>ML682019.1:23669378-23687182 GCA_007922195.1 Podocnemis expansa | reverse complement strand
GCGAACGGCCTTCGCTGCCTGAGATAGGGCCCTGGAGCCCGAGTGGGCGGAGACACCTGGCACTGTCACTCCCATGATGGCGCTGGCCCTGCAGGGGTTGATGGGAGATTGAGTCCCTGCCGGGGCTCGCCACACTTCTTCCTTTGGGTCTCCTTTCTCAGCCCCAAGGTGGGCAGGGGGCGAGGTTAGGGAGCCTGGCTCCGTGTTCCTCCAAGGCAGAGACCAAGAAGGGGGGCAGCGGAGGGATGAGGGCAAGCCCCAGACCCGGGGTGGGGGTCGGGACAAGGATTAGTGGGGCTGGTGACAGAAAGATTGGGGTAATGGCAAGGAGCAGGGGTGGAGGGCAGCAGAGGGATTATGGATGAGTGGAAACAGGGACCGGGGGGGCAGAGGAACAAGGAAGCAGCAGCCCCCACAGCCTCGGCCGGTGAGCTCTGATGGGAAAAGCAGGCCAGGGCAGTCTCTGGTTCCTGCAATGGACCACTTGCCTCTCTCCCATGCCAGGCGCCTTCCTGGTGCCAGTGCACAGCCTTCTCCTCAGTGGCCTGCACCTCCCCCCTGTCTTGTCATGACTGCCTTGGGGAGATGGGGAAAGGGCACCTGCAGCGAGCCTTGCCTTTCTCCCCTCCTGCACAGGATGCTCACAGAAAAGCCTGGCTTCTGTGCCTGTGCCTCTTCTCTTTGTGATGCAATAAAATCGCTCTAACAGGTTACACCAGGGGTCAACAAGCTTTATGAGCCCTGCACTCGTGCCAGCCCCACCCATTGCACCCTCTGCAGGTGCTGGGGCCAAAAGGGAACAAGGACACGCCTTCGTTTCCCGGCCAAGACCCAGACTGAGAGCAGGACTGACTCCTTCCGGCAGGCAGCCTCTGCTCCTGGCTGGGGTTGGCTGCCACCAGTGGGTGGCCTCCACTTACTGGCCAGATCCGGGCCCAGTTCCCAGCAGCAGCTCAGGAGCCCTGAGCTGCAGTTTCTTTTTCCCTTTTCGCCTTGCTCCCCAGGGGGGAAGCGGGGCCTGTTGCTGCAGTATGCAACTCTTTTTGCCCTTGGCCATGCTGGGGGCTGGGCCAGTGGGGAACCTGAGCAGTGCCACATGACACTCAGGGTCAGCCTATGTGCCACATTTGGTATGGGAGCCAGGGGCTGCCAAGCCCTTGGTTACATGGAGAGAAACCATATCTATTTTAATGCATAACCATGTGACATTCTTATAAAAAGGGGTATTGGAATTAGAGGTTTGACCGTCCACCATCACCATCACTTGTTTATATAAGCCTCAGCCACCCAAAGAACGCAGCAGACCGTCAGATACACAAGCTGACCAGCTGGTCACCTGCACGCCTCATTTGGATGCAACTAAGAGTCAGCAGTGACCCAAAAACACTCCAACAAATGAAACAGGGAGCAAATACAGGCTCATACTGTGTTTAACTGTGAACAACATGCAGGGAAAGCAGCATTTTTCTTGCACACAGTCATGCAATAAGCAAACGTGTGATGGTAAATCTTTTGCGAGAACCATCATAATATCGTGTTCCATGTTACAAACAACCGCCATTCCCCAGTGAGCATCTGACATAGTTGCTGCTCCCAAGATGAGGAAATTCTCCCTTTGCACCCAGCTCCACACTGGCTGCCACTTAAATATGGGACAAATAGTATTTGACATTTATACACACCTGAGAGCATTAGTTAGTGTTGAAACCAAGGTAAGTTTGAGATCTATTTAAAAAGAATTTATTAGTAGTTTAGAGGTCCCCTAAAAGTCTTATTACCAGGTCCAGGAGTAAGTAATTAAATAGTGTCCTAACCTTCTTTTCAAGTAACAGTTTCCACCTTCCAGATGGCTGCATGATTATTTAGCATGAAATGGGATTTCATCTTCTCCAAGAGCAGTTGTAAACTTTGCCACAGCGGTAAGGCTATTGAAAAAGAAATGCTAACAGTGTGAGGTAGCCACTTAGCTGCTTAATACTGCTCCCCCCCCCCCCATCACACACAACCTACTCATAAACGGCTAGAGGGAAAAATTGTTTCCCAACACGTAATACGGGAAGGAGAGCGCATGCTGTCCTTTGAATCTGTGACTAGTTTGAAAGCCACACACACCCCCTCTTCAAGCCATTCTGATTCTGCTAACACACCCACATACCCCCCCCCTTAGGCTAAAGAAGCAAGGAGTCCTGTGGCACTGAAAAGACTAACCGATTTATTGATAGCATGAGCTTCCTTGGGAGAAAATTCCACTTTGTCAGCTGCATTGAACATGGGGGAACTTACAGAATGGGATGAAAATAAATGCAGAAGAGCATAAGACATGGGAACAGGTCATGAGATAAATAAAGCTGTTAGTTTTTAAGTGCCGCAGGACTCCTTGCTTCTTCTGCTCAATGAGCCTAAGGTTGCTAGATGTCAGGCAAAAGGAGGATGTGTCTTCCTTTTTACCTTTACATCCTCTGTCTGTCTGGCATTTTAAAAATATGATTTCGTCTGGCTTTTTACTTACAGGGTCACCCGGGGCCCTCCTGGGATAACTTTCTGAATGTGCCAAAATCAGGGCAAGCTGCAAAACCAGGGGCCACCCCCCAAACCACTGACAGGTTGTACTTAAACCAGTTTCCCAGTCAGTAACAAAACATGCTCCTGATTCCCCCACTCTGGGCATCACAGAGCATAACCAAACAGAAACAGGCCCTTGCTGCACATCAGCTCCTAAGGTCCCCTCTAGCCCCTGGGTCTCCTTATAAAATAGGTTCTCCTGACCCCAAAGGTCCAGCCACATCATCCAGAACAATACAGGCTTGGATCTTCCCCAAAATACCACGCTGCCAGCCAATCCTTTAGTAACTACAACTAAAGGTTTAATATAAAAGAAAACAAACAAAATAGAGATCTTAAAGGGTCAAAGTGAATCCCATACATACAAATGATTTAGAGTCCATAGAAAATGAATCTTTGAAGATCCTGTAGTTTGCAGATTAGTTCCACTCCTCTGGTGTGCACCCAGCAGCAGCAGCAGCAGCTGGTGGGGTCTCAGTCCTTTGTTCAGTCCCAGGAGAAAAGTTCCAGAGCAGGGTGTTGGTTGCAGACAGACTGAAGACCAGAGACTAAAGACAAAAATGGGAGATGGGACCCTGCCTTTTAACTCAAGAGTCCTTGCCAGATCAAAATGGAGTTGGGCCACATGGTTAGTCTGGGTAACTGGTGAGACAGGTTTCTTCTTGACCCCACTGCAGCTGGAAGGCCACCTGATGGGAGCCGTTAAAGGGAACAATAGTTTTACAGACACCCAGTCTGGGATTGCCTTAGGAACACATCACTTGGAACACATAAAAACAAATAGATTTCTAATTTCTAATACAGGCATGCTACCTACATATAAACCAGACAGCATCACACTGCGCCTCATACTTTTCGTCACCATTTGGAAAGCACCAGCCTCCAAAGGAAGATGCTGTGAGGCTGAGATGGTGGGCTCCTCCTCAGGCCTCCTTTCTTAATGCAGACAGCATGCTCTGTCTCCCTCGATGAGGGACGACCATTGGCTCTTCCACCTGAAACCGCAATGAATGCTACAGCAAGGAAACAGGTTTACACGCAAAAGCCAGCCCTCCTCAACAGCCCTTCTCAGCCACAGCTCCTCACACATCGGCCTATTCCAATCAATAACTCTGCTCTTGGCCTCTGAATGGCAGGGCCATCCTAAAGGGAAGGCAAAAGGGGCAGCCACCCTAAGCCCCGTGCTTTGGGGTCCCCGTGCTGCTGCTCCGCCACACCCCCCCCATGCCAGGGACCAGGGAAGCACGCAAAAGGGCGGTCTGCTGCCGCAGCACTGTCAGTCTCCCACTGTTCCCCAATGTATGCTGCTCTGGGCTCCATGCTGGAGCAGCGGGGAGGTGGCGGGAGGCAGCGCGCAGCCAGTGTTGCTGCTCCCCTGCCACTGCTCTGGCAGGGAGCCCAGAGCAGTGCGCATGGCAGGGGCTGGGGGGGGGTAGACTGGCAGTACTGCCATTGTGGACTGCCTGTTTGCCCAGTCCTGGCATGGGGGGGAACGGCACAGGGGTCTGCCCCCAGTGCTGGGGGTGGGGAGGACCCACAGAGGGCCATTGTCCTTGGGCCCCACATCCCTAGGCACGTCTCTGCTGAATGGAGAACACCAATGCCAACGCCAAGGAGAGGACACCCGAAGGAGGTGATGGACAGCCGTGCTTTAAATCCTGAGTGAGCAGAAAAAGAGGAAGACAGAGACTGGAGCAGCCTTAGGACACAGGACTCATTTCCACCCACCACAAAAAGGCTAAAATCCACCTCTCTCTCCATGCTCAGCAACAGCCAGTCACCACAGCACTCATCCCATAGCCCTGCCCATGATACACCATTTGGAAAGCACCAGCCTCCACAGGAACATGCCGTGAGGCTGGGACGGGGGCTTCTTCCAACTGGAGGGCCTGCCACAGGGCCATTGCTGTGGGGAGCGGCTGGGGTCAACTGTCGCACTTGGCTTTGGGCTGTACCAGAGCCCATACTACTCGTGCAGCCCCTGCCACTGCCAGGAGAGATTGGGAGCGTTGGGCTCAACCCACTGCGGGGTGGCTCAGCTGCTGGTGGTGGTGGGGTGGTCAAAGCCCAGCTTCAGGCCGGTTGGCCCCACTCCCCTTTCTGGTTCTGGGCTTGGGCTGCCAGTGGGGAGGGGAAGGGTCCTGGCTCCAGCGCTTTGCCCATCACCCTGCCCTACTTGCAGCCATGAATGCACAACACCCCATTCTCCAGGACCTCATCCAGCTCTTTGTCACCTAACCCCCCCCCCCCAAGCTATCACAGCACCAGCTGCTTTGAATCCTCAGCTGCTGACACTCTCCCTCCACGAGGTATCAGGTACATGTGCCAGGGCCTGTCAATCCTCAGCCAGCTCAGAAGATCAGCTTTCAGGACTCGGGAGCCAACTGAAAGACTCCACAACAAATCATTAAATCTACCTTTTAACCATGGGAGAGAAGCCAGCAGCACCTGGCAAAGCAAGACTGCACTCTGGGATGCATGCCACTCACCTGTCTGGACCCTCTAAACCTGGGAAACTGGGTCTGCCCCTCTTCCAAGTTCTCTTCACCTGATGGTGACTTCTCTCTCAGGGCAGGCTAAAGGCAGTTTATCCACTGCAGCATTTTATTTCCCCCTTCAGTTAAAACATGTTCCTAACCCACACTTACCATTTCCCATTAGGACAAGCACCTACATTGATTTACAGTGACATTATGCTCATGCAAATACAAAGGCCATGCAAATTAGATGCCCTCCTTGTAGTGGGCTGAGCAGGACAAGTCCTATGTCACATCCCCTGCACAGCTTTAAGTCTTGCACACAGAGCACATTGCTCTTTATCCATTGGAAGTAGGGGAGAAACCCCCTATGTTTTTAGTCATTTTGACTATATTCTCCATATTAAAATGATTTACATCCAATTGTCCTTCCGCCAGCAGCAGTTGACCGTAATTAGTTCCATATTTGCAGACCATTCCATAGGGAAAAGGGCCCATTTTCCCTTCAGAATGGCTGCAAAGGAAACTATTTCTCTTCCTATAGGACTGTGACTGGTGGTGGGTGGGAAAAAGCTTTTCCCATTGCACAGGCCCCTAAAGCTATGCACAGGAGACTAGCCTTAAGACCAGGGGAAGAAACATGAGACACCAGCGTCCAATGGGGAACCTCACGGTTCTGAAGAAATCTAGGGTACCTACCGAGGAACGGTAGCGTGGACTGACCACACACCCACAGGAAGCATTTATTTTCCTTCCAATCTGTAAGTCCCCCCCATCTTCAAAGCATACCATGAAGTTGGACTTTCTCCCACGAAAGCCCATGCAATCAATAAATTTGTTAGTCTTTAAGCGCCACAAGACTCCTTGCTTGTTTTCCTGGAGCAGCAGTGACTCCAGGTGGCCATTCTAAGTAATGTACAGAATCCATTTGCCCTGGAGCAGCACTGACAGTGTTGATCAGGGTTCTGCCAACCCAATGCCCATGGTAACTTTACTGGGTGTTAAGTGGAGTCAAGACATAAGCCACATAGGGACATGGCCCTCCATCTGATAAATGTACTGGTAGAAACAGTGTAACAGAAAAGTGTTCTCACAAAGCTGGACTCTTCTTAGGCTCAAACATACAAGGGGATTCTTAATTTATATTTAGGCTCAAGCACTTAGTTTTTTTGCAACAGGTTAGTAGCAATGCCTCAATGCTCAACCCTCAAAAATTACCAACGTCTGGGATGGCTTTTGAGTTGAAACAGTGACAGCTTTCTGATTGGCCTGATCTTCCAGCTGACGTTAGAAAATCCAGGAGCTCTGTCCAATAAGAGAGCCTAAAGAGTCCAAACCTTCCCCCTCATTTATTCTTGTTAGTAGTCAATAAACATGTCTAGAAAGAAGAAAAAAGTTTCAACAGCTAGACCTAAGATTGCCAGAGTACTTACTTAACAAGATGTATTCTTACAGAATCTGTGTATCTTGAGGCCCAGACAAATCTCTCAGATGGCTTGCAATAAATAAGCGTGTTTTTTTTTTTTTGTTTTTTTTTGCTGTAACACAGATCCCACCGCATTCTCCAGAGCAGCAGGGAAGGGATATAGGGTCAGGCAAAGTTCTACTCTCTCCTTCTGTCTCAGTCATGCCAAGGCTCCTAGGCCTGAAGAAAGGTTTATCAAGTTTGGCTGCCGTTAGTAACAAATAAGGTACAATATTATCCTATCAAGTGGTCCCTGGCTCTTCTTCCGATCTATCAAAATCTCCCCATAAAGCACGGGGTTGCCCTTCAAGACAATCTGGAGTGCATGTGCCCTGGAGCAGCAGTGGCTCCTGGTGCCCAGTTGGGGTATTGCACACTGTGCATCTGGCCTGCAGCAGCAGGGCCATGATCAAGAGGTGCAAAACCAATCTCTTGTCAGGCGGTTGGTGGTGGTGTGTGTAGGTGGAGGCAGACTGAAGTGGGATAGACAGAAAACTGGCAGCTGCGTCTTTCTTCACCATGAGGTCCTGCCCGTTTCCATGACTAATTCCTGCTCTTCCTGCTCAGTGAAGTGGCAGCCCCCCCAGTCCTCTCTGAGGTCTTGTGCCCTGGCAATGTCAGATAGTCCCAAAGCAGAATGTCAGAGCTGCCCAGGGTTGAGTGGCTGCTGTCCTAGCTGGTGCCATGATCTAGGCAGTTGCAGCACTCCACATCTCCTCCTCCTGATGCTTTGAGTACTGGGGCTGCAGTTGCTTCTCAGTTCCCTACTGCCCTTTGAATCCTCATGGCCCCAAGGGCTGAGTTGGAAGACTGGTGCCAGGGCCAACACAGCCATATGGAAACAGCAACTGTGGAGGGCAAGACCCAAACATGCAGGTCACACCAACGTGTTATTAAGAGGCCCAGACCCTGCACTTGCCCTGAGTAGTGCATCCTACTGGGCAGAAACATGGGCCATTCTCTGGCTCCTCACTCATGTCCTCGGAAGCAGGCCAGAGCTGGTGGAGAGGAAAACTAGAATGCTGTGGTCAGGGAATCTCACCCACTGATATAGGAGGAGGAGAGCTGAGGTAGAAGGAAGAGAGCTGAGGACTGAACATCTCTGGTTACAAGCAAGTTGCTCTCCACAAAGGTACTTTATTTCAGGATGACTCCATAGCACCTGAAGACTCCTGGAAAGGGCACAAATGGCTCCCCAATGCCTATCATGCCCCAGTTAGATGCAGAGGCTTCTTCAGGAACCAACCCCATGCCGATGTAACAAATTCTCATCACAGACAAGTTGCAGCCCTCTTTCAATATTTAAGGAAATATCGATTTACTCTTACTCTGAAGCTCACTGTCTGCTTGCCAACCCCTTTTTCTTTGTCCTTGAATAGATGAGACAATCGACAACTTGAGTCAATGTCATTAGGAACTAAAAACAGAGAGAGAAAACACTCATAAGGTATGCCAGCACTGGTGTCTGGAAGACAGAGATGTGTCACCTGGCTGCTACTGACTGGAGCCCCCTTCTCTATTTCCCTTCAGTCCATCCAGGGACTAAAATGATCATCACTGATAAAACCACTGCCAGTCAACCCTCCTCCAGGTCTCTCCACACCTTCCAGCCACCATACTCACAGCTACACAGAAAGCTTGACTGAGTATGGCGCTGGAGAACAATTTGTTGTCCAGTCATGTGGAAGGAGATGCCAGAAAGTCTGCAGTCTCTTCTGGGGTACTTTTAAGTCTGTCCCTGTCCTATGACAGAGCACTTCCCCACACAGCACAGATTTTACATGGTTAATTGACAGAGAAGTTTGAGGGGGGGTAGGACGCTAAGGTATGTGTGTAAGACAGTCTGGGATGTATTTGGGAAAGCATAATTGAGGTGCTTGGGCACCCAAGGATGTTGTGAGACTCTGAATACGAGAATTAGCGATGGAGGGATGGGGTGTGGAATTGCCCAGCTGAAGTGGAAAAGGAGCTTAGGGGACCCCATGAGGGCTCAGGGATAAGGTGTTTGTTGAAGAACAAGTGGTGACTAGAAGTATCTAGGAGAGCTGGGAAGAGTCACAGGCAGTCAGCCTAGACTCTCCTCCAGTCCATCTTGCCAACTAGACACCTGGACTTGGTGATAAATGGTCACTTACCCTAAAAAAAAAAATCACAGTACATTCAAGTTGCTTTCAGTCCCAAGACATCAGTCACGTCCCTCAGATCACGTGGTACCTTAGATTTTACAGCCTAAACAAAGACTGTGGACAATCCTATAGTAAACTATCTAAAGGCTTATTATTTAGGGAAAAAGAGTAAGAATTATTTTCAGGTTAAAAAGCGCGCACGCTCACACACACAAGTTACCGTCTAAATGCTAAAAATGACAAATGTAGAGAACTGTTAATTCAAAGCATCTTTTAGGGCAGACCAAACATCAGCCTCTTGGGATCACTGGGTTCAGTTTAGGGTCTCTGGCCCTGTCAACATTCAAAAAGGAAAAAAGATGGAACGGTTTCTTGTGGCTTTGTCTTAGCTCTTTCATTCAGCTTCCAAGTCCACAGGATAAGAATGAAGCCTTTCTGCAGTGCAAAAGTGTCATTAACCAATCCTGTGTCTTGCCATGTTCTTTGATAAACCAGCTGATTCTGATCCTTTCTGGAGGGCTGGGAGGTAGGGAGAAGGGGAGGATGATTACCATGACTAAGTTCTTAAATTCAAAGCAAATATTGTCAAAAGTTATAAAGCAGAAGTTACAAATACAAACACACTCAGGTGTGAACAAATAATCTTTTATTTAGATGAGAATACAAAGGCAAATTTTATGTGCAAACATTAGGTTAAGTCATCTAGTTATCTGAAAGGAATTTAAGCCCAAGATAAATACAATGATTGTGGGGGAAGGGAGAGGGAAGAGAAAATGGAAAAGTAGGACACTAATAAATAAAGTAACAAATCATAAAATTTCAGTGCTGAAACTGGATCTTTCTACAACAGTTTATCCTGCTTAAAACTCCTACCAAAGTTACACACTGTTATTCAACTAAAATTGGTACACCTTTTCCCATAAAACTGTCTCACACATTTATAACATAGTTGTCTTGTCAATTTGCACCAAAAACTGTTTTCAAATAGGTATTGGCCATTCTTATAAATAATCCAAGTATTTTCTCCCTATGTATATTATTGTATTTTATTAAACAGCCTCACTAAACAAGTCTCATTAGTTAGTCCTTAAATCCAGACTGGGTTACGACAAGAAGGCAGCCATGCAGGCATTTGGGGGAGTACTCCTTTTTAAACAGAGAAAATGTAATCCCTTTAGTTGAAAAGCTGTAGGGGGGGGGGTGGATTTCCTGTTTTGAAGGTCTCCTCTTTCAGGGCAGAACTTCCTCCATCTGGATCTTCCTGGTAATTTTTACAACCAAAATGAAGATTGTATCATCTGTTCTTTTTATTGTGCTAGTACTGCTGGCCCAAGAACAAATCTCTTTAGTACTGCTTCCATGGCAGTGAATTTTTATCACAAGGTTGATCTATACAGTATTTGCCCCTTCAATAGACTATGGGAAACAACTGGCTCTCAAGGCAGGCAGGCAGTTTTCAAACATTAGTAATAGGTTTAATTAAAAAAAACTCTAGAATGGGACAGTGTGATTAAATTAAAAAACAGTTTGAAATAATTATGAGCAAAGGGGGGAGTGGAAGAGTCTAAGAACAGAGAGGCTTTATTTTAACCTGTACTCTGGGAACATAGAACAGTCAAACAGATTTTAAGACAACTTTGTCTGGAGTAGAGAACTTTATAACTTCTGCAACAGAAGTTTGTTTCAGGCTCAAGGTTAGTCAGTGATGATCAGAATTCATAAAGGTCTTTTTGCATTTTTATGGGGTACAGCAATATAGCCTGCATCACCATAACACTGAGTGACTATCTAAATAGTAAAAGAAACAGGGAGTCATTTTTGTTCAGGTACCTTTGATAAAATGTAAATAATTTAACAGCTCCGACTGCTTAAGGCAGAATAAACTCCCTTTCGGCAAGCATGTAGGTAGCTTCTAGTGTTTAATGGCATCAGCTACAGATATGTGGAGCACTGAGCTAATTTATAAACCTTTTCTGTAATGGTCTAAAGGCTTTTGAGGCAATATTGTAAAAATAATTTTTCTTCTCAGCTCATTCCAAAATCTCTCTTCTCTTCCTCCCAATAAATGGCCAATTTTAATTCTTAGGAATTAGCACACACATTTCTCATTTCCTCTACTACAGGGACAATCTGTATACAGGTAGTCCTCACTTAGTGACCGGGTTCCGTTCCTGAAACCCGGTTGATAAACGAATTGGTCACTAAACGAGGAGCAGCCCTTACTGGTATTTCAGGCATAATGTACTTTACTGGTAGTGGGTTTTTCAACCATCGGTAGATAGTTTTAATGTCACCTTTGCATCATTTATAACATTTTTCATATATATTTTAAATGTTTTAAGCTCTAATGTACTGAACTTAGTTTGCATAGTGTACTGTAAATATAGGTAATCTGAGAGAGTTGATGCGAGTTCTCGTACATCGCCGTAATACCAACTCATCAGAGAGCCGGTCATAAGTCTGAGGGGTCACTAAACGAGTAGGTCACTAAGTGAGGACTAGCTGTATTAGTAAGGCATTTTTAGGAGAAACAAATAAAAAAAAGGATCACTAAATACATTCTAATTGGCTATAATAAGGCACATGTAGTAACAGTCCAGCAACAAAGCTATCCAGAACTCTGCTGCACTAGTCCTATATGCCACCACCAAAAGCAGACAGTGAAACAACCTTGCCATGATCACTCTGAATTTGACTCAGTTCTGTAACAAAATATTTTCTTCACCCCCTGTGCTTGAAGATGGAGCCATATATGTAATTGAACAACACGCTAAAAGAGAACTCAAACGTAGGTCTTCGCAATTCAAATCTATAAACAGTCCCAGTCATCCTGGGAGTGAGCCCAGGGTAACGGACACTGCTATGGATAGGATCGGGTAGTTAAAATGGTTCGTATCACAGTTTCTCTATGTTACATAACAGAGCAAATATTCCTCTAAGATGGTGTCCTGTTGTGCTTTCTTAGCATTTCAGAGGGAGAGTCCAAATATGAACTGTAATTCTTTTCTGCTTCTAGCTATAGAGGCAGACCTGGCTGCTCTGCAGTGCCAGCTTTCTCCTCTGACAAGTAACAAGAATTCAAGCCCCAACAGTCAAACATTTAGCAAAGAACACACCCAGAAGCCCAAAACATATTCTAACAACCGTTTAATCCCCAGTGCCACTGTAACAGTACATGGAAAACATTCTAAACTAAATGCTTCTCAAGGAATCTGAAGAGTCAGAGAAAAGATCATAATAGCAGTAAGATGGAGTCCCTTTGGACTCAGCCAGCACTATTAATTCATTGACTGCCTAGTCCTTCTTGAATTGATATACTGGTAGTTTTGGCAGAGATGTATATAGGTGCCCCTGGGTTCTGACAGATGAAAGAGAACATTAAGAAACAGATGCACTTTCTCCATCTCCCTTTTTTTACCTCCTTTGGGAGACGCCAGTTATTTCCCATAAAATTTCTTGTTCAGCAGGAAGATAAGGAGATTGACATTGACTTTTGCTCTGTCAAACAACTTCATGACAGCAACACCTTCATACTGGAGCTGCAGAAGATCCTGCCAAAGAGAACATGTTGTTTAGTGAGAAATCCACGGAGGCTGAGCAGAAAAGAAATAATTTACAATATACTAGTGCAATGCTGGTTTCTGAAGAATTAGTATCTAATATAAACTTGGGAGATTAATGGCTTAAAAACCACTGATGCTGCCTGGAAAACTATGAAGAAAACATTATATTAAGAGAGACTTCTGATTATCTTAATATTTTTGTATTAATAGAAACTTTTAAATGAAAAAAATCTCTTTAGCTGTTGCTTTTCTCTTAACTATCTAAAAAGATGACAAAAACCTAAGTCAAACAGTTATCTTCAGGCTCTTCATTCATGTGATTAACCCTTAGATAAAATCCATCCTCTCCTCATTTAATTAAATTGCACAGCCTTGAAACATAAGCAACATATGGCCTGATTTTCAAAGAAGTTAAACAGCTGCAGCAGCACCCATTCAGGTGAGTTAGGCACTGAAATTTATAGCAGAGTAACAGGAAAAGCTTCCAAGCTAGGGTCAAATGAAGAAAAGTAACCCAGTGGAAGACTGCTATAAATACACTTCACTCTTCTCAGTGTCAAATAGCTCTGAGAAGGCAGACGCTGAGAGAGTATACAATAAGCCATCCTCTGTGCCAGTCTGCCTCGGTATAGATGATTTGCTGAGAGAGCATCTCCTTATTTTACTAAAAGAAACTGCCACACTCACAATCTCCTTTATTAACCAAATTTAAGCAAGCCAACAAACAGTTCCACAGCCTTCTTTTTTAAAAACAACTTGGACCTCACCCCTTTAACTAAAAGCACCTGCTGTGGCACAGAAGGACCTACTTCAGTCACAGGCGCCAGTCACTCTGTCACACAGGATCATGTCTCCTCACCTTCACTAAGAATCAGTGGAAGCAAGGTGACCACAGTGCTGTTTCACTCTTTCTTCAAACCAGAAAGGAAGATCCCCGAGGCAGGGGGAGTGAACTGAGGCAGAGAACCAAGACCACTCAGCAGAGCTCAGCTATGAGGTGCTCATGACATATACCTTAACGCTCCTCATTGACTCACATAAGAGTGGAAACTTCAGTGTCACTTTTGCTGAACCTAAAGACACTTACAATGATTAGGTCTTTGGAATCAAGATGCACCTGAACACAGACAACTCAGCTGATCAGATGAGACCTATAACCTCAATGCTGTTTGTCATGTTGGTGATAAAAGTAATGGTCAAGTGGTTTGTCAGAGACACAATGTCGCTCAACTCTAATGGCACCAGACTCAGATGAGGCTCTCCAAAAGAGCCTCTCTAACTAGTAGAACAAACAAGGAGTCCTGTGGCACTTTTAAAGTCTAAAAAAATTATTTATCACATGAACTTTCGTGGAAGAAAATCCCACTTTGTCAGACGCCTGAAGATAGGAAATTTACAGAAAGAAAGGATTTTTCTCCCACAAAAGCTCATGCAATAAATAAATTTGTTAAGGCCTTAAAAGTGTCACAACACTCGTTTGTTTTGTTGAGCTAGACTAATATCGATACCCTTCAGAACGGATCTAACTAGTAGAGTGCTGAAATAGCTCTTTAACTTCCCCAAATTTTGACCTTCTGCTAGAGTCATCAAAAAAAATGGGAAGCCGCAAAGCACTGGTTTTAATGGTGGAGCTCTTAGTTACCTCAGTTACGCTATCCACTAGGACAACAGACACTAACAGAAACCGCCTTCTAGGATTGGCATTCAGGAGAAATGAAGATGCTCATGAGGAGTAGAACTTGCATAGTGTCTGCAGTGGCATCAACATCAATAAAAAAAAACAAACAAACCCCCCCCCCAAAACAAACAAACAAACAAACCTAATCTATACTTCCAAGAAGAGCACACAAAAGAGTCAGAAGAATGAAAAACAGAACACTTAATGAGAGGCATACTGAGGACACTGAGTGACTTCCAAAACGGAAGTTACTCACCTTATGCAGTAGCCGTGCTTCTTCAAGATGCATGTCCCCGGACTGTTCCACTTTAGGTGTGTGTGGCTGCGCCCACACCTAGCACCAGAGATTTTGATAGCAGAGTGTCAGAGGGGGGAGCGTGATGTCATGGCTGTCTTCCGGCCGTTTGGAATGCGCCCCCCCCCCACCCGTCAGTTCCTTCTCTACTGCGGAGTACCCAGTGGATGATACTCCGAAGGAGCGGGGAGGCGGGTGGGTAGTGGAGCAGTGTGGGGACACGCATCTCGAAGACGCACGGCTACTGCACAAGGTGAGTAACCTCCGTTTCTTCTTCGAGCAGTGTCCCCGCTGCTCCACTTTAGGTGAGTAAAGAGACGGGACCTTCGGAGTTGATCCTTCTTACGGTATTAAGCACTGCAAGGCCCATGGCCGTGTCTATAGAGAAGTGGTGATCCATGGCATAATGTTTCACAAAAGTGTCCGCCGACACCCAGGTGGCAGCCCTACATATGTCCAAAATGGGAACGTTTCGAAGGAATGCTGTGGTGCTAGAAACCGCTCTGGTCGAGTGAGTCCTAATGACACCGGGAGGTTCGTGTCCATGTTTCTGATAGGCAAGCTGGATACAACTCGAGATCCATTTAGACAACCTTTGGTTCGATATGGGATTGCCCTTTGATCGTTCCATTATTGAGATAAATAGGCGAGGAGTTTTACGGAAGGATTTTGTCCTGTTGATATAGAATGAGACCGCCCGTTTCACGTCCAACGTATGCAATGCTGCTTCCTCGGGGCCAGCATGGGGTTTTGGGTAGAAGACCAGGAGATGAATAGTCTGGTTAATGTGAAATGCAGAAGAAATCTTTGGCATAAATTTTGGGTGGGGCCAGAAAGAGATCTTGTCTTTCATCAGCACCGTAAATGGGGGGCAAGCCATAAGAGCCTCCAGTTCACTTACTCGCCGGGCTGATGTCACCGCCACCGCCACCAGGAAGGCCACCTTCATTGAGAGATGCAGTAGGGAGCAGGTAGCTATGGGCTCAAATGGTGACCTAGTAAGTGCCCACAGAACCAAACAAAGGTCCCATGGATGAACAGGAGGCCTGACATCTGGGTAAGTATTCTGCACTCCCACCATGAAACGCTTAACGATAGAATGCGAAAATAAGGAACAATCATCCACTGCCTCGTGAAATGTGGATATTGCCGCTAGATGGACCCTCAGAGTGGCCATTGTCAATCCTTTTCTTTCAGGTCGAGGAGATACTCCAGTACCGCTGGAATGGATGCCAACTGCGGAACGACTAACCTCACCTGGCACCAGGTAAGAAATCTTTTCCATTTTTGCAGGTAAGTAACCCTCATCGCTGGCTTCCAACTATTTATTAACACCTGTTTCACCCTGTCAGAACACTGTCCCTCCGTTTCATTGAGCCATCGAGGAACCATGCTGTGAGGCGCAGCCTGCTGAGGTGAGTATGTTGTGTCTTGCCTTTGTTCTGAGTTAGTAAATTGGGAATTAGTGGCAGGGGAAAGGGTGAGACATGCATATGAGGAGAGAGTACCAGGTCTGTCTTGGCCAGGCTGGGGCGATCAATATCACCTCCGCTTTGTCCTGTTTCACCTTTTAAGTGTTCTGTGGATCAGAGGAAGTGGGGGAAAAGCGTAAAGGAGACCATGGTCCCACGTGGTTAGGAGCGCATTGCCCAGAGATCCATAACCGCGACACACACTTGAACAGAACAGCGGACACTTCTTGTTGGCCTGGGTCGTGAACAAATCCACGCCCGGATAGCCCCAACGTCGGAATATGCTCGTGAGAACTGTGTTGTTCAGTTCCCACTTGTGAGGATCTAGGAAGTTTCTGCTTAGATCATCTGCAACCGTGTTCAGTATGCCTGGGAAGTACACAGCTGAAATACGAATAGTGTGTGCCAGGCACCAGTGCCATAACTTCAATGCCTCTAGGCACAGGGCTCGCAAGCGAGCTCCCCCCTGGCGATTAATGTAATACATGGTCGCCATATTGTCTGTCTGGATTTTCACAGTCTTGCCTCTTATGATGGGTACGAAATGCCGGCAGGTGTTCTGTACTGCCCGTAACTCTAGAATATTGATATGCAAGGTAGCCTCCTGCCAGGCCCACCTGCCTTGTACTGAGAGGTATCCCAGCTGGGCGCCCCATCCCGCGAGAGAGGCATCCGTGGAAATAAGGATGTCTGCTACTGCTTGTGTGAATGGGACACCCTGAAGCACATTTCGTGGGCATGTCCACCAGGTAAGAGAATCCTTTATTATCTGTGGGACTGATAGCTGCCGGTGCTTCGCAAATCTGTGACTTGGATTCTTTCAGGAACCATAACTGCATGTGCCTCATGTGCAGTCTAGAATCAGGGACCAGGTAAGTTGCCGCTGCCATGTATCCGAGAAGCTGCATGCACGTGAGAACCGAAACCGACGGAGATCAGACGTGGTCTATGATGTCAGATAGGTCCGCGACCCTGTCTGCTGTGAGGAATGCTCTGCAATCAGGAGTACATATTTGAGCCCCTATGAACTGAATTTGTTGTGTTGGAACCATGGTGGATTTGCTGTAGTTGATGGTCAGGCCCAACGAGAGGCACAAGGATTCTGTAGCTCGCACTGCCTCCTGTGCTGTAGCGAAAGAACATGCTCTCAAAAGAAAATCGTCTAGGTAGGGGAAGACCGAAATTCCCCTTTGTCGCAGATATGCTATCGGTGCCGCCATAATCTTGGAAAACACTCTCGGCGCTGTGCAGAGGCTGAAGGGAAGGACATTGAACTGATAATGCTTGTCCAGGAATGTGAAGCGCAGGAATTTCCTGTGTGCTGGATGTATTGTACCATGGAAATAAGCGTCCTTGAGGTCAAGGGATGCCAGCCAATCGTCTCTCTCTAGGGATGGAAGGATATTAGACAGCGTTACCATTTTAAATTTATGCACCCGAACAAACTTATTAAGGGCCCTTAGGTCCAAGATGGGTCTCCAGCCCCCTGTCTTTTTCTGCATTAAAAAATATCTGGAATAAAATCCCTTGCCCCTATATTGCACAGGGACCTCCTGGATCGCCCCGATGGTCAGTAGGGTGGTCACTTCCTCCCTTAAAAGTTGTACATGAGAGGGGTCCCTGAAGAGGGACAGGGAAGGGGGTTTTGGGATGGGTGTGTCCATGAATGGTATTAAGTAGCTGGACTCAACAATCTCCAACACCCATTTGTCCGATGTAATGGACTTCCATTCGCCGATGTACGGTGCTAGCTTGTCGGTGAACCTGACAGGTGCTTGAGTTCCACCGAGGGAAGATGGTATACGATGGCTAGGCAAACCCTCGACCTGATCCTCAAAAGTACTGATTGCTCGATTGGGGTTGCGAGCTATGTGCTGGTTGGGCACCTTGCCTACGTCTACTATTTTGCTGCCTGGACCTCGGACGCGATGAGTCAAACCTCCTGCACTGATGGCAGTAAGAGAGCCTATTGCTTCTATTATGTTGATACCTGTTGTCACGAGGTCTGTACATGGGCGGTTGAGTTCCCAGCGTGCGGAGAGTGGCCCTCGAGTCATAGAATCATAGAATCATAGGGTTGGAAGGGACCCCACAAGGTCATCTAGTCCAACCCCCTGCCAAAAAAGCAGGACCACTCCCATTAGATCATCCCAGTCAGTGTTTTGT
>ML682019.1:23645877-23659378 GCA_007922195.1 Podocnemis expansa | reverse complement strand
CAGGGGTGGCAGAGAGGAAGGTCTGCAAATGTAGGCTTGGCTCCAAGAGTAAGACAAAATTCCCATGTGGCCCCTGACAGAAAAAGCTTGGACACCCCTTATATAGACAATACTTGTCACACTGTCTAAAATAACCTGCTCATGGTAGAAATGGAGGAATAGCAGAAAATATCTGGCAGGCGAGGTGGATGGCCCATAGCTTCAATTTACCCTGGGAGACCAGAGGCACTGGGCTGTGCAGCCTTCCAGATGGCTGTCCTAGGCCAAGAGCTAGGCAGCTATGCTGAGGGTGGTGCAAAGCGAGTGGCAGTTGAAAGGAATACTGGCCATGATCTTGGCCGAACTGCACACAGAAGGGAAGCCAGGACTGAGGTGGGAATGTGATTATGGTTGCAGAGGCAGGCTGTAGACTGCAGACAGAGGGGAGGTGCAGTTGAAAGCATTATATGTGAGGCAGGCATATGGTGTAATATATGAGGGGATGATGGTGCAGGCTTGCTGTAGTGAAGTGAGGGCAGTGAATTGGTCTGGCAGGAGACCTTTGAAGGCAGGTGCCTAGCTGCCCATTAACTGTGTCAAAGCCTGTCTTATGCCCATGGTGAGCACAGTGGGTCCTTGTCAACAATGCTGGTGCCATCAGTGCTGTCACCAAAGGAGCCAGGGGAGTGCTCACCAGTGGTGAGCTGTGGCGCTCCAGTGGAAATGCCTGTCCTACAGCTGAGTGCATGTACAGGCACACTTGCCACCTCCATAAGGTTTTCCTGAAGGTGAAGTCCAAGAGTAAATATACTGCTGCCCAGGTCTGAAGGCAGCATCACGCCAGAAGCAACACAGAAGGAAGGGTAGCAATGTGAAAAGTTATATTTGTCTACATCATTTTTCACAACAGACTTAGGCCACATTAGCATCATTACATCTATGCTACTGCTACCACCCTTGGGCTGACAGCCAGAGCCATGCCATGGCCCCCATGTGATGGATCAGGGACAAGGAGGGACAAAGAGTCTTGCTGCTTCCCAGTCAGTCACTGAGGGCTGGGAGAGCAGAGCTCAAGCTTGGCCACTGGAGCTCAGGCTGTCAAGCCCCAGGTGGTGGTGGGGGGGAAGGGGTTCAAATGTCATCCCCAGGGTGTTGGGACTTGGCCTGCCCCCTGGACCCCATCCTATGGATCTCCATGAGCCCCAGCCACTCAGGATCGACAGCCAGAGCTCTTAAAAAAAAAAAAAACACAACACAAAAAAAAACAAAACAAAACAAAAAAACCCCCACCAAACCACACAACTTGCACCGACCTTGACACTTTCTAAAATATCCCTTGGGGAGACGCCTCATAGTTTGAGAGCCACTGCCCTAGCTCAATCAGAAGTGATTCAAGCAGAATTTATAGCTCTGACTACTACTGTGCAGGAGATTGAATCATATGCTCATACTGGTCTTCAGGCTTAAAAAAATGAATTTACACATGCTACACAGCTCCCAGAGTGCAGCCAGACATCAGTTTGTCATTATTTCAGAAAAGTTTCTAAAGATATTTTTGGTGACTACTGGAACTCAGAGACTACTCACAGGTTCAGAGACAGAATAGGATTCCTTTACCCTGAAGCCCTAGAAAGTTGCTTACAAGTTGCTTCCCCATTCCCAGCTAAGGTAAGGAACTTTGGATGTTAGGGCTTAAAGTTTAAAAGAATACTCACTGATTTACTTGCAGGTCTTCGATCTCTAACAAAACACCCTTCTCATGGAGTCGGGCTGCTGTATATTTCAGGGAAATCTTTTTACTTTTTTTACCTTTCATCTCCTGTGGCTTCTTAGAGACTCTGAGAAAAATAAATAAAATTAGTTGAATGAAGCAACAAGAGTTCAAACAGTTAAGAGAATCTGAACTGATTGTGGTGGGTGGCAGGAAATGAGTAATAAACACATTTTCTAACTTATAGCTGTTAAAATGTATGAATGTTCTATATCTGTAAGTTATTTAAGGCAAAGACCATACATTTATATTCTATTTATATGTTTGCACATGTGCCCAGCCAATGTTCCCTGTAAGCTGCGCTGGTGGGCAGGGGTGCAGTGGCCCCCACTCACCAGCGCAGGCAGCATGTCAGGCAGCCAGCCTTGCCTCTCCCCAGCTAGGAGGAGCCCTGTGTCTCAGTCAGAGTCTCAGCTCTAGCAGCAGCACAGGCTCATTCAGAGGCTGCCTGCCCAGAGCAATGAGAGTGACGGCCCCTCCCCCCCTGCACGTAGCCAGGGAAGGAGCAGAGGGGGAGGGAAATTTAAATCTCTCCCTCTCCTCTGTACCAGGCTGCTAGTGCAGTGGTGGTGGCATCTTTGGGGGCCTCTGTGGGCCCCAGGAGGTAAGCAGCCCTGAGCCTGGGCAAGAGGAGGGACCCTGAGAGATGGGCAGGGCTGAATCCTGGGGCTCCCAGAGGCAGCCATGTAGTGACCACAGGGACACAGGGCTCTCTGTGGGGGCAGGGGATGGGAGCTGGGCTGCAGGTAAAGCAGCCAGGCTGGAGCTGGAGGAGGGTACTTAGCTTGAAAGCCCCAAGCAAAATTGTATTGAGCCATTTAGCATCTCTATCAAGGATGAATGCTTTGCTTTTCACTTGCTAAAAGGCTTGAATATACAAAATCTCCTGAAAGAAAAGCGATCCTTTAAAATAAGCAAAAACAAGTTGGGTTAATTTCAGATTCATTTTCTTTTCTGTGAGAGATTCTAATGCAATCAGTTTGTCAAGGTGGGGCTTTACAATGTAACTCTGTATAGACTCCTGTGGTGGAAGAAAAAAAATCCTAATGATTAGGAAAATGAAATAAAAACTGAAAGGATTAAAAAGTCATTTAAGGCAGAAGGAAAAAATATTGCCAGCAGTGCAATAATTAAAAAAACCAACCCCCCCCCCAAAACTGTATTTCCATTTCCTTAAAAATTTGTTAGAAAAATAATCTTTTCTTTCACAAATCCATATATGCTCTTGCTTCTTTGATTAGGTTTGCTTTAACTGTTAAAAATTATTAAACTACCTTTATTATATTCCACTACCAGACACATACATCTCAATTGTACCTCATTTTAGTTCTGAGAGTATTTACACTCCAGGCATACTAATTATAGCCTTCCTTTTATTGTTGAAAATGATTTGGATTAAAAAACCCCATAAACTCCAAAACTGAGATGTTAGAGACACTTTATATTAAAGGAAGATACTCACAATGTTTAAAGTTTCCTGTATGCCTAATCAATTTTTTGCCATTCACTTAGGGGACTGTTGTCCCATATTTAGCTTTTGAGAGGTATGATTGGGCATGATAATGTAACAGACTAACCTAGCTCTGTTTGATGCAAATTCTTTAGGAACAAAAAATGGCCCTGGTTACAGAGATGTGATGCTGTGAGAAACATGTTTTCTGCCCTTGCCACCTTTAAAAGTTCTGAATTTCTCAGATAACTTTACTTAAGGGGTTGCCCCAAGGGATCTGGGAAGCAGTTGCTACCTAGTGATTGTGATTTGCAATGCATGGTAATTTAATATGTTTACTGAGGGCAGAATAGGTGTATTTTTAAGGTTAATAGCTAGATATTAAACACAGTCCCCTCAACATGTCAGTCTCATGATCAAATCTGAAGCTACCTACTTAACTTCAATCTACGTTTTGGAAACTGAGGGTCTGATTCACTTTGAACCCCTTTTAGCCCAGTTGGGCAGCATAACAGGGACCTAAATTCCAAAGGGGCAGCTGTGTTAGTCTAGTAAAGCAAAAAAGCAAGGAGTCTTGTGGCACTTAAAGACTAACATTTATTTATCGCATGAGCTTTTGTGAGAGAATATCCCACTTCGTCAGATGCTTTGAAGAGGGAGAATTTACAGAATAGGATGAAAATAAATGCAGGGGAGCGTAAGACATGGGATCAGGTCATACTGCAACAGCAAATCAGACAAGACTTAAGTGAAACCCATTTTAAGGCCCTTTTGCACTGCCAGAGTGTTAAAAGAAGCTTTAGTGGAATTAAGACTCTAGCCCGCCGTTTGTGTTTTCTCTTACTTTATTATACCCCATTCATTTAAAGGGGCTTGATCATTGATTCCAGAAATGTGAGGCTAAATTTTAAGCTAAAGGCTGATACACTACAAATGTTCTTAGACATTGTCACTTATAAACTGACATATGATAAGTTCATGAGGCTCGATTCTTTCCATTCAATATCTACATCAAACCTAGGAAAGACTGTATGAATTAAATGCCAGCTAGATACAGACTGTTCCCCCCCCCCCCATTTTTCCCTCAAGTCATGGAGGAAAATTAGATTAGCTCCTTCGCTAAACAGGAGGGATGAAGTTAAACATCGCCAAGACAGGGAAAATGCTAGTGAGGTCAGAAAAGTACTTCAAAGGACTAACATTGTATCTTTATTTTCAAGATATGACATCTGCTTTCCAATGTCAAAGTGACATGTGGCCTATGGGACTCAATACAAGAGTAACAATAGGAAAAAGCCCCTTTCTATTTTTGACTGGCCAGGAGGATGCAGACTAGGCCACAGTGACTCATGCATTTACCACTTTAATATATTTCAGCTCACTTAGCATGGGAATGAAATCCCAAACTCTAAAGTGACCCCAATTAATGCAGAATGCAGTAGCTGACTGACATGGAACAACTAAAGCATATAGCGTCAGTGGCTATCCATCAAATATCTGATGAAATGCAAAGTTTTGGTGTTAGCATTAACATTTTCAGTGGACTGCAGCCATGTATCAGAGACCCTTAAACTCTCTCATCCTCAAGAATGAGAAAACGCTAAGTGGAAAGGGAGAGACTAGTAGGAACATACAACTGAAACTTCCTGTCAAGCAATCCATGACTGTGTATTCTCTTCCACTGGTTTAGATGTCACACTTTATTCTGATTGCTTTTAGCACAGTAGCTCCCAACTTGGGCTCCTGGGTACCCCCAGGGGTCTGCGGAGCCTCTCCCTACCAGGGCCAGAATCCAGCTGCAGCTCCAATGATCCCCACCAGGGCTGCCTCTCCATGCCCATGGCTGGATCCCGGCAGGAGGATGGGGCTGCAGCGGCTCCCCAGGAGGGCAAGGGTAGGGGGCCATTGCCACCGCAGCTCAGCTCCCCAGCAGCACGGGCCATGGTTGTGGCGGTGCCACTTGCTGGCTGTCCCAGCAGCACTACCAGAGTGGTGCAGGCCAGATCACATAATCAGCTGGGGGGCTACAAAGCTGTTTTTTGTTAAAAGGGTCCACAGCCTGAAAAAGGCTGGGAACCACTGCTTTAGGACAAAATAAGAACTCAGATTATGGCTATGGCTTTCCCATACAACAACAAAAACCCAACCATACTCATAAGACACCCTCATCCTATTCCTACAAAAAGGAGACAGAATGATGGATCCGTGTATAGCTCACCCTTCTGGATGTACATCAATCCATCAAATGACTAGACACTATGCTTTAAAAAAGAGAAGGTTACAGTTTGTAAGTATCTATATGGGAAACAAGTATTTAATAATGGGCTTTTCAAACTATCAGGTGTTAGAAAGGTCTAACATGAATAGCTGCCAGTGGAAGCTAGACAAATTCAGACTGGAAATAAGGCATACATTTTTACTGGAGAAAGTAACAAAGCATGGAACCTCTGTTTAGTGGATTCTACGTCAATGATAATTTTAAAATCAAGATGGGATATTTTCATAAAAGGTTTGCTCTAGGAATTATTTTGGGGATAGTCTACAGCCTGTGTTATATAGAAACTCAGATTAGACGCTCACAGTGGTCCCTTTTGGTCTTGGAATCCATTGATCTGGTATAAATGTTCAAAACAGAGAGAGAACACCACAAATTATCATGTGTTCCTGCATGTAATATTCATGGGGCTCCCCACCCATAGTACACCAGGAAAGCTAGACTGTTCCAAGTCCTCCTCCTAGATCCAATCATTTTCCTCCCTGTTCCTTAATCCATCCACTGTTATCTCATCATTTTTTTCCATTTTCCTCTACTTGTTTTGCCTTCTTGCATTAGCCAGCTACTCTTCTTCATCTCCGACCTTCCTACCATCACTCAGTTCACTTTCCAGGGCTTACATTGATTTTGTTTCACGTCTAAGATTTTCCTTGCTCAGAAAATTCCTCCCCCAGGGAGCCCCATCTAGAAGCTGTGATGTAGCTGCGTGATTCTTCTCAGCTGTGATCTATGCATCCCTTTCCCAAAAACCCAGCACTGAGATGAGGTACTCACTTGCCCTTGCTGGCCAAATTATCCAAGCAGGTTTTGATATAGCTTTTATAATAATCCACCTGTTCCTCATAAAACATGGTTTTGGAGTTCAGTGCACTGTAAGTCTGCTGCAGCTTCACCAGCTCTGCTTTTCTTCTCTGACGGTATCTGCGCTGGTTCCGGATGTCCTAGATAAGGATGATAGCTATGTGATGCTTTACCATTATGTCATTGCTGGTTGCTCCCTTTATCAAACCAGTGTTTAATATTAAGACAATCCATTTGGAACACTCATTTCCAAGTTTAATGTAGACATTAATTTGTGCTTACACAGACTTCCTGGCCAAACATATCCTCCCTTTCTAACTTAACTTTTATTTCTTATAAAGAAATGTTATTCTGATGATTATGAACAAACGAAAATATTTAGTTTCCAAATTAGCTTTCATCGTTACTTTGAATAAATCAGGCATCACTTCAGGGTTTATTCTCATCTGATCTCTAAATGAGACAACTTATTTTATTTCTGTATTTGTATACCTCTCAGATGGATTAATTCCGGTAAATATTTGATGCCAGATAACTATTATCACCATAAAAATGGATGGAACATGACAGCAGATATGATTTTATTTATTTTCCTTTCTCCTCTACGGAGTGGTGTTTATTTAGGATGCCCATGTAAGAGTATTATGAAGGTTTATTTTGTTCTTACATGAAAGATAAAGTTTCTTAACAACAGTAACCTTTCTAAAGAAATTATTTTTGACTATAAGGATTTAACAATAAATTATTTTAGAATGAATGAATTGAAAATGAAGGGGAAAAGAGGGCAAGACCATGAACTAGGAGCTGAACTTAACAAGACAAAAATTAATGTTACACTTATTGACTGATTATCAGTTTTTCCCTAAGAAAATAAAAACCAATCTTTCTCACACGTCTATGAGAAAAGTGAATTCCTGACCGTATGTGTAGGCCTGGAGAGTTTATCAGATGACATGTTACCCACCTCCCTGAGAGGCAATTGTCATATTACCTTCATACTTTGGAATACTACTGCCATGTACATTATTGCAACTTCTGTAAGAGTGATACATGACGAGTTTATAATTTGAGACATCCAGTGAATACCTTGGCAATATCATTGATTAGCTCCTGGTATTTATTGTTTGGGTTCACAGCTCTCAGTTCTGTCAACTTCTTCAGGCCTGTCTTGATTTTCTCTTTCTTTGCTTGAAGACTCAGGTTGCTATCTTCCTTTACAGATTTAGATTTTTTCATCTTGTCAGGGGTTTTTGCATCACGAATGGCCCGTCGCTGCATAGCTCTCTGATGCTCTGCTTCCTAGAGCAGAAGACAATTACCAGTTCAAGTTCATAGATGGATAGATTTTAAGGCTATAAGCGAAAATGATCATCATCTAGTCTACCATCTGACATAGGCCAAAAAATTTCACCCAGTGATTCCTGCACTAAATACAGTAATTTGTGGTTGAATTACTAAGCTATATCTAGTAGATTCAGTCATATCCTAGAATGCCCCGGTTCAATCTGAAATCTGCTTCTTACACCATCCATCTATAAATATGGATTCCAACAATCCAATCATCACATGAATAAAAATCAAATGTACTATATATTCCCATCACTATTTTACAGTTATTGATATACTACCTAACCTGCCAAATATGCCATCATCTCAAAAGTTAAGCTTCTATATGTATCTGCATCCACATACACCTACATTTAAAGGAATCCAGTAGCCTAAGAAGTGGAGCTAACCTGCTCACAGGTGGCTGGACTTTCCAAGATCTCGGTCAGTGTCTCCCCTGGCTGAAAGCGGATTACATCTACAATCAAACGCTTTGTACTGAAAAGAAACCAAGGAGAGTGGGACACAAAGTGTTAAAGCAAGACAAAACCAATCCTAATTCCTGCGCTGAAATGAGAGCAAATTGATTTGCATTAGGCCAGCCATATTCATACCAGATTCAGATCAGGCCAGCTGCAAGCCAGTCAACAGATCTTTCATTATCAAAACTCATGCCTCACTTCTCTGAATGCCAAAGAAAAGAAACGTTACTTAGTAGTAACTGTGGTTATTTGAGGGTTGCCTCTGCATCCCCATTATGGTTTGTCACCAAAGACACCTTACTTCTAACTGTATGCAGTTCTTAGCAGCCACTCCACCACTGCCTCCCACAGCATTGATACCTTGGGGGACTGAGTCCAGGGCCATTAATGATGAGACTACGGACAAAGAGGAGGTCAGACAGAAGAAAGTGAGTGGGGTATACAATCTCCCTGAGAGCGAGGAGCTGTTTCTAACCCTGGAGCAGCTCAATCGAATGCAAGACATGTTGGTTGACAGATGCTGGGGAAGGCACCTCTGATGAGTATGGAATTTCAATCAATGTTGGGTTTGCATTTTCTGAAGTGTTCCATTTAACACAAAAATGAAATTTAAGGTATAGTGGGGACAGATGTCCCTATAGATGCTCCAATGATGTAGAGGGTTGTCCCCAGGAAAGACTATTTAAGTTCACATGGATGGCTAGAGAGAAACTCCTCTATGGATATTTTCAGGAAACTTTCATTGAGTTACTCTGCAATCCTTTGCAGAATGTTTCTTGGGAGGGCTGCCTTATTTCTTCCACTCTGCTATACCATTCCATTGTTAAATGTTCTGGCTTCACTGCAGAACAAAGCATAGCAGTCTAAGGAGCAGATCTGTACCCAGATGACAGCAGTAACTGCTCCTTTTCTGCCTGTGTCACCTTCTGGAGACTAATATCACACGGGGTCAGCTAGGGTAGACTCAGAGACTCACAGGTCAGAAGGGACCAGGTACGATCATCTAGTCCAGTGGTTCCCAACCTTTTGCTCCAATGCGGCACACCATGCCACACAGTTGTTCGTGACTCCTGGACCCTGCTGCTGTGGAGGGTCCCCAGCCAGGGCTGGATCCCACCACTGTTGCTAGCCCCTGGACCGTAGCCGGGGACATGTGCTGCCACCACTGGTGCCACATCGAAGGGGTTGCCGTGGCACACTGATTGGGAACCACTGATCTAGTCTGATCTCCTGTACAATGCAGGAATCAAAACCTCACCCACCCACTCCAGCAATAAGCCTCTACCCTATGACTGAGTTATTTACCTCCTCGCATCATGATTTAAGGACTTTAAGATATAGAGAATTCAGCAATAGGCAAGTCATGCCCCGTGCTACAGATTGTGAAACTTCACAATACACTAGCTCATAACGAAAACAGTGCCTGTGATCTCCCTCCCAAGACAGTTTCTGGATCCCTCACACAAAATTTTCCTAACATTAGATTGTTTAAAGAAATCAAGGTACAGAGAATCCACTGGGGGCAGGCTGCTCCTGGGAGCTCTAGCGGGCAATCCCCAATATCTCTAGAATGACCATGATGGCATCCCACAGGGATATAGTTCCTGTAGGTTGGCCCATCCATGCCAGTCCGTGGCTTTGAGTCAAAGGTCTTCTCTAGCCTTTCAGTAGTGTTGACTACAGACTGTGCAGAGGACAGTTCCCAACACAGTGCCAGAAAGAAAAGTATCTCTGTGATGGTGAACAATATCCATCTTCTTTCTATAGGTTGTGTCTTCCACCAGCGCTGGACTCTCCTCAGTACTGGCAGGCATCTCTGTGCCAAAAGCATTTCTGTAGTTTGTCCTCATGCCCTCAGTGTCAACAGTGGTTTGTAAATTGGTTGTAACACAGAAGTCAAGACTGGCATCAACTATACCTTGTCTCTCTATAGGACAGGAGATTATATTGGACCAAGAGAGTCTTTGACAGGTTTCAGTCAGCTAGGTAAAAGTAAGTAATGAAAGATATGAAGATTTTCAGCCCCGCCCAGCAATCGTTTGCTGAAGGTCATTCAACAGGGAGGACCCCAGTAGGCTGCTGTCAGAGAACTAAGGGAGAGCAGTGCTGCACTTTTATGCCCTCTTATGTAAACATGAGGAGGCAACATATGGTGCAGGTGTGACATTGCTGGCAGTACTAGCTGGAAAAAAAAAAAAATCAGTTCTTGCATCATGGTGCACAGTTATACCTATAGTGGGCTTCAGGCTGATAGTAAGTAAAAAAAAAAAAAAAAAAAAGAAACCTGGATATTTGGTGACAGCTTCAAGTAAGTTCTCACTTCAAAGTGAAAGATTCTGCCCCTTGCTAAGGCTCTTTTATGCTGCTTTGAATGCTGAAAGGGGACAGAAACAGCCTTGATCCCAAAGGTGACATGAAAGAATGAAGGTTCCAAAAACACAACCCCAGCAGGTGTGTGTGCCAGTGGGGTGACAAACATTACTGCCACCTCTCCCCATGTTATTGGACATAATGCAGTTTCAGTCCCTGCTGCAGGTGGCCTTTTCATGATGGAAAAACCTCCAGGTGTAATGTAATTTTCACACCTGTCAAGGAGAAAACTCCCTTTGACTGGCTGCCTTTTCCACTTCATCGCCTGGGGAACAATGCCAATCCAACCTATTGTGTCAAGCAGTCAAGAGCTTATTTCTGTCTCTCAGATTTGACAGAATTTTTGGATAGACGAAGAGGGTGGCGGGGTGGGAACAGGTGACAATTTTTGCAAGACAGCAGGAGGAAAAAGAAAAAGATGGTTGCCCCGTGTAGATCTGCTTCCTTCCCTACTCTTCTAAAACTGGACTGGCTTCTCGCCTTTCCTCCTTCCTCTTCTCTATCGCTACATCACCAAGCCTAGGAAAGGAAAGCAAAAGACTCTTGCTGGATATGACCCCTTTGGCTGTGGGGAGAGGAGGATTATGACTGAAGAGCTGCCTCTGCTCCAGAAGAAACATGTGTATTGAGGAAGGAGACAAAGTGCAGGGAAAGGAACGGCTGGATGAGCAGACTGAAGTAGATAAGGGGCAGACATGAAGTCAAGGGAGACACAAAACTGATTTAGGGGTGAGGCGGCAGAGTTGATGTGGGGAGCACATAATTAACAGATGAAGGGATGGGAGAGCAAAATTAATTAACTAGCATTTTGAAAAAACTGCACCAGCAGATAATCCTTTATAAAAATTTGTGTAATATACTTTTTATACCACAAAGCATCAGTGGGTATCGATTTTAGAGAGACAAATTTAGCTAGAATCAATCAATGTCCATGTGAGACAATGAGGAAGTCTCAAACTGACCACTGTCACACAGAGTAAGGGAAGTTCAAAACAAGAAATTAAAAATATGATTTTTTTTAATAAGACCGTATGATTTTGAGGCCAATCTCATGTTCTGTGGTCTGACTCATGATATTTTAACTTTTGGGATTTATTGTGCTGCTGGTGCAAATGATCAGCAGCCATGAGGAGAGAGCTGTAAACTACCACTTGTGTTCTCTGCTCCAGCAGCCTGCACCTTCTGAGAGACACAGCACAGAATCTGTGTTAAGGTTTTTACTGAATTAAATATGAAAGGCGACTAATGCAACATTACAGTGTTTCTTGAGTTGAATTTAATATCTAAGTATTACACATATTGCACATTCATCCCCGATATTTTCAGTGCATCACAAATTTTGTTTGGAAAACACAGAACTGTACTGGAGAAGTTGTTGGAGGCAAGAGGAAGGGCTTCTGCTAAAAATATTTGCTGTGAATTAGTTAACTATGTTTGCAGTTCAAGTTGACATCTGTGGGCTTCAGAATTAAAATTTATTGAAGATCAATAAAGGTCATTCACATCTCTGAGAGTTTGTTTCAGACTGTATAGACACTGTCAGACTTCACTAAATTGGTTACACTCAGCTTGTGTATTTGAACAGTGTTTTTCATGATCATGAAAACCAAAGACACTCTTAAAATGATGACCTTAAATTCTCTAGAACAATGCTATGACAATAAAGTTATCTTGGAACAAAAATTCACTGACCACAAAATCTTGGAGCCCTGGGATACAAGCTGAGTGCACTTTAACAGGCTTGGATTTCCTGTCACAGTTGCCTTTTTCTACCCTCATACATAGTCCAACCCATACAATTCATACCCTACCCCTGACCTGAAAATGACTGCTATAGACCTTTACTCATCACTCACTTCAGCAGGATTGTCCTTGCATCCATTTCAGCATTCTCATCACCAGGAACATCAAATTTATTAGTCAGTGTAAGAGAAACTTCAGTCTTTGCTAGCATCTCCTTGTTGGGGTCATTAATATTGCTGGCCCCTTCCCCTGGACACAAAAGGAAAGATGAGTTATCAATTCCCAGTGAGTGATGGGAAGACGGTGACACAGATTAGAATGCATTCAAGGACTGTATGGACTCTGCAATATTTTCCTTCCAACACCGTACAGAAAACCAGTCACTTCATTTTTTAAAAAGGACTTTTTACAGTTCATTTCTGGGTTTTAAAAACATGTTCATTTTGCACACATGTAATTTACGATTTCCTAACATTCTTCCGTCTTCAGCACACTAACAGATAATGGATGCTCATAAATAAAATCACATAAACCCAGGTTTTGGTACCCCACATATATATATAAATCAGTGTGTGTGTATCCCACATTTTGCAGCTCAACCTGACTCTGCTAATAAACTTAAATATGATGTACTAAGGAAAAGAAATTTAGTTTGTGCCCTTCATTGCTTCTTTGGCCTTGTCTACAGACAAAAAGAGTTTCCTGGTGCGGTTAGAAGAGATGCATCCTATACTTGTAAAAGAGTTCTTTTGTTATTATAGCTTTTGCTGGTATAGCTATGTCAGTTACTCACACAGGCATGCCAGCAATACTTTTAAGCATGGACAAGGCCTCTATACTGAATGAATGAGAAGTGAAATAATAGTCAATTTTTTTTTTCATATTGGAAATTCAGGTCCCTGGTGAAGGGAGAAGGTGTGTGTGTGAAGGAAACCTGGTGTTGTGGCAGGGGAGGCCTACAGAGCCCAGACATTGGAGGAAAATGTAGGGAATAGGGCTGCACACAGAGCCAGTGGTATCAGGGGAAGAATGGCTGACCCTGGCATGGGAGGAGGAAGAAATGGGGATGTGTACAGAAGAGATCTGAGGGGGTGCAGCAAGGAGTCATTGAAAAACAGGGGAATCAGAAGGTATGAAAAAGGGAGCTTACAGAAGGGAATGGAGAGATGCAAGAAGCCGATAGGCTGTGCATGTTGACAACTTCCTTACTCGTGCATGCTGTGCAGTAACCTTAGCCTACAGAACCCTTAAAATGTGTGATTCCCCTCCTTAATCTCAAGTATGCCAAAAATCCATATTGGAAC
>ML682019.1:23633153-23645867 GCA_007922195.1 Podocnemis expansa | reverse complement strand
GGGGCTGACTATAACATTTACACCTCTTTTTCTGGCAACATTTGTTCACTTTTATCCAATTAAAAAATGAGTGGGTGAAGGGAAAGCAGTAGATTTAATAGATAGGAAAAAGGGATTTGATGCACTGATTCACAGAAGACAGAGGGGGATAAACCCAATAGGGTAACTGAGACCAGCACACCATATGCTGCTGCTGTTTGTACAGCATCAACTCCCACCCAAAGCGTGATTATAATTACAGGGGGTTTTTTTTGTTTTGTTTTGGTTTTTTTAAACTACTTAGAGGTACTCAAACACCATATCTTCCTGTCCTGTAAAAGAAGAGCAGCTCACCTATTAGGGACTCAATAGTAGGAACTTCCCCCAGATCATCCAGCAGCTCATGAATTGGATCATTGTGCTCAGGTGCAATTGCATCTTGGTGATCTAGGAGCAGCTACATGAATACAAATATAAATAGTCATTTAACTATTCCTCTTGCGCCGTTTCACCCAATTTAAGAGATGCACAATGTAGACTCAAAGGGCCAGCCGTATTAGCTAGTTCAGTAAAACAAGGAGTCCTACGGCACTTGAAGACTAACAAGGAACCACAGGACAACTTATTATTTAGACTGATATTCTTTGGACAGCATTCCTTTCCCTTCATATTATTCCAAGTGAGGACACCAGCAGGCAAATGTCTGGCATCATCACATAACACTTTAGAATATTAGTCAATTGCCTTTACAAGAAAATGAAATCTTAAAAAGCAGAAACTATTGATCTCAAAATACTGATAGTTCAGAAGATATTGCGTTTTATTTTTGAACAACAATTTAAAATTTTCATTTGTTAAATGACAATAAACCAATCCTAACAGCTGTTCAGAAAGGCTGTTATGTAAGAAGGAAACTCAGCTTGTGCATACTTACAGTGTGCGTATTGATGATTTCTCCAATGGAAATATAGATAACTGGTTTAGTGAGAGTCACCAAGTCAGAATATTCATCAACATTAAATTTAGCCTGTAGTTCTGGGACCTCACATGCAGCCTGAAAAAAACGCCTTCAGAAAAAAAGAAAAAAGAATCAACACAATCCTGCCAATCAGAAGCACTGATATAGCCAGGCTATTTGCTCCCTGTGACAGTCTCAAGCAGAGGTCTTTATTTTTGGAACCTGCAGCATGAGATTATTTACCTGTAACTGGAAGTGTGGCCTCTATCTGTATTCCACTGAGGGGTTTACAACTGGAGCTGGAGATTTTGAAGTGTCCACTTGTCCAGTCTTGCACCCTGTCTCTCCTTATGGTGTATAAGTGATAAATGGCAAAGCAGACAAACTGCATCTTCAGTTCCTTTTCCACTGTAAATCAGACATCCATAGCAGAAGGAAATGAGGATGGGAAGTAGAAAGCAGATAGGGACTGCACATCTTGAAGAACCTCCAGTTACAGGTAAGTAACCTCTTCTTAGAGTGCTGGTCCCTACTGGTTTCCACTCAGGGTGATTAACAAGCAGTACTTAAGTCGGGGAGGATGAAGACTGAACAGTCATGCAGTGGACTGCCTTGATGAAAGAGGCATCTGCTGTCCCATACTAAGACATAGCGTGTTACAAAGGTGTGCACAGAACTCCATATGTCCCTCCATGGCACGTCCTGAAGAGAGGGTGTGGGCGAAGTAAGAGCTCTCATGGAATGGGCCAGCACTGCCATGGGAGGAAGGCAAACCAGCACTGTAATAGAACTCAAAATCCAGTCAGGAATTCTCTGGATGGAGACTGCCTGACCTGAGTTTTTTTTGCTAATACAACAATCTATCTGGGGGACTCCCTGATGAGTCTTGTCCTCTGCAGGCAGAAGGCCAAAGCTTGTTGTACATTTCAGTAGTGGAGTTACTGTTCCTCTGTGGATGTGCATAGCTTTGTAAAAAAAAACAAAAACAAAAACAAAAACAAAAACAAAAAAAACCAAACAACAGGCAGGTGATGGACTGATTAACATGAAACCAGAAGATTACTGTCGGCAGAAACCAGGCATGTAAGCACAGAGAAACTATCTTTATTGAAAATTGTGAAACAGGGAGGGAATGGAGGGATCTGCCATCATGGCCCCAACTTCACGGACCTTTCTTGCAGAAGTGACAGCAATGAGAAAGGTGACTTCCATGACAGAAAGCATGGTGTCAAGGGTTTGAATGATGGTTTTGGCTTGTTCTGTCATTAGTTGATTGCAAAATGGTTGCTGCATGAGCATGCAATCAGGGATGAACAGAATGGTTTGTCTTACTTCTCCTACAACCCAGAGTTCCAGGATACAGGAGATGCATCAATGATCATCTTGTCTGGGGAAGAGGTAAGGAAGGGAGCTCCTGTGCATATATGATGTGGATTCATCTATCACTGGAGTGATGAGAGGGCTGCAGGGGGGAAACTGTAAGCATGAGGTCCATGGTGTGAAATTTGGGGAAGTAAACTTTCTGGAGCAAAATCTGGAAGGCAGTAAAGGCAGAATTGAGTGAGGTGGGTGACTTATGTACACAAAACCATGTGGGCCAGAAGGGATAGATAAGTCCTGGCTCTGACATAAGGATTGTTGATGGTGTGAGCTGTTAGTTCTTGCATTGTCTGGAACCTGTGCCTGGTAAGTAAGTTTACGTTATGGCTGTGATGACTGTGGCCTCTATAACCGCCAGGGATAGAGTGGGGTCCAAGGTCAATTTTTTTACATTGATACTGTTCCCAAGGGACAAAAGAAGGTCTAACAATATGGTTCTTGAAACTTGGGCTGTATCTGGATCATGCAGCTAGAACTAAGTCATCAAGCTATGGAAATAATAAGACTGCATAACATCTGACATATGCTGTTACAGAGAAAACCTTGGTGAAGGCTCTTGGTGGTTATTCCAAAGAGGAGACCCTATACTGGAAAGCCTGTGTGCCAGCAGTGAATCCCAGGAAGTGCCTATAGGCTGGACAGATACTGATGTGAAAATAAGCATGGGATAGTCATAAAGTGGTAGGCATGCTGATGGATGGCTCTCAAGATTGTCTCGAATATTTTTTTAGCTCAAAGGTTCAGCTATGAGGTGGAAGCCTGTGAAGCAGGTGCTGGCAGGGGGGTGCAGGATCTCTGGGTCTTCTGTTGCTACCTTGGTGGCTCATAAGACCACTAATGGTACAATTAGAGAAACCTGTGGCAGTGTGTCGGTGGTGGAACTTAGGCTTCAGGGCACGTGTGTAAGTACACAGCAAGTGAAGGGTGGCTCTAGAATCCATGAGGATACACAGGAACTCATTTATTTATTTTTCACTAAAAAGATGGGATCCTTTGAAAGAAAGATAGTCAATAGTGTTTTGAACCTTCTGAGGGACCCTGGAGTAATGTAGCTATGATTCTCAGTGTACAACTATGACCATAGCCATAGCCCTGGAAGAGGTATCTGCTGCATCCACCACTGATTGAAATATTTTTCTGGCCACCAGCTTCTCTTTTTCAATTATTGCCTGAAAATGAGTCTGGTTCTGCTGCGGGAGTCTGTCAGCAAATTCTTCCAGTCTACGGTAATTCAGGAAGTCATATGTGGCTACTAACACCTGATTAATTGAAATCCTGAATTGGACACTGGTTAAGGAAAAGACGACCCCCCCCCCCCCCACAAAAAAAGAAGGTCCAACACTTGCTTTCCATGTTGGATGGTGTGGAGTGTGGGAGCTGTCTGGTTTTTTCAGGCACTGCTTGAACCACCAGGAAATGGGGGGATGACACTCAGCCCCTTTCACCAGAACACATATATTGTTTTTCTGTTCCTTTGGGAGTAGCTATGCAGGTGACTGGTACATTCCATAATGGCTTAGCTGGTTCAATGGCATCATCAGGCAATGTGATTTGAGTTGGTGCTGATGAGTGAAGGGATAGTCAGAAGTGTATATTGTGTATCCTGGAGTTTTTTTAGGGGAATGGTGAAGTTCCTCATGACTCTGCCTAGACAATAAAATCATAAAACCAAATGGTTAGCAGCAACTACAAGGGGCGAGGTGTTACACTAGATGACAAGATGTAGGATGTATAGTTCTTGAAATTGTCTGAAGTTGTCTTGGAGGCAGAGGTGATGCTGTAGCCAGTGCTTCACTGGGGGAAGACAAGGGGAATCTCTTGGATTCTGCTCGCACTACTGGAGCTGGGCTGAGAGGTTCCTCCTCCAGTAACAGATACAAATGCCTCTTACAATGGGTCCTCAATGGTGAGGCAGGTAAAGATTCCTTGGCCTCCTGATTCTTAGAGGGGATGCTAGGACCAAGACTGCCAGTAAGATGAGTAGACTGCATCTAGAAGGCACTGAGGCAGTCCCCATGGCACAGGGAACAGAAGTGTGTTGCCAAGATCAGGACAGCCTTCACAAGTGCACATACGGTTGGTATAACACTAATGATCCTCACTAATGTTTGACTCATCAGAGGATGAGAACGTGGACTTTAGTTCCATCAGATGTACTATGGGAGCCATTTGGAGTGCATCAGCCATCAGAGCAGGAGGTGAGGTGTCTCACAATAGTGGCATATCATGAAGGAGAGAACAGTCTCCCTAACGCTAGCTGGTCTGAACAAATAAGTGATCCCAGTTCCACCAAGGAGAAGACATCTTAGGGCTTAAGTGCCTTCCCTAATTTCCCTGATGTTTGAGGCAGGACTTCTTTCCTTGGAACCAGTGATAATGCTGTGGATTTCCCTGGAACAGGAGGATTCTGCACCTTATGAGGTGCAAATTTTGATACCACCAATGTTACAGTACCCAAAACAACCAAATTCCTTTGCTTTTAGGACTTCCTGCTGCATCTATGTGCAGAGCTCTGCAAATTTGTGGCTATCCACGGATATCCATGGATACAACACGGATATCCATGGACCACTTCTTGTGGATGCAGGCTGGATACAGATCCACTTATTTGTATCCGTGCAAGGCTCTATCTATGTGGTTTAGAGCACATTCTGTCTCCATGGCTTGAATTTGTAGGAGAGAAAACACTTTCTTCATTTTGGAGGATTTACTCCCATGATTATGGGATGCTTCTTTACCTCTTAACTAGGCCCTGGCACAAGGTCCAGTACTGGTGGTACTGCTGGTGCTGAATTTGGACTTGGTAGCAGAAGCAACATTCTTTGATGTATGGGTATGGTCCTATGGTATGGATCCAAATGAGGCATTGAGACATCTTCTAAAAAGTGCTTCTGAAGGTGGATGGCAGGGCCTTATGGGGTAAGGTTTGAGCAGGACTGGTAGACATTGAATCTGGATACAACATGAGTTTCTCCCAAGGGGTAGAGACAGCACTGATGTTAGCTGCTGACTGAGAAGAAACATGGGCAGGAAGCACAGTGTCTGAAGCCTGAGCTTGATGCATAGTCGGGTGCCCTTGTGTGAGTATATGGTAGGGTGCGATAGACAATCCCTCAATCTATCGAATCACTAAATTTACAAGAACTATAATAAAATAGCTGACGAGTACTGTAAAATCCCATGAATTATTTACAACAATGAATTTTAAAAAAGTCAGAAGATGACAAAAAGTTCTGCCGTGGCCCATGTAGCAGCGAGAAGGAACTGAAGACATGGTCAGTCATCCCTCCTCTTTATCACCTTGGAAAAATCAGATGATGAGCTAGGGCATATGCATGGACCAATGTACATCAATTTCAAATTCTACAGCTTTGGGAGCCTGGTGTACATGGGTAACCCCTCAGCAGAATACAACAGGGATAATCACTCAAAGAAGGTGGTATGCTGGTATTCGTGGGTCAGATTTAATACGCATTGCAAGGTAATTATAATATGCTAATGTGTCTTCTTCACTGCCCAAAGGACAGGTGTTGACTTAATCTCTAGCAACTGACCCTCACAGGCAGATTTTTGAGCTTACCCTAGGGAACGCAGCTCCAAAGATCCATCCTACCGCCTGGCCCAATCTGGCTCCTGCTGCAAGAGCAGGGGCTGGATCTGGCCACTGGCAGCGGCTCCAGGTCCGTGGCTGGAGCTGGACCCCAGCAGCAGTGGCCCTTCGTCCTGCCTGGGGCCTGATCCTGCTGGTGGTGGCGGTAGCAGCTTCAGATCCTCAGTTGGGGACCTACTCCTGCTGCTGATGGCAGCTCCAGGTCCCCAGCCAGATACTGCTGTCAGCAGTGGACGCTCCCTGCTTCCCTGCTGAGGCAGGAGTGAGTCCTGCTGGGATTCAGGGCTGCCACTCAGCAGGGAGGCAGAAAGCCGCCAATCATGAGGAGGGAATCCCCCCCCCACTGAGAAAAAGATTCTAAAGCCATGTGTAGTAGAAACTAATGGCTAAGTCCTTGTTGTTATAAAGCAAAGTTAGTATATGTTAGGCTGTGAATACTGGCAGGCTGACAGTAACTTGAAGGAACAGAGCTAATACACACATTTCTAAAGAAGTACAAGGTACAGAACAGTAATGCAAGCATGTTTTAGAAAGGCACCAGAACTTTCAACTAGCCCAAAGAAGTGAGTGTTACTCACCCTTGCGCAGTAGCCAAGGTTCTTTGAGATGCCTGTCTCCGACATGCTCCACTGTAGGAGTTTTCGGCACTGTGCGCCAGGGATCAGAGATTCTCACAGCAGTGCCCAGAAGGGAGGGGGGACGCACGCGACAAGGAGCACTTGGTTGCTTTGCAGCCTTAGGGATTCGTGCGCACGCCCCCTCCCACTCCTCAGTTGCCTACGTACCACAGAGTCGAAAGAAAGATCGGCTCTGAAGTAGAAGGGAGTAGGGCAGGTAGTGGAGCATGTCATAGAATCATAGAAACATAGGGTTGGAAGGGACCTCATAGGTCATCTAGTCCAACCCCCTGCCAGAGGCAGGACCACTCCCACTAACCATCCCAGTCATGGTTTTGTCCAGCCGGGCCTTAAACACCTCCAAAGATGGAGACTCCACCACCTCCCTAGGCAGCTCATTCCACTGCTTCACCACTCGCCTAGTAAAAAAGTTTTTTCTAATATCCAGCCTTGACCTCCCTAACCATGACTTGAGACCATTGCTCCTCGTTCTGTCCTCTGTTACTACCAAGAACAGTTGAGCTCCATCTTCTTTGGAGCATCCCTTCAAGTAGTTGAAGGTTGCTATCAAATCCCCCTTAGCCTTCTCTTCTGCAGACTAAATAAGCCTAATACTTTCAGTCTTTCCTCATAGGGCTTGTGCTCCAGCCCTTTAATCATTTTGGTTGCCCTCCTCTGAACTCTCTCTAGCATGTCCCTGTCCTTTTTGTAGTGGGGAGCCCAAAACTGAACACAGTATTCTAGATGTGGCCTCACCAGTGCAGAATAGAGGGGAATGATCACATCCCCTGACCTGCTGGTAATACTTCTTTTGATGCAGCCCAGTATGCCATTGGCTTTTTGGCTGCAAGAGCACACTGCTGACTCATATCTAGCTTCCCATTCACCATGACCCCCAGGTCCTTTTCTACACTGCTGCTACTTAACTGAATGCTCCCCAGCCTGTAGCAGTGCATGGGGTTTTTCCATCCCAAGTGCAAGATTTTACACTTGTCCTTATTAAACCTCATAAGATTTCTATTGGCCCATTGTTCCAATTTATCTAGGTCTCCCTGAATCCTGTCCTTGCCTTCCAACGTGTCTACTGTTCCCCCCAGCTTGGTGTCATCCACGAGCTTACTGAGAGTGCAGTCTATTCCATCATCCAGATCATTGATGAAAATGTTGAACAGAACCGGCCCCAGGACTGAGCCCTGGGACACAGCACTCGTGACTGGCTGCCAGCTAGACATGGAACCATTGATTCCTACACGCTGAAACCGTTGATCTAGCCAGTTTTCTATCCACCTTATAGTCCACCTATCCAATCCATACTTCCTTAATTTGCCAATGAGAATGCTGTGGGAAACTGTATCAAAAGCCTTGCTAAAATCAAGGTATATCACATCAATGGTTCTTCCTGCATCCAGAAAGCTAGTCATCTGATCATAAAAGGAAACAAGACTGGTCAGGCATGATTTACCCTTGGTAAATCCATGCTGACTGTTCCTGATTAATTTATTTTCCTCCAAGTGTTTGAGGATGGATTCTTTGAGAACCTGCTCCAAAATTTTTCCAGGAATTGAGGTGAGGCTGACTGGTCTGTAATTCCCTGGATCCTCCTTTTTCCCTTTCTTGAAAATAGGCACTACATTTGCTCTTTTCCAATCCTCTGGCACCTCCCCCGTTCTCCATGAGTTTTGAAAGATAATGGCCAGCGGTGCTGCTATTTTGTCGGAGACGTGCATCTCGAAGAACCTTGGCTACTGCACAAGGGTGAGTAACACTCACTTCTTCTTCAAGCAGTGTCTCTGACTGCTTCACCGTAGGTGTTTACCAAGCAGTGTGGATTAATGGATGGTGGGTATTTTGGAGCTTAATAGGTGCGGTGAGTTTAGGACCACTGTGCCTACTGCCATGTCATTAGCGGCTAACTGTTGAATAGCCTAGTGCTTTGCAAATGTGTCCGTTGAAGACCACGTGGCTGCCCTGCAGATGTCAAGTATAGAAACATTCCGCAGGAATGCCTTAGAGGCTGCGATGGACCTGGTGGAATGGACATGAATGGTGGTTGGTAGCTGTCGGCCAGATAAATGATATGCTGTCCATATACAGGACGAAATCCAGTTTGATAGCCTTTGTTTGGACACCACTTCTCCTCTAGAACACTCAATCAAGGAGACAAAAAGTCTAGGTGATTTTCTAAAGTCCTTTGTTCTATCCAAATAGAACATGAGTGCTTGGTGAATGTCCAGTGTATGGAGAGCTGCTTGATGAGGAGTGGAATGGGGTTTTGGAAAAAAACACCGGAAGGTGTATTGTCTGATTAAGATAGAAGGATGATGAAATTTTAGGAATTAATTTAGGGTGTGGTCTCAATGACACCTTATCTTTAAAAAATACTGTAAAGGGCGGATGAGCCATTAGCGCGGCTAGTTCACTAACTCGTCTGGCAGATGTGATCGCAACCAGAAATACGACCTTTATAAGAGAGGCGTAGAAGGGAACATGTGGCTAGGGGGTTCAAAAGGTGGTTTAGTTAGTACTTGAAGGGCCATGGTCAAGTCCCATTAAGGTACTGGTGGCTGAATACGAGGATAAAGGTTTTGGAGTCCTGCCATAAATCTTTTCAGTATAGTGTGTGCGACGACTGAGGAGTTATCAATAGCTGTGTGGAAGCACAATATTGCTGCCAAATGCATCCTGATTGTGCTAATGGAAAGGTTTGTGTTTTTCAGGTAGACGAGGTAGTCCAGTATCGATGGAATGGAAGCCGTAAATGGATCTACAGTGTGGTGCGAACACCAGGTGGAAAATCTGCACCACTTCTGAAGGCAAGTATGCCTACCGGCTGGCTTCCTACTGTTTAGAAGAATGAACTTTGCTGGATCTGAACATGCTAATTCTACCCGGTTGAACCATCGAGAAGCCAGGCTGTCAGATGTAACCTGTTGAGACCTTGGTGTAGGATTTTTCCGGTCTTGAAAGAGGAGATCCGGTACGATTGGAAGAGTTATTGGGGTTGCTATTGACATAAGTCGAAGACAGGAATACCACGGTTGCCTTGGCCACGATGTTGCTATTAATATAACCCTGGCTGCATCCTGGTGTATTTTTGTTAGGGTTTTGGGAATGAGAGGTATGGGGGGAAACGCATAGTGAAGCGGTCTGTTCCATTTGATGAGAAATGCATCCCCTAAGGATCGCAGGTCCGCCGCTGCTCTGGAGCAAAAATGAAGACACTTCCTGTTGTGTGTTGTCGTGAATAGGACGATTGTAGGGAAACCCCATACTGTGAATATGTGCTGAAGGATGGAGTCCTTCAGTTTCCACTCGTGATTGTGGTGGAAGTCCCTGCTTAGAGAGTCGGCTATTATGTTGGCTTTGCCTGGTAGATATATCGCCGAAATGTGTATGTGACTGGCAATGCACCAATGCCAGAGTTTCATGGCCTCTATGCATAGAGATGGAGAGTGGGTTCCTCCCTGCCTGTTGATGTAGTACATGCAGGTTGTATTGTCTGTCCATACGTTTATGACTTGTCCCTGTATGAAGGGGAGGAAGTGATGGCAGGCATTGCGTACTGCTCGAAGCTCAAGGAGATTTACGTGAAGGTGTGCTTCGTGCATCGACCATCTGCCCTGAGCCATTTTGTGCTGCAGGCAGGCACCCCAGCTGATCTTTGATGCATCCGTAGTGATCTGTAATGACAGGACTTGTGGTACGAAGGAGACGCCCTGCAACAGATTGTTGGGGGAGGGTCCACCAGTTTAAAGAATCCCTTATTGTTTTTGGAACAGAGAGAAGGTGGTGAGAGGGCTGTCTCCTGAACTTGAAGGTCCTGAGAAACCATAGCTGGAATGGTCTCATATACAGTCTGGCATTGCGAAGCAGGTAAGTAAAGGCAGCCATATGGCCTAGTAGTTTCATGCATGTGTGCGCCATCTCACATGGAGAAATTTGTACTGATTGAGCTAGGCGCTTCACAGCGCGACATCTTTCCTGTGGAAGAAAGGCTGTAATGGAAGGAGTGTGAATCCTCGCCCCTATAAAGAGAATGTCTTGCGAGGGGGTTAGTGAGGATTTTTCGTAATATATGGTAAGGCCAAGTCGGTGGAACAGGGTCAGTGTGGTCTGCAGGTGATGAGCCTGTTTGGGAGATTGAGCCTTGATGAGGAGGTCGTCCAGGTAAGGAAAAATTATAATTCCTTCTTTTTTCCTGAGGTAGGCTATGACTACAGACATAATTTTGGAGAAGACTCGTGGTGCCGTGCAGAGACCGAAAGGGAGCACCGTATATTGATAATGATTGTCCAGGTAAGTGAATCTCAAAAATTTCCTGTGGGTTGGACGTATTGCCACATGGAAATAAGCATCCTTCAAGTGGAGGGATACGAGCCAATCTCTGTGAGCAAGTGCTGGAAGAATAACTGGAAGCGTGACCATTTTGAATTTTTGGGTTTGGATAAAAATGTTGAGAGCCCTGAGGTCCAATATGGGTCTCCATCCTCCTGTCTTTATGGTGGTAAGAAAATATCGGGAATAGAAACTGCTGCCCCTGTATTGGTTGGGGACATACTCTATTGCCCCGGGAGAGGAGGCTGTCTATCTCCTGTGACAGGAGTTGTACGTGAAGGGGGTCCCTGAAAAGGGACGGGAAAGGGGAATGGGAAGTAGGCTTCACGCGAAATGGGATGGTGTATCTGTTGGTAATAATGTCCATGACCCATTTGTCCGTTGTAATAGCCTTCCAATTGGGGAGGAAGGGCAGAAGCCTGCAGCTGAAGTAGGGGGTACGAGGATAAATTGCTTCCTGTAATGTCATGGAGAGGCTGATCGATCCCTCGACTGAGAAGTCAAAACTGATGTTTAGGGTTCGTGTGCTGATTTGCAGATAATGTTCAATTCAGTTGCCTACGTTTAGTTTGATTTCTTGGTCTGGAAAGAGTATTATATCTCTTGTTCTGGGCGTAGAATGAGAGCCTGTTAGTATAGGGATGATATCTGTTGGTCCTCCTCGATGCGCCAGGAGTGTAAATGCCCAGAGTATAGAGGGTGGCTCTAGAATCCTTTAGAGTATGCATAATGATGCTTGTTCTTTCTCTGAACAGCTTCTTTTTGTCGAATGGAAGGTTCTCTATGGTGTTCTGTAACTGCTTGGGAAGAGTGGCAGCATGCAGCCAGAAGATCTGCGCATAACGATTGCAGAGGCCATAGCCCTCACGGCTGTGTCAGCTATGTCAAGTGCTGCTTGAAGAGATGTTCTAGCTGATAATTGACCTTCTTTGATTAGCGAATTGAATTGTTCTATTTTATCCTGGGGGATATGGTCAATAAAATTTACAAACTTCGAATAGTTGTCATGGTCGTAATTAGAAAAAACTGCCAAATAATTAGTTATTCTCAGTATCAAAGAGGCAGAAGTGTAGACTTTCCTGCCTAATAGATCGAGTTTTTTATCCTCCTTATCAGTAGGGGTTGATTTGGCAGTTGCCTGCTTTGCTCTTTGAGCCGCTGCTTCTGTCACCAAGGAGGGTGAGGGTGGGTAAAGAGGAATTTGTTGTCTTTTGGGGCAATGAAATATTTCTTGTCAATCTTTTTAACAGTGGGAGTTGCTGATGCTGGTGTTTGCCAGATAGCATCAGCAGCCTCCATAACACTCGCATCCATTGGGAAGGCGACTTTCGTTGAGACCAATGATTGCAGGATTCTATAGAGTTTGTGTGGAGTGTTTGATGTATCCTGCAGTGAAATGTCCATTGCATCAGCGACTCTCTTAAATAGGTCACGGAATTGCTTATTATCATCTGACTTGGTAAGTTTAGTAGTGTGGTCAGCCAATGTTTCATTTAAGACTTGCCCCAGAAGAGAATGAGAACGTTGGCTGAGTGGTGGAGCTGCCTGCTGAAGATTGGTCAGAAATTGTTGCACGGTGGGAGCCGGCTGTACAGGGGTGTAATAAGGCCAGGGCCCCAAGGCATCCACTGCATAGCCATTAGGGCATTACTGCAGTATGGAAGAGGTGTCCAGGTAAAACCCAGGTACTGAAGTTGCTGAGGTGGTATAGAAGATTAAGGCGGAGGTGGATGTTGAGCTATTGGCTGGGGAGTATCATAGAATCATAGGGTTGGAAGGGACCCCACAAGGTCATCTAGTCCAACCCCCTGCCAAAAAAAGCAGGACCACTCCCA
>ML682019.1:23467288-23628153 GCA_007922195.1 Podocnemis expansa | reverse complement strand
GCTGGCGGGAATTGCGGGCGATCCGGCCGTCTCGACGAGCCCGGTGAAACCAGACCCAACGATCTGAGGGTCGCGGTGGAATCTTTCAGCCCGTGCAACTTGGCATCAGTTTGATCCGAAAAGAGAGATGACCCATCAAAGGGCAAGTCCTGTACAGCTTGCTGGACCAATGGGGGTAGGCCTGATGCCTGCAGCCAAGCCACCCGACGCAGGGTGATTGTGGACGCTACTGATCTGCCAGCTGAGTCCGCCGCGTCCCATGACGCCTGCAAGGCCACTCTTGCCACCGAGGACCCTTCGTCTAAAACGGTACTGAAATCCAACCAGTGCTCCTGTGGCAACTGCTGAGCGAAGCGCTTGAGGGAGTGCCAGAGATTGTAGTTGTATCTGCCCAGCAAGGCTTGATGATTGGCTACTCGCAGCTGCATCGTTGCCGAGGAGGAGAACTTCTTCCCAAACGTGTCGAGGGCTTTCGCCTCTTTGCTTTTTGGGGTAGAGGCTGGCTGACCTTGGCGCTCGCGTTGATTTGCTGCATCCACGACTAAGGAAGAGGGATTGGGGTGAGTATACAAATACTGGCATGTGGTCGCCGGAACAAAATACTTCCGCTCCGCATCCTTTGAAGTTGGGGCCACGGAGTACGGCGTCTGCCATAGGGAGTGGACAACCCTGAGGACGCCCTCATGAATGGGGAGGGCTAGTCTGGTGGCTGCCGTTGATGACAATACATTAAACAACGAGTCTGAAGACTCTTTGACCTCCTCCACCTCTAAGCCCAGATTGGTTGCCAGTCTACGTAATAAGTCTTGGTATGCCTTGAAGTCATCGGGTGGTGAAGAGGAGGTACCATGTGACTCTCCCTCTGATGACAGAGATAGGGACCGTTGTGATGTGACAGGGGGTGACTGACGCCCCTGCCTGTCTGAGTGACCTCTAGACGGCGATCTGTAGTCTCTAGACTCTTCTGGTCTCAGATTGCCGCTTTGATGGGAATCCTGCGGTAGGACCCACGGAGCCCAATAGGGCCAGCCAGATGGCCAGCACTGGGGTGGTGGTCCCGTCAGAGGAGGCTGTCCCCGTCCCGTGGGGGGCCTTGCCTGGTGTGGCTGCTTCCTCCCGGCTTCCCCTGTTGCTACCCAGGAGGACCGTGAAGAGTAGGAAGCCCCCGAGGAGGAACTAGAGGGGGTTCTCCTCCTCTGCCTCTTGGACCGGCTTGATGAGCCATGCCTGCGGTGCGTGTCCCGGCGCCGGGGGGCTGGCGAGGAGGACAAGGCTGACTGAGGGCGCACCCGCTTAGGCCCTGATGCCCGGTGCCGCCGGTACCGCTGCGTGCTGCTGCTTCTGCGGCCGCGCTCGGAGGCGGTAGAAAGGGCTGGTGCCGCTGCAGCCCAAGCTGGCTCCGGCAAGCCCCGCCCCTGCCGCGGGGAGTCCTGGGGCGCAACTCTTGGAGACTCCGCGGGCGGGGCAGCCTGCGATACCGCCTCCCTCCAGGTCGGCGATCCCAGCGGGGGCTTCCCTCGCGATGGAGGACGAGGCGAAGCCGACACCCGCACCGGGGAAGGTAGGGACGACAGTGCCCTAGCCGCAGCATAAGCCTCCAGTGTTGATGGGGCTGGCAGGGGTGGAGACTTAGAAGTGCCCGGGGTCGAGGGAGAGTCCCTGCGCCTCGCCCTGGCACGCTCCCGACCCACGCGGGTATCTCCCGGCACCACCGGTGCGGAACGGCGCTGCGGCACCGACAGGGTCGCCGGCGCCGTATCTCCTTGGCTGGACGCCATTCCCGCTGCCGAGGTTGGGCTCGTCCCTGCTGCCAGTGCTGATGAGTCCCCCGCTGGGGCTAAAGCCGACTCCATTAGTAGAGCCTTCAGTCGGATATCTCTATCCCTCTTCGTCCTCGGCCTGAAGGCTTTGCAAATTTTGCACTTCTGAGGTCGGTGTGACTCCCCCAGGCACCTCAAGCAGTGTTCATGGGGGTCACTGACCGAAAAAAGTTTGCCACAAGAGGCACAGTTCTTGAACCCTGAAGATCGGAGCATAGCCCCGGTAGGGGAGAGCTGTCGCTATTGCGGAGCTGTTTCCGGTGTCCGACACACGGCGGAAAGAAGGAAACTGACCGCATGTTGGACCAGCAGTATATTTAACAGGGGTGGTGTGCGCGCCACTCCAGGGGGCGCCACTGCTGGTCCCACAAGGGCGGGCTGGGAAAAGCTTCCGGTGTTCGAGCATGCTGGCGCATACAAACCCTAAGTGGAATGTATGTGAGCAGCTGCTCAAAGAAGAACTAATGTTCTCCTGACTACTAACTCTGCACTCATAACTCCAGATCACAAGCCCCATCGTGTGAGGAAGGGATCATATGAAAATATGTACATGATGAAGTATACATGATGTCATATGAAAATATGGAACATGATGAAGTATACAAGATATAATAAATATGCACCAAGGCAACCTTAACTGTGGCATCTCCTAACTTTAGAGTGCTTGAATTTGCAAACTTCATAATATTTTTTCAACCAAATTTGCTGTATACAGTACATAATCTATAACACAAATAAAACCTTTGTGTAATGGCAGTTAAGTCCAATTCAGGGCACAATCTTCCAACTCACTCCTTTAAAAGCAAGAAAATGGCAAGTTAAGGGAAGAGTTTCTAGCATGTCTTGCAACAGCACATTGTCTTGATCCAGACCTTCAAATACAATCACTGACAGACTGCACATTTAAAAGAAATGGACTCAGTCTAAATGCAGCTGATAGCACAATTACTACACTTATGTCATTGCAATATGGCTTGTCTCTGTACACCTCAGCCTACAAAGCTGGGATCTCATACCTGAATTTCTGATAGGACTGTGAAAGATATTCATTAATGATGCTCAGGTGAGCATTGTCCCCCATGAACATCTTATTGGATGCAGCATGCTGTAACATCTTTGCGATGGAACCAAGGTTTCTGCGCTGGTCTGTAGTCAGCTGACCTCCAGCTGAAAGGTCAATGATGTCAAATGCATCTGGAGCAACAATGGCTGGGTTCATGTAGCGATAATAGAGTAAGTTACCAATGATCTGGGAAAAGTTGAGCAGAGAAGCATGTCATGAGGCAGTGATATAGACCCAGACTGGGTTTGATATACACTAAACTGACTATGCTTTGACAAAGTGCTACTGTATTTGAATTAGACAGAGGCTCCCATCCAGGAATGGTGCCCTATACCTACATACTGTAGAAGACAACCCCTGCCCACAAGTATTACAGATTATATAGGAACAAGATACAATAGGGTGTTAATTATAAAAAGTGGGAAGGTGAAGAAAAGGATACTAGCAACAGCAAGTCAAGGCTAAAGACATTCTTCACTAAGTGTGCAATTTGTAGGCTATACATTTTATAAATAAGACATATAAATCAGAACTATTAATGAGTTACTAACAGGCTGCCTGCATAGTTATTATTGATGTAATGTTGTTGTACCAATGTCAGACCCAAGTTATCAGAGAGACAAGGTGAATGAGATAATATTTTTATTGGACCAGCTTGCTATTCAAAAGCTTGTCTCCCTCCCTACCAGAAGCTGGTCCCATAACACCTATTAATACACCCACCTTGTTCCTCTACATAGTTATTAGGCAGTCTCCCATGGGAATGAAGGATCTAAGGGAGGACAGAGTACTAACTATGTAAACTGAATTGGGGCGGGTGTTCTATGCATAAAGGAACAGCATAAAAGAAAAAATGAAGGTGATTACCAGAAAAGTGAAAAAGCATCTGCTATTGCCAGCAAAGCAAAGGGGATGATGAGATGGGATAAGTAGGTGGAGTGAAACTAGAAATCATGTTGAAGGCAAGGACCAAAGGTTGTGTTTAATGTGCTGGAAGTCAGTGCACATACTTGACAAGCAGTAGTGGTAGTGGAAAACAGAAACTTATTTTAATCTCCCCTATCTCCTTCGGAAGAATTCCTGAAATAATTCACTGCACTTTCCCATAGAGATCTCCAGATAACTGTGAATTAACAACTGAAAAAATCATTTCATCACAGATGCCAGAAAAGTGAGGAAAAACAGACATTAGGAGGATTACTTGAATTAAATTTATATTATACAATACCAGGTTAAAAGTTACCAGATAAAACCTTCTAAGAATGAAGACAATAGTTAATCAAGATGATGTCTATGTGCTCATAGGATTCCCTCTATCTTTATGTGGTACTTCATTCCCTTTCCCTGGAGTATCACTGGCTAAGACCCAACTAGCTGTCATGGAGCAGTGTTCTCACAGGTGTATTCTGTGACTTTGATAGGTTGTGCTGTCATACCCCATTGCCTCCTGATTTCGAGGTGCTTCAAAGTGCAGAAAAGCCTGTTCTTCAGCTGAACAAACAGCTGAAATCAGGAAGTAACCAGTAACACTACTACAAAAAAAGATGAGAGGCAAGAGGAACTGCTTTCAAGGATCAAAGACATCAGTGGAACCTTTTTTTTTTTTTTTAAGTACTTCCTTGATATTGTTTTTTGTTTTTTTCACGTACACAAAAGCTGTTGTGTGATTATGAAAAGCAAGCAGGTCTGCAAAACTGCAAATGGGAAAGCGTCTCAGAGAGACTTTCATAATATGTGATCAAACTAAGGGGAAAAAAAAGTACAATAGAGAATTTTATTAGATGGGGCCACTAATGTTCTTAAAAATTATTAATCCTGTGTAAGCATTAAGTCTGTCATCGTCTGTAGCTTTGACTGTAGCCAGTTTTACAACTATATTGTTTCTACATGGAGTAGGAAAACCGTAAAGCCTAGGTCAAGTTGAAGCTTGCTTTCTAAATGTACAGTTGGAAAATTCACCTGCATAGAAAGTCTAGAATCGATGCTTCAGTGTGGAAAAGCACAGAACTAGAAGAGAGAAGAAAACAGCATTCAGATTTTTTTTTTTTTAAATGAAGTAGGAGCAGAACAGTTTAAAGAGACAGTCAGGTTTGCTATGCTTCAAACTTAAGATTTGTTAATTACAAAAAGAGTTAATGGAAATCAAAATGTTTTCATTATTTTTTAATTTCATTAGAAGAGATCTAGAGTTTTAAATGCATCTGGAAGTCTGTGCCCCCAGCTCAGTACTGAATGAAAACCAGAAAGTGACACTAATTAGATGGTGCCTATCAGGAAGTTGTAAATATACAGCAGAAATGGTGTAAATTAATTCAGTATATTCTGCTGGTAGAATATCGTGAAGCGTTATTAATAATAAAAGTAAGAATATTTGCATTTTTAATAAAAGCTTTTTAACCTGATATTGTCTCTTTAAGAAAGGAAGACCTTGCTGCAATTGCTTCAGAAAAAACAAAGATGACTTGCTGTACAGTTTCTGCCAGCAAGTGAAGGAAACTTGAAGGATCAAATGCCAAAAGGAAATTAGAAACAAGGCAGAAGCAATAGGATCTTTCCTTCTAAGCCTGTACCACACATAATAATGTTCACACATAGCACAAAAGTCAGCTAGAATAGTCTATGCTCTTAAAGAGAAATCACTAAAATCTAAAATATTCCAGGGAGCAGGATCTCTCTTTTAGATTTGACTTGGAAAATGCCAGACTGTGTCTTTGAGTTGGATTTGCTATCATACACGCTACTCTCTGCCAAGCAGAGAGCAAAGTATTCAGGTCATTACCTTCAGCAGTTCATCTTCACCAGCATCAGGAAATTTCTCATGTAACGAATCTTTCAGAACCTTGGCAATGAAGCGCATGCCATATCTGTGAAAGAAACAAGCAAGTGAGAGTTCTGCGAGCATGAAATCAGCAACAGTTTTCAGAGAGCAATGGTGCAGCTTACTGTACTCACGGAATTTTATCCACTGAGCTGATGATGGCTGACAGAAACTTGTCTGTCACTGTCCGCATGTTTTTGATGGATGAATCTAGACGTGTTCTCACTTCTTCATGAGCCAGTGCTTGCTCAGGCGTAACATCATACGGCAGCTTACTGTTAGAAAAACCCATAAATGAATGAGATTTGAACACTCCTTTTGGTGAGGTGGCTGGATCTTTCCAACTATCACCCTGAACTGGAAACTGCCATTTAGCCCTAATTTGGTTGGCTGCCAAGAAATGAAGGTTACTTACCTTGGTGCAGTAGCCAAAGTTCTTCAAGCTGATGAGATGCGTGTCCCTGACATGCTCCACTTAAGGTGTGTGCATGCAGCTGCACTGTAGACCAGAGATTTTTGCAGCAGTGACTCTGGTGGGAGGGAGGTGCTCGTGGCAGCAGGGAGCCGGTGACACTTTCCTGCCACCGATGACCTCTCCCTCCGGTTCCTTATCTACTGTGGAGACCCAAGTGCGTAGTAAGGAATACTCCAAAGCAGAGGGGAGGAGGGCGGGTAGTGGGGCATGTCAGGGACACGCATCTCAAAGAACTTCAGCTACTGCACCAAGGTGAGTAACCGTCATTTCTTCCAGCAGTGTCCCTGACTGCTCCACTTGAGGTGAATACCTAGCAGTTCCCTTTTGTGGAGGTGCGAACTTTGGATTGTGTAATGTGTATGGATCTCAATACTGCAAGACCAATGGCGATATCCAGGTTAGATATTTGTTCTAATGCATAGTGATTTGCAAAAGTATCTGTCGAGGACCAGGTGGCAGCTTTACAAATGTCTGAGATAGGGATCTTTTTGAGAAAGGCAATTGAAGCTGCTAGTGATCTAGTGGAATAAGAACATATAGAGTCAGGTGGATATCTTTCTGAAATCTACGCAGTTCGTATGCATGAGGAAATCCACTGCAACAGCCTCTGTTTTGATAGTGGGTTGCCCTGGGAGTGTTCAGCGATGGATACGCACAGTCTAGAAAGAACTAAACACTTCAGAAAAATTCCTAAATAGAATGCCAGGGCACGTCTCATGTCTAGAGTGCGGAGAACTGCTTGTTATGGAGTGGTATGTGGCTTTAGGAAAAAAATACTGGAAAGTGTATGATTTAATTTAGATGGAAGGATGACATGATATTTGGTAGAAATTTATGATGTGGTTTTAGGGAAACCTTATCTTTATAGAAGTCTGTGTAGGGAGGAGGCGCCATAAGGGCTGCAATCTCTCCTACCCGCCTGGCTGAAGTAACTGCGAACAGGAACGCCACCTTCACTGACATGTGAAGAAGTGAACTTCTCGCTAATGGCTCAAAGGGAGGTTTTCTTAAGGCCTTGAGCACCACTGTAAGATCCCACGGGGGTGTGGTTCGTCGAACTTGGGGGTATAAGTTTTGTAAGCCAGTCATGAACCTTTTAATTATTGGGTGGGCAAAGATACAAAAACTGTCCATGATTTCATGAAAGAATGAAATTGCCACTAGACGGACTCTGATTGTGTTGATGGAGATATTTGTTTCTTTCAGGTTTAGAAGATATTCCTGGATATCAGGGATCGGAGCCTGGACTGGATTGATGGAGCGCTGACTGCGCCAGAAGGAAAAGTAATGCCATTTCTGGGGGGTATGTATATCTTGTTGCCAGCTTTCTGCTATTCAGTAGGATATACCTAACCCTCTCAGAACACTGGGCCTCTAATTGATCAAACCATCCAGGAACCATGCTGTGAGGTGGAGTCTGTCCAGGTAAGTGTGTTGTATCTTCCCATTTTTTCTGTGACAGGAGGCTCCGTATGAGGGGGAGAGTAATTGGCGGTCTCTTGGACTTTTTCAGGAGGTAGGTGTACCATGTTTGTCAGGGCCATGCCGGGGTGCTATGAGGATTAGTGTTGCCTTGTCCTGCTGGATTTTCCAAAGTGTCTTGGGTAACATGGGTATGGGAGGAAAAGCATATAGGAATGTTCTGCTCCTGTCAAGAAAAAATGCATCCCCTTTGGATCCTTATCCCATTCCTCCTCTGGAACAGTAGGCTGCATTTTTTGTTTTCAGCAGTAGCAAAGAGATCTGTGTTGGGAGACTCCCAGCTTTTGAATATGCTTTATAGAATGTTGTCTTGAATTTCCCACTCACGTGGATCTATGAAGGTCCTGATTAATGCATCTGCTATTATGTTGTCCTTGCCCAGAAGGTATATTGCTGATATGTGAATCCCATGACCTATGCACCAATCCCACAGTCTCATCGCCTGTAGACACAGGGATTGTGAACGAGCCCCTCCTTGCCAGTTGATATAATACACGCACATTATGTTGTCCATGTGTATTTTCACATTCTTCCTTGATATCATTGGCAGAAAGTGTCGGCAGCATTTCAAACTGCCCTTAATTCCAGCAGGTTTATATGTAGGGATCTCTCTGGAATAGACCATTTCCCTTGAGCGACTTCTAGGAGATGGGCACCGCTTCCCTAGTAGGATGGATCTGTAGTGACCATTAGATCTGTTTTTTGTGTCGTGAATGGAGTAAATTGTTTGGGTCTATCCACCAGGACAGGAACTCTTTGACTGTCTTTGGAATGGAGAACATGTGGCTGGGAAAGTAACCCTGGCCTCGGCTTTGTTTCAGGAACCATAATTGGAAGGGACACATGCAGACTCGAGCATGGTTGATAAGTGGCAGCTGTGCCCCCAAGCATTTGCATAAACACATGGGTAGAGACTACTAGAGAGTTTTGGATCGTAAGGGCAAGTTGTTTTCTATTGCGGTATCCGTCCATTGGGAGATATGCTCTGGCTGCAGGGGAGTAAATGCAGGACCCAAAAAATTATATTTCCTGTGATGGGCATAATGCTGACTTCTTGTAATTTATATTTAGGCCCAATGAGAGAAAGAGGTTCTCTGTTGTTTGTAGTGCGTGTTGAGCTGCTAGGTATATCGGAGCCTTTACTGGGAAACCATCTACGTAATGAAAGATCATAATTCCTTGTTTCCAAAGGAAGGTGGCCACCGGGACTATAAACTTTGAGAATACCCTTGGTGCAGTAAAGAGGCTAAAAGGAAGTACTGTATATTGGTAATGTTTGTTTAGAAATAGGAACCTTAGGAACTTTCTGTGAGCTAGATGCATCAGTATGTGAAAATAAGCCTCTCTCAAGTTGACGGAAGCCAACCTTTCTTCCTGTTCTAGGGATGGCAATATCATGGTTAGAGCTACCATTTTGAACCTCTTGATTTGTACATATTTGTTGAGTTGTCGGAGGTCTAAAACTGGCCTCCAGCCCTGTCTTCTTTTCAGTGAGAAAATATTGGAACTAGAATCCCTTACCCATGAACTGTTTTAGGACCTCTTCTATTGCACTGATGTGAAGAAGACTGTGCATCTCCTGTTGCAGGAGTTGTACGTGATTGGGGCCCCTGAAGAGGGATAGGGAGAGGTAGTGGGGTGTGGGTTTTGAGATGAATGGGATGGAGTAACCTTCTTTGATGATCTCTATGACCCACTTGTCTGATACCTTTTCTCCACTGATAGAATAATGGAAGTAATCTGTTGTGGAAAAATAGAAGTTCCAACGGGGTTAGTTTGTGAGCTAGAACTGATTGGTGGACAATCCCTCGAGCAGGATGTCAGAACTGTTGTTTAGAGTTGCTTCCGTGAGAGTTTTGTGATGGCTGGTTATTTTATCTTCTTCTGTGTTGTCTGGGAGGTAAGTAGGGGTAAATCTTTGTTATTTGAAGTTTAATGTAGATGGATGTAAGTCTGACAGAACTGCCGCAATCTCCATCTATGGTTGGAGGCGGTTGAAAGGAACTGAGGAGCTGGGGAGGGCGGGTCACCATTGGTGGGAAAGTGTCACTGGCTCCCTGCTGCTGCAAGCACCCCCCCCCCCCCGCCCACCAAAGTCACTGCTGCAAAAATCTCCAGTCTGCAGTGCAGCTGCATGCACACACTTCAAGCGGAGCAGCTGGGGACACTGCTCAAAGAAGAAAATATGGTTAGTTACCTGAATAAACACTACACATACTGCAAGTTGTACTGTCCACTTAAGTTCCACTTCTGGCATGCATGCATCCCACAAGCAGGGTATTGACATCTTAACACCAGCAGTGTTCACTGAGACCATGCCTGTGCACTGGGAGCCCTTGGGGACTACAGCAACTAAGGATGCCATGAATGAGGTAACCACAAATATCTCACACTTCTTTCACTAGCGAGAATCCCAGGAATCAAGACTTTGATGAGCAGGGATAGAGGGAGGGTCATGGAATCTGTGTGGACATTCTGTCTCTAAGAACCACAGTTATGGTTCAGTAAGTAAGTGTATTTTCTTCTTCATGTGATTGTCCATACAGATTTCACTCTTGGTGACTAGTAATCAGCACCTTCCTTTACATTTGGTTAAGAGGAGTCCTACTGAAAAATAAATTGGAGGACTGATCTACCAAAGCTTGCATGTGACCAATAGGCCTGCATCAAGGAATAGTCAGCAGTGAGAACATATGGAATGAACTCCAAGTTCCTGCCCTACAGATTTTCTTCTAAGGAATACAGTTCAGAGGGATCGGATCAGCTAAGGTCATTCTGAATTGGACCTACCATATTCTTCTTGCATGAACACAGTAGGTAGGCATGCAATCTGAAAGCCACTGGCATAGTCCCAATGAGGATATCAGCTATCCATTATGTATTCTGCAAATGCTATGAATGGTTTCAGAGATCCCAATCAACCAGTTCCTATTCAGATAAAGAGACAACCAAGCCTCTAACTACATCATCAGTGTGGAGTCTCACTTTGACTGGTGAAGAATAAACTTAGGGAAGATGATCAGGAGGTGAATAGGTTGACTGTGAAAATTCAAAACAACCTTGTATATTAAGATAGGATGAAGTTTCAGGACGACCTTGTGATAGACAGTATAGACAGTACTAACCATAAATGGGTGAATTTCCCTTATTTTCCTAGCTGATACTAGGGCTACAAAGAAGAGCGTGTTCATATATCTAAACTTCAGTATGGCATTTGATACAGTCTCACATCACATTCTCATTAATAAACTGGGGAGGTACAAACTAGATGGAGCTACTATAAGATGAGTGAAAAACTGGTTTGATAACCGCTCCCAGAGAGTAATCATCAATGGTTCACATTCAGGCCAATGTTCCCTCTAAGCTGCACTGGTGCGCTGCAGCGCAGCCCGCCACAGCCGCCAGCGCAGAGAAGGCTGCCAGCAGCGCATGGCCAGCAGCCAGAAGCCCTACATAGAGCTCCTGTGGAGCAGGGAGTTTTTAAAACTCCCACCCAGAGAAGCTCTAATGCAGCATGCCCAGAAAATCTGAGCGTGCTCCATTAGTGCCTCTCTGCCCCAGGAGCTGTGGCTGGGCTGTGTGGCTCCAGCCCCAAGGAAAGTTTGTGGGGGCAGCCGGGAGCGGGCCTGCGGGGGTGGGGCCGGGTGGCTGGGAGCGGGGGTGACCGGGCCCGTGGGGGCCGCTGTGAGCGGGGGGGGGGGGAGGCGGCTGGGAGCAGGCCTGCGGGGGTGGGGAAGCTGCCAGGAGTGGGCCTGCAGGAGTGGGAGGGCCGCCCGGGAGCAGGCCCGCGGGGGGGGGGGGGGGGGGTGCAGCACAACCCCGGGGGGGGGGGGGGGACGCAGCGAGCAACATGAGTTGCTCAGCTGCCAGCGCCTCTTAGAGGGAATATTGATTCAGGTTGGAGAGATATAATGAGTGGGGTGCTGCAGGGATCTGTCCTGGGTTTGGTTTTGTTCAACATTTTTATCTATGATTTAGATGATGGCATAGAGAGTACACTTACAATGTTTGTGGATGATACCAAGCTGGGAGGGGTTGTAAGTGCTTTAAAGGATAGGATCACAACTCAAAATGATTTGGACAAACTGGGGAAATGGTTTGAGATAAATAGAATGCAATTCAATAAAGATAAGTGCCAAGTACTCCACACATATAAAATGGGCAATGACTGTCTAGGAAGGAGTACTCAGAAAGGGATCTGGTTGTCATAGTAGATCACAAGCTAAATATGAGTCAGCAGTGTAACAGTATTGCAAAAAAAAAAAGCAAATGCCATTCCTGGGTGTATTAGCAGCATTGTGAGTAAGACACAAAAAGTGATTCTTCCATTCTACTTTGCACTGATTAGGCCTCAATTTGAGTACTGAGTCCAGTTTTAGGCACCTCACTTCAAAAAGACTGTGGAGAAACTGGAGAAAGTCCAGAGAAAGGCAACAAAAATGATTAGAGGTCTGGAACATCTGATCTATGAGGGAAGACTGAAAGAGCTTGGTTTGTTTAGTCTAAAAAAGAGGAGACAGAGGGGATACCATCACAATTTTCAAAAACCTAAAGGATTGTTATGAGGAAGGAGGAGAAAAACTATTCTCTTTAATCACAGATGATACGACAAGAAGCAATGGGCTTAAATTACAGCAAGGGAGGTTCAGCCTAGACATTAGGAAAAACGTCCTAACTGTCAGGGTGATTAACCACTGGAATAAATTGCCTTGGCAGGTTGTGGAATCTCCTACGTTGGAGGTTTTTAAGAGCAGGTTAGACAAACACCTGTCGGGGATGATTTAAGAAGAGTACTTGGCCCTGCCATGAGTGAAGGGAACTGGACTCGATGACCTGTCATGGTGCGTTCCAGTTTCTGTGATCCTACCAAATGCTGATGAATAGGGTACGTAGCCAAGAGCTGGAATGAAGGTCCCATCAATCCCAAGATTAAGATCCAAACAAGGAGGACATTCTCTAAGTGCTGGAAAGACCTGGATCAGTCCTTCAGTTATCTTATCCTTGGAGAGTGGATGGCCTTGCACCAAAATGGCAGATAGATGAATCTTAAGCTGAGAGATAGCCCCGATTGTTTCGGTGACAGTAATCAAGTATACTGGAACTGATGGCCTTTTGGGTGTCAAGTGCTACTGTTCAGACCAAACAGAAAACAACCTAATTTAGCCTGGAAAGTTGAGTCTTGTGAACTGCTTCCTGCTCTGAAGCAAGATGTACAGGACTGCCACCAAGCACCTCCAATTCCTCTTGGTAAACATCAGTCAGACAGCATCCAGGCTGTTAAGTTCAGCAGTTGTGGCTCTGAGTGCAGAAGCTTGACATTAGTCTATGGCAGGAGGCCAGGCAGACTCAGCAAAACAAACAAGGAGTCCTGTGGCACGTAACGACTAACAATGTTATTGATTGCATGAGCTTTCCTGCAAGAAAATCCCACTTCATCAGACGCCTTGAAGATGGAGGTACTTGCAGAATATGCTCATCTGTACTGTTTTCCAGAGTTTGAATCTTAACAACTGCTTTGATTTGCTGTTACAGTATGATCTGATCCCATGACTTACATGTCCCTGCATTTATTTTCCTCCCATTCTGTATGTTCCTCCACCTTCAAAGCAGCCAATGAATTGGGATGTTCTTGCACTAGACCAGTGGTTTTCAAACCATGGGTGGAGACCCAGTACTGGGTCGCAGACCCTCAGGTACAGGGTGGTGGCACCCCTTGCTACCACTGCCAAAAGGCTGGAATGCATTGCTCAAAGATGGAATTGTTAGTTCATGGGCATAAATAATTTTTTTCAACTGGCTCCTGAGGAAAACAGTTTGAAAACCAGTGCACTAGACTAACATGGCTGCCCCTCCAGAGCCAAGCAGACTCAGTAAGGCAACTGGCTCCAAGAGCATCATCATCAGGTCTGACTAGCAGAAATGTCTGGGCCCAAGCTGATAGCTTCCAAATTCTGCCTGAGATTTGCAGGATCCTGGGGATCACAGGTATCAGTGAAAAAAACATGTATATGAAGCCTGAAGCCCATGGGGTGGGAAAACCATCTGAGAGAGATCATGGATTCTCATCTCCTCTCAGCAGAACCTCTGGTATTCATGGTTGTGACACCTCACAAACAAGATCATCATCAAGTATCCCTGCCAACAGGAGACTGTCCAGAGACCTGAGAATTTGAGGGATTATTCGTGGCTCTTGAAAAGGTCTTTGTCGAGTTGGTCTCCCAAGTTCTTCTGAAAGCCTGGGAGATGGAGAGCTATGAAGCTGACCTGGAGCCACTCTCTGACCACAAACTCATTCATAGCTTCCTGGCACAAGAGAGCTGACTGGACTTTTCCTTATCTGTTTATATTTATTGCATGAGCTCAAGCAATAAATGTATTTGTTAGTCTTTAAGTGCCACAGGACTCCTTACTTATTTTGCTGAACTGAACTAACACAGCTATCCCTCTGGAAAAAAAACAAGGAGTCGTATGGCACTTTAAGACTAACTGATTTATTTTTCGCATGAGCTTTCGTGGGAGAAAATCCCACTTCGTCAGATGCGAACTTGTTTATGTAATCATGGAATAACAGAACTGTAGGATTGATAGGGACCTCAAATAGGTTATCTAGTTCAGTTTCCTGCACTCTAGCAAGGAGTAAGTCATAACTAGACCAGTGTTTCTCCACCTTTAGTAGACTGGGGAACACCTAAAATTATTAATTACTTTACACAGAATGCCAGATGAAAACTCTCTCAAAAAAGCCAATAGATACCAGCTGTAATATTGTTAATATCTGCGTACTATGCATTCCTATGAAAACAACTCAGGAAACCAAATTAAATACAATTTTATGAATATAACATGTTTATTTCTACAAAAAGACGTACATAATGTTCATGAACACATCTTAAAACTGAAACTATTACTCAAGTTTTAATGGGAATTTTGGCCATACATATTCAAACAAAGTTCATGTATTCCTGGAGTAAGATTCATCAAAAAAAGTCCTACTGTGGAAGTTATAGCCAAGCAATTTTGATGCCAGTGGTAACACTAGTGGGAAATTTAAAATGCCCCAGATGCAGCAAAGGAACAAGGTGGCAGTGGACACTGATGTGTGCCTGGAAGCTTTGCTGCAATTGGGGCATTTTAAATTACCCAGGCATGTGTCCGCTTGCCACATTGCTCCTTTCTCTCTTTCCAGTCACTCCCAATGAGGAGGAGATAGAACACCTTCACTATGTTACCAAGTTCCAAAGGGGGGTAGCCTTGTTAGTCTAGTGCAGCAAAAGAAGCAAGGAGTCCTGTGGCACTTGAAGATTAACAAATTTATTTATTGCATGAACTTTTGTGGGAGAAAATCCCACTTCGTCAGATGCTTTGAAGATGAGGGAACTTACAGAATGGAGGCAAATAAATGCAGGGACATGTAAGTCATGGGATCAGGTCATACTGTAACAGCAAATCAACGCAGCTGTTAAAATTCAAACACCAGGAAACAGCACATAGAGGAAGGTGAGGTCAAATCACCTGTTGTAATGAGAAAAGAGTCCACAGTCATGATCAATCTTCCTAATCACTCTGTTGATTGATTGTTAACAGCTGTGCCCAAGCAAGTCAGTAACACATCAGGACTTCAAAGAGAAACAGCAGAATTGGAATCGATATGCAGATTCAATTGTGTGAAAGCAAGATTAAATTGTTTAAAAGTGTCACCAGATTCCTTGTACATTTTCAATGGCATTCACTATGTCAGACATCCAATTGCTACTAACCTTTCTGGTGAAAACAGAAACAAAAAAAGTAATTTAGCAGTTCCCCCATTTACTGCTATTGCCTTTCTCTAGCACACTGGGTAATAGGCTTACCCCACCCTTGGTCTTCCTCTTGCTTCTATCATATGTTTTCTTGTTACTCTTTATATCTCTAGCTAGTTTAATCTCATTTTGTGCCTTAGGCCATGTCCACATCACAAAGTTTTGCCGGCAAACAGCCAGTGATATTCACATTACTATCATATGGTCAGTGGAGTGTGTCCTGATGTTTCATTATTCCCAACAGATGTTTCAGTAGTTCAAGTCCTCTATTATCACCAAGTCCTGTGCCTTAAATGATTTTTGTAAATTTAAATAAAGCATCATCCACATCATCTTTGTGGCTAAGTGATCTACGTTAGACCCTTAACATGATATTCCCCCTTGTTTTTATCCCTTTTAACCTTATCCAAGAGAATTGCTACTGTGTGGAGACCCTGAAGAAGCAATAAGAAAGTCCTTCGTATCAGCTGAATAGCTTGGAGTTGCAGTACAGTGATGCACATGGATATTCGAGAGCCAACCATTTCCTCCACATCTGAAGTTGGTCCAGATGTTCTCCCCACCAATGCTTAGAAGCAATCATGATCAGAATCTCTGAAGGGAGGGATTCACAGATTCATACATTTCAAGGCCAAGAAGGAGCATTTTGATCTTCTAGTCTGACTTACTGTGTAACAAAGGCCTTACGTTTAGAAGAGGATCTGTCTTTTGGTAGGAGCCTGAGATCTTCACCTTCCCTGGGCCTAAGTATGGGTCTCCCTACAGCTTTGATTCTGCATGAAACGGGAGACTGCTAAGCAGTGAGACGTGTGTAACCTTAGAGCTTGGGGTAAAACTTGATGTTCCCAGAAGCTTTGGAGGACTGAGCCTAGCTGGGAGAAGATGGCCTCTCAGTAAACCGTCAGTCCACCAATGCTTACATTGAAATCTTCAACAGAAATACCACTGCTGAATGGCAGGAGGGGCACATCTTGAGTCCTGGAGCTTTGCCTTAACCATTCTGGACATATCTGCACACACGGGTCTGCGCATATGTCTAGCCTTCTACAAGGAGGTGATGGGGTTGAGGGAGAGAGAAATCATATCAATGCTCCAATTCCACAGGAAACATCTATCTAAACTTTATTTACTACCAAGAGATATGCTAACTAACAAGTGCAGTTATGGAATTAGAATAACATCTAATAAATCTCTTGTAGGTTGAAGAGACGTGAATATGAGAGATAAGAAGGCATGTAGGGGCAATTGAGGCTGCCTTGCCACTCATATCCTCTGCAATGTGGTTCAGAAGGCTCTCGGGGTACAACCACAATGGACACTGCTATTTAAAAGAATTTGCTCTCATGTGACTAGCTTGTATGTGCACGCAGAATAGAAGCTACATGGACAATAACTCAAAGAAAGACTGAATTCTGGGCTCCTGCCCCACTTTTGGGTACTAGACAGACTGAGTATTTCTTGGTAGCTTCTTCTCTTCTTCTACTGCTGGACATGAGAAAACAATGCTGCATCCTTTTGCAGATCATGAATGGAGATGAGCAACAAGAGATGCTTTAGTCAGTTCTTCAGGGTCCAGAAAAGTGAGCAGAGTGCTCAATCAACAGCCAGACTGCTCCATACTCAGATACGAATGGGAAACCTGGGTAGTCTCTGGGGAAAGGATATAATATGCTCTTTATGGAAAACAAAGCTGAATAAGCAGGCATCTGTGTTCTGCACAAGCTGAAGTTTCTGCATTGTCTGCAGTTGAAGCTGGAATGATTAAACAGACAGCCTTTGGATATTAGGAATGAAGGGCATGCTATAAGATGCTCCCACCAGAAGGTGTGAACTCTGAAACTTAACCCCACCCTCAGTCTTAACACAGCTAGTTTTTGGACACAAGACCATACTACAAGACCCATCTCCTGGGACAGGATAGGGATTTCTGAGTGAGCAAACTCAGTTTGCATTGTCAAAGGACTAACTGTTGGCATCGTTCAGTCTGAATTCTTCTGCATGTGTTTTTAAAATTCTCTCTATTTGAACCTATCTCAAGCTCTAGGTGCAATATCAACTGGCTTAAAGAGCATACAACATAAAGGGTTCCCTATCCTCTTATCTTTCTGGAGACTACTGTAATTATAAATAAATGATAATATTAATAAAGAGAATTGCAACCCTTTGCCATTTACAAAAGACAGCAAGTTGTTCTCTTGCTACAGGATCGTCATCCTTATGGAGACTCAGGGGCGTCGCTGGGGCGGGGAAAGACCCGGGGCACGGGCCCAGCCGCACCCCCCGAGGGCAGGCCCCCCCCCAGCCCGGGATGGGGCCAGGGGGAGGCCGCGGCGCCGCCGCCACCAGCTGGGCCGCGCTGCTGTGTGGCGCGGCTCAGCCTAGCCTGGCCCGGCCCAGTGCGGCCGGGCCTGCGGCCGCGGCCCTGGATCCCCAGCCGGGGACGGGGCTGCCGCGGCTGCAGCCAGGCCCCGGATCCCCAGCGGGGGACAGGGCCACTGCAGCCGTGGGCTGCTGGCCGGGTCCCGGATCCCCAGCAGGGGACGGGGCCACCGCGGGCAGCCAGCCGGGCCCCGGATCCCTGGCCTGGCGTGGCTGCGGCAACCCCATCCCCAGCCGGGGATCCGGGACCTGGCCAGCAGCCCACGGCTGCAGTGGCCCCGTCCGCTGCTGGGGATCCAGGGCTGCGGCCGCGGGCCCGGCCTCCAGCGGCCGCACTGGGCCAGGCTAGGCTGAGCCGCGCCACATGGCAGAGCAGGCTAGCTGGCGGCAGCGGCGTGGCCACCCCCTGGCCCTATCCCAGGCCAGGGGGCGGGGCCTGCTGGGTGGCCAGAGAGGCCCCGGATCCCTGGTCGGAGACGAAGCCGCCGTGGCCACGGACCGCCAGGGATCGGGCCCCGGATCCCCGGCCCGATTGGGCCGGAGACCCGGGGCACCAGCGTTGGGACCCGGGGCACGTGCCCCGTGTGCCCAGCGCTAGCGACACCACTGTGGAGACTCCAAGCAAGTGCTCGGGGGGGGGGGGGGGGCCGGGACGGGACACATCGACAAGTAAAAGGTCTCCAATCCATGACCAAATATAAGAATGCCAGACATTACCACTGCATGTAGCACTTGAAGCCTCAAAGCTGTCCTTCTTACTCAGAGAACCCTCAATATTCCAGGATAGGAAGGAGGAAGGTTATCTGCTACATTACTACAGAACTGAACACAGTAGCATTTATTGACTGTATCTCTCTTTAAAGACACCCAATGCAACCAAAACTAACAAGTTGATTCCTGACAACTTTCTTCATAGTCTCTTGCAGCTCAGAAGCTACCGCTTAGATGTCTCACAAACCCTTCAAAGCAGGTGATGCCACACTCTATTTCCTTGTCTTGTACTCTTGGCAACTTGAACATAGGCAGAAGTAAAGGGAGGCCTGTGGGGGTTGGGAGAGCTGGTGGGGAAAGCATGCGGGGGTGGGATAGGACCAAGGGGTCGGATGGGGGCTGAGAGGAGGACATGGAGGGCAGTAGCTGGGGTGGAGGGTAGGTGTGGGGGAACTAGCTGGGGTGGGTGAAGGGGGGACCCAGACATGCGTGAAGGGGGCCCAGAAATTTGAGAGAGTTCTGGGGCCCACCAAATTATACTTTAACCCGTGGACATAGGTACCCTGCTAGGTCACAGTCATCATCAAGTTTACAACCATCTGACAGAAACTGATTTGATGAGTCAAACATTCTTTAAACCCAGTGTAAATCGGGAAGAGTAACTCAGTGATGCTAGAGAGGTGAAAAGCAGATGAGGTAAGGTGGCTGCAAACTAAACTGCAAAGTAGTAAGAATTCCCAAACCTGGCCTCTCCAGTTTGAGACTCCATCTGGTTAACCCAAGATTTGTAAATATCCACAGGATCGGTTTTGATGTTGAGTGATTTGTCATCCATGATTTCCTTCACGACAGGTGCCAGGATCTGCCTCAGTGCATTCTGGCCTCGGGCACCACGGTTGAAACTTACCACCATCTTAATAACAGTAGGGTTTCCAGTCACAATCTCATGTATTTGGTCTACTTTTGATCTGCAAAAGAATTAACATGAATAAAGAACTAACTAGAAATTGTTTTACCAATTATGCAAAACTCACTTTTCATGATATATGTCTCTTGAGGCAGGCTGTATTAGTTTCATTTGTAAAGCTGATAGATTCTTACAAAATTTTAATGAAACAAGTTACAACAGGGATTAAGACGACTTGTTGTGCCCGGTTCAAGTGTGCTAGAAGACATGGGGTACAAAACTGAACATATTCATTTAAGAAATGTAGCATAGCTGGCTGGTGCACAGAGTGCCAGGGCTTAGAGCTGTTACAGCGTATTTTTAAAAATAACTTTAAAATCATTTTTGCATGGAGAAATAAATAAATGTAAATTTGGTGACAAGGGGTTGGAAAAAGAGGCAATGTATCCTTTCATTACAACAGAGTAAAAGGCTACAAGAAAATACAGTAATAAAGGCTATATATACATATTCCTTATAAGTTTATGTTAATTTTCAAAAAGCTACATTTAGTGATAATTGTGGTTGCATCATGACACACTGGAACTATGAAAATAGTAAGTTGATAGAAAAGTCTGTAGTGAGATAGTTTATATTCTTTTTCAGTGATAAGGTCCCAACTGTGCACTGGGAGGAACTGGACTAGAATGTAACATGACCACAAAGAATGTGCTAAGCCAGCGTCCGCAAACCGACAGCTTGTAAGAATGTAAACTACCACAGCATTATTGAGATCTTGCATTCTGATTAGCTATTGAAAATCCAGGATAGGCTGACTATACACTTCAGTTTCTTAGGACTTATCTAAATGGTGAGTTACTGTGCAGCAAGCCAGAGAGTGAATCTACAGTGCACCATGTTGCCATACAGTAGCATCCTCTGTGGTCACTGCTACAGCACAGTGAGAGTCCCACAATGTGGCTTAGCATACTGCAGTGAAGCACAGTTTCCTCCTGACAACCTACTGCATGGCAAGCTGGTGCACAGTAGGTTCATATTCTAGCTTGCTGTGCAGTAACTTGCTGTGTACACAAGCCCTTAGTCCTCTAGCCTGCTACTTATTCGCTTACAAAGCTGGAGCTACTCTAGGCACCAATGTTCCCTCTAAGGGGAGAGGGCAGCTGAGCAACTCCTGTTGCTTGCTGCGCCCCCCCCCCAGGTCCTGACAGCCCCCCCAACTCCCGCTCACCCCCCCTGTTCCCGCTAGCCCCCCCCACCCTTCCCCGCTCCTGACAGCCCCCCCCACTCCCGCACCCCCCCCCCCCAGCCCCCACAAACTTACCTTGGGGCTGGACTGGAGCCAGACAGCCCAGCCCTAACCCCTGGGCCAGAGAAGCTCTATGGAGCATGCTCAGATTTTCTGGGCATGCTCTGTTAGAGCTTCTCTGGGCCAGAGTTTTCAAAACTCCCTGCTCCACAGAAGCTCTATTGAAGGACTCTGGCTGCTGGCAGTGCGCTGCCAGCAGCCTTCTCTGCATTGGCGGCTGCGGCAGGCTGTGCTGCAGCGTGCCAGCGCAGCTTACAGGGAACATTGCTAAGCACAACAGCAATTTCAATTACTTTTCATTTTGGTTATACCAGTATGTTTTTCTGAAACAAATTTATTTGGCCAGTCTCCCTCCCTAGCAAAGCATATGCTTTCAGTTTAAAATAAAATCACCCCAAAACCCAATATAAAGAGGCTTGTTGACTCTTCAATGGCAATTATTCAACAGCTCCTCTCCAAGCTACACAGATATTTCCTTTGTGCCCAGTGAAAACCATATTATCCTTAGGCATACACTGGGGACCCAAACATGACCAAAGATAAACAGTGTAGCAGTAAACATCAGGTGCCAAATACCATCATACCAACAGTTATTTAAGCCAGTGCCTTTCAACCTTTCCAGACTACTGTACCCCTCTCAGGAGTCTGATTTGTTTTGAATATCCCCGAGTTTCACCTCAATTAAAATCAACTTGATTACAAAATGAGGCATAAAAATACAGAGGTGTCACAGTATACTATTACTAAAAAAATTTTCATTATTACCATACAATGTAAAATAAATCAATCAATCTGAATATAAATCCTCTACTTAAATTTCAGTGTAAAGTGTATACAGCAACATAGAGATACCATTGTATGAAATGTTAGTGTTTACTGACTTTGCTAATTTTTTTTTTAATGTAAACTGTTGTAAAACTAGGCAAATATCTAGATGAGCTGATGCACCCCGTGGAAGACCTCTGCATACCTCCAGGGGTACACATACCCCTGGTTGAGAACCACTGCTGTAAAACAGCTCTATGGCAAGGTCATAGCAGCACATACTTGATTTCTTCCTGCAGTGCTGTTTGGAAAAGCCGCAGTAACAGGTACTCCTCTCTCTGATTGGATGCATAGTTATACAGCGTGAAGATCACAGAATCCATAAACTTGGTGGATTTATTCTGAGGCATCTGAAAAATCAGCTTGGCCAGGTAGGTAGGGTTTGTCTATAAAAGCAATTAAAAAAAAAAAATCAACATTCACTCCCATAAAGGCCAGGTCAACTGGTGGCAATGGTGGGCCCAAAGGACAGGTGACAACTGTTTCAAGACATGTAAGTCTCCATGCTAGAAGACTGTCAAAAGCTCTAAAAGCAACTTTGGGGGAGCTCCTTACTTGAAGCAAGTAGAACAGGTGCTGATATGCTTCCAGCTTCTCTCTCTTCTCTTTGCTCAGAGCTTTCAAACCTCCCTTCTGTTTGTTCAGCATCATCATGTCAGAGAGCTGCTCCTTGTTCTTTTTGGTAAGTTTCTTACTATGAGACACAACATCCTGCAAAGATAGAGAGATCAATCCCCAAATTATCCTTCACATTCATTAACTGTGGCCTTTTAAACTCTTTATTTATTAACACAGTCACAGAGACTTATGGTTAATTTTAAACTTGAGTCTGGTATATAGACTGCACAGATTTAATTAGGTAATGATTTCCTGCTAGCAGTGATTAAGAACAACATTTTCATGGTGACTTGATTAAATCCATCAGCTGCATTTGATACAATTAGCCATGAGGAGGCACTGACTGAGGTAGACCATCATAGCTGTTTCCTTCTTAGAGGAACCAGAGTATAGTACTGAGAGACTCCTCACTTCCCTGACAGCCCACTCTTATGGGGTACTGTGGGGCTCAAAATGTATGCAAGATAGCTAGGCCACAGTATGATTTGGTCTGGAATTAAGCCTTCAAGGTGTGGCCTACAGACAAAGCCTGGTTCTTTGAATCTGCCGAGTGCAATTGACAGTTTTATCCAGAATCTTGGATGACGCTGAGCTGATGGATTCATAGACTCTAAAAGGTCAGAATGGACGAATATGATCATCTAGTCTGACCTCCTGCACAATGCAGCCCACAAAAGCTCACATTCACACTCCTGTGGTAAACCTCTAATTTATGATTAAGTCATTAAATCATGGTTTAAATACTTTAAGGTACAGGGAATCCACCAGCAACTGAGTCATGGCCCATGCTACAGGGGACAGTGAAAAAACCCCAGAACCTTTACCAGTTTGTCCTGGGGGGGAAATTCCTTCCCAACCCCAATATGATGATCAGTTGAACCCTGAGCTTGTGAGCAAGAAGACACCCAAGAAAGAATTCTCTATAACAATTCAGAACCCACCCCATCAATCATCCCATTGGCATATCTAGCACCAGGAGCCAAAAATTAGTCAATTGCCAAACTAGGCTGTCCCATTTTCATACCATCCCCTCCATGAATTTATTCACCTCAGTTTTGAAACTAGTTAGGTTCAATTCAGGTAGACTGAGGTAAGCAGAGATACTCAGCTTCACAGTCTCAAGGTCCTGTCTGATATACGGCTTCTCCTGCGCATCTGGATTTTGTATTATGAATTAAGTTTATTATCGTAGTGCTTAAGGGACAAATAAAAATGGGGCCCCAATGTGCTATGTGCTGTACAAAACACACAGTAGTAGATATTTCCTGCCCCAAAGAGCTTACCATCTAAATAGATCAGACAAACAGAGGCGGAAGGGGTATAAGAGAAGCAGAGTGAACAATGGGATGGGAGCCAAGCTCACATTAGCAACATGGTATTGGATTTTGTTGGGTTTATTTAGCAGTGGATGAGATAAATTAGAAGAAAAAAGGCAAGAAGGGAGTGAGCAGGACAGATCAGAAAAGAAGAGGGTAAGGGCGCGGGTGTAGAGTGAAGCTGAGATGAAGACTGTGTGAGGGAGAGGGATGGAGCAAATAGCAGCAGAGGACAGAGAAAGTCCCGTAAAACTATAGAAACTTCTTGGAATATCCAGAGACATGCTTCGGATATTCCACCCCTACCGGCTGGAGACACTGGCTGTCTCCTTACTGCAGTTTTCCCCCAAAGCTATATTGGAGAGAGGGGACAGTTCTAGGTAAGCAAGGGCACTTTCTGTCACTGGTGACCAGCCAAGGTTTCAGCCATTTTCAGAGGCAGGACTTTCGTACAAAGATCCAGGCCTTCATCACTTTGAGACCAGATTACTGGCATGCTCTCCACAGTCAGGTAAATCCTAGAACTGTTCAGAACTTTAACTAGTGTAGAATGCTGGAGACAGCCTGTCAAAGGGCCTCATGCAGTACATTACTGCTGTGCTCTGTTATTTGCCCTTGCTTCCGTTTTATTTTTGGTTGCCGTATGAGGTGTTGGCTTTAACCAATAAAACTTTAAACAAGTTGGGAATCTTTATTACCTTAGAAACTGCCTCTCTTCACATGAAAGAAGATGGCAATGAGTAAAAGGTCGATAGATGGGTACCCCCATTGATGAAATATATGATATAGCACCTCATTGTTAAACTCTCACTCGTGCTTTGCTGTAAAGTGCCTGCTGAGTGTGTCTGCCACAGCATTTAGTTATCCAGATAAATAAGCGAGATATTTATACCATGGTGGATACACCATCTCCAGAGTTTGGTTGCTACCACACATGGTGATGGGAAGTGTGCGCCTCCGTGTTTATGTAAAACACGCATGCTATATTGTCCATCATGATCTTTATTGTCCTGTTTCCTATGACTGGGAGGAAGTGCACACAAGCATTTCATACTGTGCATAACTCCTGTATGTTGATGTAAAGGTCATTTTGGTCATTGACCAGTGGCTTTGGGCTGTGGTCTCCAAACATGTGCTCCCCAGTCAGGCAGGGACACATCTGTCAATATGAACACTGATGGACTGGGGTTGTATGAAAGGCACTCCTGTTTTCATGTTGTGTGGTTGTGCCACCAATGAAGGGATTGCTTGATTGGTATTGGCATCATGATTGATTTTAGCAGATTTTGCTTTCAAGGTTTGTAAACAGAGGCTAGCCATGCTTCTAGAGAACGCATATGTAGGCACGTGTGTGGAACGACTAGCATGGTTGCAGCTGTCTGGCCCGATAGTCATAGACAAGTGTGGACTGTAATAATGGAACTGTCAGTTATTGTCTGGATTAAGTCCACCATTGCAGAAAATCTTCACGGTGATAAAGATGCTTGTTCTGTGTTCGCATCAAGTTGGATGCCTATGAATTCCAGCTGTTGTGATGGTATTAGTGATGACTTCTGGTAATTTACCATCAGTCCAAGGTTTTGGAACATCATCAGTGTTTGCAGGATATCATGTTCTGATTAGATTCGATTTTTTGTTTTCAATAGGCAATTGTCTAGGTATGGGTAACTGACTATACCCTGTTTGTGTAGAAATGCGTGTTACTACCAAGAGTAGTTTTGAGAAGACTCTCAGTGCTGGGTGCTGTGCCTGGCAATGGTGATGATGGTTCATAAGGTTGTACCCTATATTGCTAATGGCTTTTCCCTACTGTGAACCTGAGGTATTTCCAGTGAGCTGGATGTATTGTCACATGACAGTAGGCATCTTGTAGGTTGAGGGGAAGAGTCCCAGTCCCCTTGTGTTGGTATTATCTTCCACTTGTTGGTATTATCATTGCCAGCATTACCATTTTGAATCTGTGGTTTCTTATGCATCTGTTCAGTCCTCTTAGGGCTAGCACCAGTCTCCATCCCCCATTTTGTTTGTTTTTAGAAAATAACGTGAACAAAACCCTCCTCCTCTGTATTGCAGACAAACAGGTTCTACCGCTCCTAATTCCATAAGATGGTTCACCTCTTGTAGGATTTGTGCCTGAGGTGTGTCCCTGAAGACTGATGGGATGGTGGTTTAATAGGGGTTTTGGAGATGAACGGGATGGAATAGCCCTATCGGATGATTTCCAGGAACCATTTGTCCAAAGTTATGGATTGCCATCTTCTGAAGTATGGTTGTAAATGGTGGCTGAAGATTGTTGATCTCTGTATGGATGCTGAATCAGGGAAGCCTCTCATACCCTCAATCAAGCCCCCAAAATTGCTGGTGGTGTTTTGAGGAAGAAGGCAGTTTGTGGTGATTGATTTTTTTTTTTTTTAATTCAATCACCTTCTTCAAATCTTTGCCTGCTCCTGTCTGGTTGTCGCCACTGCTGATACTGAGGATAATGGCATTGGAATGACCATTATCTGTACTGGGACCTTCTTGTAGAGGATGTGTAAATACCAAGGGTGTGCAAGGTAGTCCATGAGTCTTTCACAACATGCATAACCTCATTAGTTTTCACACCAAACAGCTTTTTCTTATAAAATGGCAGATCCTCAAATGTCAGCTGGAGTTCTATTGGCAGGGACGTCAAGTGAAGCTGAGTACCCACCATTCTCGCAGCCGTATCGGCCGTGTCCATTGCTGCTTGCAGTCCAGTCCTAGAAATAAGTTGCTCTTCTTGGATGAGTGCTTGAAACTACTGCCATCTATCCTCTGGTACTGCATCAATAAAGCTGGAAAATTTTGAATGTGTTTTGGTTGTAATTTGAGAGCAAAGTTGCATAGTTTGCAACTCTCAGTTGCAGATTTACTGACAAATAGACCTTGCAGCAGAAAAGGTCAACCCTTTTCCACTCTTCATCCTGTCGAGTGGATCTGTTGCGAGTTCGCTGGCTCCTCTGATGTGCTGCTTCTACAACAAGAGAGTTCAGGGAAGGATGGGTAAACAGGTACTCATTATTTCTCAATAGTATATAATATTTCTTGTCTGCCAATTTGCATGCTGTGATGTTAGTCATAGGGGTAAACAAAACTGAATTTGTAGGCTCCATAACAACAGCGTGTATCCATATTGGTAATGCTACCTTTGAGGGTGTTGCCATAGTTGGTATTTTCAGGAGCTTGTGCCTCCTGTAACAGAACATCCAAGTCCCGTACTACACATTTGAATAGCTCTTGGAAATCTTTAAAGTCGTCTGCAGTCATGGGCAGAGGTGGTATAATTGTTTTGCCTGGGGACAAATCTAGTGCTGACTCTATAGGTGTTGGTGGTAAGGTAAGTGCCGTGTCAGCCCCTGACACTATTGAAGGTAATGATTCCAACATGGCTGGTGCCATCTTTTTTTCGGTACTGTGTCTGATGGTGCCAAGGTCTGCCGGGAGATCGAGGAGGAGCTCAATATTTTTGATTTCAGCTCCGCACCGGACTGTTTACCTTTCAGTGCCTTCGCAACCACGGTACCTAGTGGTTTAGGTGTGTCCGCTGGTTTTTGTGTTGAGAGTGTCTTCTGAGAAGGGCTTTTGGAAGGCGTAAATGCCTTTTCTGAGCCTCTCTGCCTCTTTTATGAGGGGATGCTCCACGTCCTGGATTCGATGCAGGGAGCAGGGATTCCTCTAAAAGAATAATTTTGAGCCTGAGTTCCCTGTCCTTCCTCGCTCATGTCTTCCAAGTTTTTACAATGCTGGCACTTTTGTGAGTTGTATTCCTCACCCAGGCAGAGTATGCACTGGGCATGTTTGTCAGAGACAGGCATGGCATCTCTATGTTGAGAGCATCATTTAAAGCCTTGTGAACCAGGCACTGCCGCTATATTCAACAGTACTTTATTTTTCCCCCTAAACAAGTAGTTGACTGAGGTAAATTAAATAGTAACAGACTAAATTCTTAAGTAAAGGTCTATCTAAACCAACTAACTATAGGAACAGGAGAGAGAGTTGTGGACTCTGTCTCAGTCTTGGGTGGTTGAGAGGGAACTGAATGGCGCTGCGAGATGAGCTGCGCGTGGCACGGCTGAAGCGGACACTGTAGCAGAAATCTCCAAGCTCAGGGCAAGGATGTGCTGATCACCTACAGTGGAGCACCCAAGGACACCACTCAATGAAGAATTTCACTTTCCTCTGCAGTACGGGTCATGTTCAGATTTAAACTAGAGTAAATGGTAGATTCTCTGCAATTTGAAGTTTATAAATCAGGATTTGAGGAGTTCAGTAATTCAGCAGAAGTGGGTGGGTAAGGTTCAATGGCCTGCAACATGCAGGAAGTTAAACCAAATGACCATGATGGTTTCTTCTGGTTTTAAAGTCTGTAAGTTTAAAGGGATGTCATGACATTAAGCTTGTTACAATGCTGTGGATCTATAAAACCACAGTCATGCCCATTCTTTCGTATGCAAGTGAAACATGAGTGTAAGAAAAGCTGCAAAATACCAGACTGATGTTTGTTATTCTCGCTGTCTTCATCAGCTGACCCATGACAACAAACCCACTAAAATATTACCCGCATCTACAACAGAGCCTTTCCTTGGCTTAACGTGTGTCTGATCCACTGCGTAAGGTGATTTAGACTATCAGCTTCTATACTGTGCTGGGCACACTGATGTCACTGTCTCTTAAATAATAATTAAAGAAGCAAGTCATCAGCAGCCATTTTTTGCTTTGAACAATCATCATCATCTTTAACAAACCTCTCTCAGGTGGCCACCTCAGAAGGGACCCACATCATCTGTTTCTCTTTGCTTGGCTCTCTCTGAAGCATTTCTTTCCTTTCCTTTTTTCCACTGTGCTACAACCACCCATTTGTTCCTCTGAATTCCCATCAATTTCCTCCTGCGTTGACTATCCCACAGAGGCCCCTCTATTTCACTTGCACTTTTATCTTCACTCTGGGGTTGACTGGCAAACTACTGAGGGCTGGGGGAGCTTGCTCTTTACACTAATTAGCCTGTATGCTAAGTCTATACTTTAGCTTTCCTTATTAGTACAGTTTGTACCTGCAAAGTGATTTTGTTTTTCACAAGCAATCCAATTTTGATGTCCATGAGATTGAGGTCATTCTCTAGTTGCTGATTGGATCGGATTAGGGTCACAACCTCCTCACGCAGTTTCATTAGGTCAAGCTCTTCCTGAAAATCTTGGTCACTCTGATCCAATAAGTGGACAAATTTCCGGACCACTGCCATAGGTGGGTTTTCAGCACTGACTAAAAGGAAATGAAGAAGCAACAGGCAATGAGCAAGAGAAATCAATAACTTCACATTTTAACAGCATCTGAATTACCTGTCTACCATCTGACAAACTGAGCACCACACAATAGAGACAGCTCCCAGTAAGCTTTGGAATGTCTTCTTTGGATAAAATGTGAGCATATCCCATAACAAAGGAATAAGTCTGACAAATATTAAATCAAGGCCAATTTGTGACACCCATGTCAATTTAGACCAGGGGTCTCAGAACGCATAGCCCGTGGGCTGCATGCAGCCCCTAAAGCTATTTCCTGCTGCCCGCAATGACACAATCGTTGCTGATATTTGCAATATCATTGTATGGAAAGGTTTCAGTGGTGCAGCCCTCTGGCTAACCTACTAACTCCTCATGTGGGGTCTTTACTAGCTCTCATGAGGCCCTCATGGTGATTTGAGTTTGAGACCCCTGATTTAGACACTGTAGTTCTAACCCATCAGAAGTAACATTGATACCTGGAATTAAAATTTCCATCTCCTTCAGTGCTCCCCAAACTTCCACTGTCCCCTACCAATATGATCCCAAGTACCACGCATACTCTTCATTTTCTAAATTTGTGGTTCTCAACGTTTTACGGGTCACGGCACACATGGCGGCATGTCACAACCCTACAGGACACACCAGCCCACACTCCCCAGGCTGAATCCAGCCATCTCCCCAGCTCTCTGAGACACACATATCTCTGTGTGGTGGCACAATGGTTGAGAACCTCTGTTCTTAATGGTCTGCAGTGCTTCAGACAAGGTTAGTAGTGTGCCATGGAAATACTGGTGCTCTAGAGATATGTGCATCTCAGCTTTTGGACAATACTTACTGAGAGTTTTGTAGTCATCTCGTGCTTTATTTGCACGAATAAAGGCCTGGATTTTCACAATATCATTTTTCTAGGAAGAAAAAAAGAATCCTACATCAATTTATTTACAGTGTAATAGAGAAAATACACACTGAAATGGGTGTGGAAGAGATACTCTTACATGGTCTCTGAAATACTGTAGCCGATCTCTGTACCGCTTCCTGGCTTGACACATTCTGGTCAGTGACTGAATCTATGAAGATATAATGAGATACCCAGAGATAAACTCTTTCTCCATGACAGAATCCCACAGCAAATGCATTATCACAAACACCTTGGAGAATTAGAAGAAATTCAAAGAAATTTAATGAAACTGATCAGAGAGATGGAGAAATTAACATTTGATGAATTACTGAAAAAGCTAAATATGTAAATTTTGGCTAAGTTACGTATAAGGAGGGAGAGAAGCAAATCCTAATATTCTATAAATATTTGAAGGACATCAGTGTCAGGAATTGAAGGATACTCATCTTTGTGCAGTAGCCAAGGTACTTCAAGATGTGTATCCCCATGCTGCTCCACTCAAAGTGCACTTGCACTCCCTGTGTCTTCAATGAGATTTTTCTTAGCAGAGCTCATGGGATCGTGCGCACTTCCCCAGCAGCGCACAAATGTTCTAATGGCTCAGAGATGCACATGCTATCCCAACCCCTCAGGTCCTTCTCTACCATGGAGCAGTAGTGAAATACCCGTACTCTGAAGCAGAGGGATCGAGGGTGGGTACTGGAGCTACACTGGGACACATATCTCAAAGAACCTTGGCTACTGTGCAAAGGTAAGTAATCTTCAGCTCTATCTTTGAGTTGTGTCCCTGCGGTGCTCCATTCAAGGTAGGGTCCCCTTAACTGGTGGTGGGTTCTTCAGATTCATCTCTTTGAGCCACTCTGAGCACCAATAGTCCAACAGCCGTATCATATGATGGTGCCTGTTCAGTGGTGTATAGTTTCACAAATGCATCTGTCGATGCTCATGTCACGGCCTTGCACGTGTCTGCAACTGGAACATTAGCTAGGAATGCCACTGATATTGCCATGGACTTTGTGGAATGTGCTGTTATAATCCTGGTGGATCTGCACCAGTCAGTTCACAGGAAATATGTATACGGGATGAAATCCATTTAGATAACCTCTGTTTGGATATAGCCTCCCCTTTGAATACTCTGCAATGGACACAGAGTTTGGGCTACTTTCTGAATGATTTTGTTCTGTCAAGGTAAAATGCCAGTGCTTACCTAACATCCAGGGTGTGCAGATTGGCCTGATGATGGTTGTGGTGTGGTTTGGGGTAGAAGCTAGGGAGATGTCTCCTTGACCTTTCATGTGAACCAAACAATTCCTTGCACAGAAATTTTGGATGTGGCCTTAAGGAGACTTTGTCCTTATAGAAGGTTGTACATGGTGGATGCGCCATGACTTCTGACACCCTTCTTGCTGTTATAGAAATTGAGAAAGCAACCTTCATTGACATGTGTAGGAGAGAGCATGTGGCCAGGGGTTCAAATGGAGGTCTTGTAATGGTCTTGAGGACTAATGTGAGGTCCAAGGATGTGACAGGCGGTCTCACATCAGGATAGAGGTTTTGCAATCCAGCCAGAAACCTCTTAATCACCAGATGCATAAAGACAGTATTTCCACGGAGGGGTTCATGGAAGGTGAATATAGTGGCTAGAAGCATCTTGATGGTATTATTGAACACCCCAGATTGCCTTAACTCAAACAGGTAATCCAGCAACTGCTGCACTGGCACTATGCTCAGATTTGGACCTCGCTGATGGCATCACATGGCAAATCAACGCCATTTCTGCAGGTAAGTCTTTCTGGTTCCAGGTTTCCTACTGTTTTGAAGGACTAGTTTAACTGGCTCTGAGCATGACTCCTCTAGTTCATTAAACCATACAGGAGCAATGCAGTGAGGCGAAGCCTGTCCAGCTGAAGGTGAAGTAGCTGGCTGTTGCAAGGATAACCGGCGGTTCTATGGACATCATTGTCAGATAAGTAAACCAAGGTTGTCTCAGCCATGCTTGTGCTACCATTATGCATTTGGCACTGTCCTGTTTTACCTTAAGCAGGGTTTTGAGTATCACTGGGGTTGGGGTAAAAGCGTAAAGCAGGAACTGGTTCCAACTAATGAGGAACACATACCTCAGAGAGCCCCTGACTCTCCCTGTTCTGGAACAAAACATTTTGCATTTCTTGTTCACGTGTGTCACAAACAGGTCTATTGTTGGAAACCCCCAACATTTGAAAATCTGATGGCGTACGCCCATGTGGAGAGCCCACTTGCGGTTCTCTACGTATTTCTTGCTTAAGTTGTCAGCAATCACATTCAGGTTGCCCAATAAATATATAGTGGACAGATGGACTTCATGAGAGATGAACCATTTCCAAAATTTGGTTCCTTCTGCACATATGGACCAGGAATGTGCTCCGCCCTGTCAGCTGATATAGTACATACATGACAAGCTGTCTGTCTGAATCTTTATCGCTTTTCCCCTTATTTGGGGTAGGAAATATCGGCATGCATTGTGAACTGCTTGTTGTTCTACTACACTCATGATTGCATCCTTTCTTGTAGTGACCATTTGCCTTGGGCCATGGACCCCTGTAGGTAAACCCCCTATCCTATTAGTGATGCATCTGTGGTGAGTACGGTGAACGGTATCTGCGGTATGAATGGCACTCCTGCAAGTAGGTTGTTCGAAAGTGTCCACCATCCTAACGTTAGATGTTAGGGTTAGGAAGGTTTTGATGACCTTTAGTACTGATATTGTGCTGTTTAATGAGTGCTTGCCTCTTCTGTAAACTGCTGACAGCCACAGCTGTAGGGGTGTCATGTGGAGTCTTGTGTTTTGTACCAAGTAGGTGGTCGCCACCTTTCGTCCTATCAATTGACGACATGTATGCACTGGGATTGTCAGGCTGTCTTGGATGGTATGTACCAGTTTCTGGATGTTGCTGAATCTCTCCTCTGATAAGTATGCCCTGGCTTTGATGGTATTTACATATGCCCCTAGTAAGTGAATATCTTGTGCCAGATTGAGGGTAGATTTCTTGTAATTTACTAGAAGTTTAAAGGGTTGAAAGGTACTCTTTGCAATCTCCATGGCTTGCCTCGCTGATTGGAGTGTATGTGCCTCTAGGAGGCCATTGACCAAATAAGGGAAGATTGTCATTCCCATTTTGTGCAAATGCTCTATCACTGTTGCCAATACCTTGGAGAACTCCCCTGCTGAGGTGCATAGGCCAAAGGGTAGGACTGCATATTGATAATGTTTGTCTTGCAGAAGAAATCAGAGAAATTTCCTGTGTGAAGGGCATATAAGGATATGAAAATAAGCATACTGAAGGTCAAGGGAAGCCAACCAGTCCCCTTAGTTGAGTGCAGGAAGGATTGTAGTGAAAGTCACAATACTGAATTTCTGTGCCCTGACAAATTTGTTCAGCTTTCTCAGATCAAATATCAGCTTCCGCCCCCCCGTCTTCTTCTGGGTGAGGAAGTAATGTGAATAGAACCCTTTTCCTCTGAACCCCCTCTGGACCTCTTCTATAGTGCCAGTTGAGAGAAGTCTGTCCACTTCCCCTTGAAGTAATTGTTTGAGATGGGTCCCTGAAGAGAGAGGGGGAGGAGGACTGGAAAAAGGGTTGTTGTTGTTAAAGGGATTGTATACCCACATCTGATTGCTTTTAAAACCCAGTTGTGCGATGTAATAGTCTTCCATTTAATGAGGAATAGGTGTAATCTGCTGCTGAATGTAGGTGTAATTTCCTGTTGCACGTTGAGGTGGTCTTGCAAACCCTCAACCACCTCTTTAAAACTGCTATTTCAGAGGTGTTGTCTATAAGTTAAAGGATTGCTGATTCAGCCATCTCGAGTGTTGGTGGTATCTCTGTTTCAAGAGCTGTTATAACCCCTATTATTGTTGAACTGCAAGTACCTAGGGTTATGCAGTTGGTATCTAAAATTTCTCCTTCTCATTGTAGGTGGATAGATTCTCAGGGTATGCAGTGTCGCACAAGAATCTTTCACCATGTACATGGTTATGCTGGTGTTTTTGGTGAAGAGTTTAGTTTTGTTGAAAGGCATATCTTCGACTGAGGCCTCTAATTGTTTTGGGAGGCCAGTCAAGTGGAGCCTTGATGCTCTTCACGTAACTATTGTGGTAGCAGTGGTCTTGGACATGTGTCATTACCATCCAGTGCTGCCTGTAAGGCTGTCCTGGCAACTAAACAGCCTTCCTTGATCAGTGCTGAGAATTGCTGTTTTCTTTCCTCTGATATATCATCAATAAAGTCTGCTATCTTTGAAAAACTGTCATGGACACAATTTGATAACATTGTGGCATAATTAGTTATCTGCAGTTGAAGTTTAACAGAGGTATACACCTTTTTGCCTGTGAGTCCAGTTTTTTATCCTCTCTTTTACAAGGAGTGGCTCTGAACTGGTTCTGTTTCATTCTCTAACTAGCAGATTCTACCACAAGAGAAGTAGGTGGTGGATGGGTAAAGACGAACTCATTGTTCTTGATGTCACGAAGTACTTCTTGTTGATCTTTTTAGACATTGCTGTTACTGTGGCTGGTGTCTGCCAAATAACATTGGCAGGGTCCACAATCCCTTCATCCATAGGCATTGCCACTATAGAGGTAGTGGGGCATTGTAATATATGGTAAAAATTTATGATAAGGTGCATCAGTGTCAGGTAGGGGCATGTCCTTTGCCCCGGCCACTCTTTTAAAGAGCTCTTGCAATTATTTCGAGCTACCTCTGGACACACTAGCTACCTGACTTATTCCTCGTTCAGAGGGAACGTGTGGATTCTGTGCCGAATCATAGTCCTCTTGTTCCCCTGGTTGATCTTGATTTGTTATTATTTGCTCCATTTGCAGAGCTATCTGCACACTTTCTATTGGATCATGGGTGTTTGCCAAGTAGGGTACGGCAGGTCTGAAATATCAATCTGAACTCTGTGACCATACCTCCCATCTGTCCATGGCATATAGTAATTTGGTGGACCAGCGTGCCTTGGCACAGGTGGCCATGTGAATTTCTGGTCTGGAATATTGGTAGTCCATAAAATCATAATGGCTCCTGGACTGATATTGATATGGATACATAAAGAATTGACCCCTTCAAGCTCCTCCACCAATGCCATGGATGAGAAATCAGACTGACTCCCAGGGCTTCACTGTTCTGTGGAACTAGCCTCACGGAATGGAGGAGGAGAGAGGCATTGATCTGGTTCATAGTGCTTATTTTTTGTTTTCTTTTCTCCAAGAAGTAGATGGTGGCAATGAAGGCTGCTTTGTTGTACCTCACTGCCGCTGTTCAGATGGTGCCTCAGTTTAAAGGCAACCCAGCACCAATGCTCCTTCCCACATGGGTTCCAAGAACCTGCCCCCTGTGCGGTGTGGTGCTGCATTCTCATTCCATGCCTTGTGTCCTAGCCCCAGTGCCGGGCTGCCTCTGGATGCTGTGGAAGGCTTGGGCAGCAGACAATGGTACCTACGGGGCAGCCAGAGCCAGCATAGACTTAGGTGCCAGGGTGGCCATTGCATAGTTGAGAGAGACTGCCATGGGGAGCCGCTCTTGCTCGTATCTGCCCTGATGGGGCATATCCCTAGGGATTGCCCCCCACTGGTGCCCAGAAGTACCGGAGGGTCCTTCACTGGTACAATTAATCCCTTCAGCTCTTTTTGACTTTTTCACAGGCATGAGCGAAGGAGAAGAAATGAGCCATCTCCAAGGCTCCTTTTCCCTGTGAGATGCCTGTCCAGGACTGTAGGAAGGTGTCAGTGATCCCTCCAGTAAAAGTAGCCTCCTTTTTAATTCCTTGTCATGTCTGGATCTGGACAACAGGTTTTTACAGTGATGGCATTTTTGGGACACATGTCCCTCACCCAGACAATGTATAGTCTGGATGGCCATCAGAGGCAGGCATAGACTCCTTGCATGTCATACATCTTTTGAAACCTGAAGCTGCCCTCATGACAGACGTAGGCTGGGACAAAGGTCTGTCTGTGGCTAACTGAAAGCTTGCTCCCTCCCACCCCGCCAAGGTATCTAAATGTAGCTGCCTAGCATAATAGGAACTAAAGTAACTAATCTAGCATCTATATAACTCTATAACAACACTAAAGCTAATTGCTCTGCAGAATAGTTAGAGACTCCATCTCAGACCAGAGACGGTTGAGAAGGAATTGAGGGTTTGGGATCGCATGTGTGTGTCCCTCAGAGCCATTAGAACACTCACGTGCTGCTGGGGACATGTGCATGGTTCCAAGAGCTCTGCTAAGAAAAACGTTTGACTGAAGACGCAAGGAGCGGAAGTGCACCTTGAGTGGGGCACCACAGGGACACCACTCGAAGATAGAAGGGAAAGATATTCAGGATAAGGCACAAATCAGGGATGGGATATAATTAAAATAATAGGATAAACTTAGAATGGAATTTAGGATAAACATTAAAAAAATTCAAACCATGGTGTGGCATGCTGTACCCAATGCTTACGCTTATGACTGTGATTTGTGTATCATTCATTTTCACCCTTATAGTGTAACTGTGTACTGTCTAATACAAATTATGTCACATAAGGTCATGTTGGAATGCTCATAGGACACTGACCATTATTGTTAAGGTAATATGTTTTCTGCAATATCATATGTATAAGCATGAAACTCTGCCATGTGTTATTCCCAAATGTCTCTCTCACATGACTTCAGTAGATCCAGACAATCACAAAGTAAAGTGAGACTTCACGGGTTGCTGAAGCATGCATATATGAATGATGAACTGGCCTGAGCACCTGGTAAGATGATTCATTTGACTCAAGCAAAAGAAATCATGTCCATGCCTAACATGGCCGACCACCTGACCCCAGGGCTCTACAAGGAAACATGTTAAAGGCAGAGACGTTTTGTTTTGGGAATGCTCCCTTATAATCCATCTATGAGGCAACACCAAGAAACTCACAGACCACCTACTGGGGCACGGGGAGGGAGGGAAAAGGTCTGGCTGAAGGAATCAATTCAGTCAGTCTGTTTGGTAAGATATCAAAGACTGAAAGGCTACTGAAACATTAAGTTTAGTTTTGCATACAATTTCTTTCTGATCATTCTGACTCATATTAATCTGGCTTATAATCATTTAAAATCTTTCTGTACTTAATAGACGCATTTGTTCGTCTAAAGCAGTGAGTGTGGTTTGAGTGTGTATTGAGATTTCATATAGAACTGGCTTGTCCAAACTGTGGCCCAATGGCTGGAATCAGATGACCATGCTCAGGGTGGGTGCAGCCTGGCCAAGGAGTGACTCTGTCCCCATCATCCAGCTTCCTCCAGGTGAAGGGGGGGCAGCTGGGAAGGTGCGAAACAGGGAAGACAGGCTGCCCAAGGGACCCAGGGAGGTGTCAATGCCTGGAGGGACAGTAGGGTGGGAGGTGCTGCAGGGTGGCTGGGGAAGCAGGCACCAGAGGCTGGGGTGGGGGGAGGCAGTGAGACTGGCAGGGACCCGATGGGGACACAGACCTGGGGGCCCAGTGAGGCAGCAGGGAAGACAGCACAGCAGTTCTGGAGGGGGCCACCAGGGTTGTGGCAAGACTATGAGTGGGGGAGGAAGGCAGCAGAGCCATGATGAGATGTGGTGAGGGGGGTTGGGGGGGGGTCAGCAGGGTTGCAGAAAGACTGAGGGGGGCCAGGTGAGGTTCCCTGGCACCCTGGCAGGGAGGCAGCAGCAGCAAAGGTCCCAGTGCCCTAGTGGGGCAAAAAGGAGGCCTGGGGTGGCTGAGTGAGATCCCATGGACCTGGGCAAGGCACCCAGACAGGGCCTCAGAAGGAGGACAAGGCAGCGGTGGAGTCCAGGGGAAGCAAATGGTGCAGTAGAGCTGGGAGAGGGGGTGGGGAGTCCTGGGGCTGGATGAAGGAGAGCTACAGGTTTCCATGACTGTGCTCACCATGCTCCTCTATCATCCCATTGCACCACATCCCTCCAACGCCTCCTCATCCACCTCTTCGCCACCTCACCCCTACCCAGTCCTCATCACCCCTCCCCTGCACCACCAGCCCCCATGCTCTCCCCACCACCCCTCACAGGCACTCCTACTTCACACACTCTTTATGCCTAGGTATGAAATGCAAGCCCCCACCTCTAGAGAACAAAATCAAGCTGGCAAACCAGTGTTTATTCTTTGACTGCTCAAATCTCACCAATAGTAAGATCAATGTCCACGCCTCATTCATCCAAAACCCACCCACCGGTGAGAAAAGAACTGCAAATGTGACCCTCCCCCCACCAAAAAGGTTTGGACATCCCTGATTTAGAATGACAGAGCTGGTGCATATCTTTTTTTTTTTTTTTTTGATAAACTGACTAACCAATGAACTTACAGAGTCCGGTCCCTAGGACTGCATCTCGGACTGGGGATGTTGGGTGGGGGTCATTCCACTGCAGAATCCCATGAGTAGTTGGCCAAAACCACTCAAAATAGGAGCTGCTTATTGCAGAAGGCTCTGAGTGAACTGCCCCAAGAGTGGGTGGCTCACACTATAGGGAAAGAAGAGCTGCAGGAGTGAAGCACTGGCGTGACACAGTGACATACCAGCCCAGATTACAGAGGAGAACATCATATCAAAGAGGGTGTGTAATTTTCCATCAAGAAAAGCAGCAGCAGCCCTCATGATTTTTTGAACTACACTGGACAAAGAACTAGAAACAGTACAGAATTCATGATACTGAATGATTCTGCCCTGGCTTCCGAGAATGGACTACATGACCTAAAAGCTCATTTCCATTTCTATGACTTCCCAGAAAACCGTACCTTCACTACTTGTTCCTTCTGTGCTTGCAGGTATGCCAAGCGATCTTGGTACTTCTTCCGCTGTTTGCAGCCACGCCAAAAAGACTGAAACCAGACAGTGTAAAAAGTAAGGAAAACTATTAGTGAGTAACTAAGGGTATGTCTAAAATGCAGTTAGACGTTAATGGCTGACCTGTGCCCAGCTGACTCAGGCTGACTGGCTTGAACTCTGGGACCCTTCCATTTCACAAGCTCCAGCCTGAGCCTGAACATCTATCTAAACTGCAATTAACCAGCCCCCAAGCCTCAGCCCAAGTCATTTAGCAAAGGCCAACCATAGGTTTTTAACTGCAGTGTACACACATCCTGACAGGTCCTGTTGCTCAAGTCTTCATTATGGAGTTCACCATGGGCACCATGACAGCAATCTCCCTTAAGAAGGGAGCTGGGGCACAAAGTGGCTGCACATAGATTTAGGAAAGATGTTCCATTCATAAGGGGCCATATGGAAGAAATGCAACAGTCTTTGTGAGTGTAACAATCCATCTTTGTTAATCTTTCGGGAAAGACTTTTCTGCAGGCACAGGGGAAGAGAATGTTGGAGGTAAGAGGGCTGGAGGTATCCAATTACTTTATTTTCTGTGAAAGGTTTCAATTTTATTCAGTTTAAAGTATGTGTGTGTGCACTGTGGAGATAAACTACCCATCAGTCTATTACACAACTGAATTAATCCAAAGAGAGAAAGTATTATTCACTTTACTCCTGCAAAAACTTTCAAACCTTAATACCAAATAGTTCTCCTTTCCTCTCCTGATCCAATAGCTCCTTGGACATTCTGACATGAAAAGAAGTAACATGTCTCCATCCATCCTGCAGGTGACTCCCATGCTCTCACCCTCTTCAGCAAATGGCCCTGATCTGTTACAAAGCTACTGACTTGCTGATTTCTGGCCTAAGCACCATCATTCTACATTGCTCCCAGGTGGTCCCAGCTCAAGAAGTATCCAACAGTACAGAAGCACACATTGCATCAAGCTCACAGACTGAAGGATTACAACAGGTAATAGAAGAAAGGACAGAGCTCTCTTCATATGAGAGTCCTGACCCGATCTGCTTAGTTCCCAGTTCTTTATACATCTCCTGCTTTTGCTCTGCTTTCTTTGTTTCCCAGTCTCCTTACTGAGTCTCCAGCTCTGGCCAGCTACCATTTCTGACATTTCTTCTACCTTCTTCTCCTGCCAGTCAGGCTATCTTCCCTGCCCTCAGCTCCTCCCCCTTTTCCCATGATAGGGGTTGTTGTCGTGAGACAATCACACCCACATGGGGACATTTGATAAAACGTGTGTGCGTGCAATTTCTTAAGCAGAAGCTTTCATACTCTGCAACCCACTTTATCATATGTGTCTGATGAAGTGGGTTGCTGCTCACAAAAGCTTATGCCTGAAGACATCTGTTAATCTTTAAGGTACCACAGGACTTCCATTGTTTTTCCTAATAAAAATGGAACAAGCATATTCCTCCAGAGATAGAAATGAGGTCTCAGGATACAACTGTGTTAGGATGTATCCCCAATGACAAGACAAAAGGCCCATAAAATGAAGCTGATTCAATGCTCTAATATATTGCAGCCATGCTGCAGTAGAGTACATTAGTGAGTAATTTATAAGAATCAAATCTTCAATACATAAAACACTGGGCATACTCCAGTCCCCACAAAAAACATCAATGGCTAATCAAACCAGAAGCCAATAGAGGGCCTTCTCCGATCCATTACTTTCTCTGCAGTTCTGCCTCAGGAGGAATTTGCTAGTTTCAGATGATGAAAGCTCAGTAACAAATTCTTCTGGGCATGGGCAGTCCTTGTGTTAGACATTTGTTTTGTACCTAGCACTCAGCATAATGAGGCTCTTGTTTCTAGGTACTAGTATTATTTAAATAAACAACAGTCAGTGCTCTGCATACACAGAATTGAAACAGAAGTAGTCACCCATAGGGAGAGACATAGGGCTTAGCTACCTGGATACAAATGATTGCAGGGACTTGTCTCTTCAAGAAATTCATTCTGGAGTTGAACTCCTGGCGAACAAGGTACCCACGGCAGCAAGCCTGGAGCCTTGTAATCAGGTTCTCGTTAGCCAGCCAGAGTTGCTCTCTGTTGTACGCAGCAGTGACGCCGGAGATAGAGCTCTGAATTAGTGTTATGGCAGGAGGAAGAGACAATGTAAATCACAAAAAGAAAAAAGGCAGGTAGAGTGAGAAGACAAAAATTCAGATACTAAATTAGTTTTCTGTGTCATGCACAAAACATCCTAAATTATCCTTCAATATACATTGGGATCATGGTCCTGAGCTCAAAGTTATGGTGAAAGTGCCGAATGGCTCCTCTATATACTTTCTGCTAAACAAAAGAATTTCCTCACACATGGAACCAAGGTAAAAATATATCCTCCATAAAAATCTGCCAGCCCCAGTTGAAAGGCTGCAAAGCATGAGCTTGGTAAACCCAAATGGGCATTGCAACACACGCAAAAACGCAGAGGTAAAAGGACTACATAGCAGCAGATTATTTATTTTAGTTATTTGTACTTGTCTTAATTCTTAGGATAGTACTGGGGAGATATGCAGACGAATGACTACAAAAAACTTGTTCTTTTCTGGAAGAAGACAGTCCTTTTAATTTTACTACCTGTATCTCCTCCCGGGAGAGCTGTGTGTTATTCTGCAGAAATCCCGAGGGTTCATCCCAACGTCCCTCTTTGGTTCGCAGGTTATGGTAATAATAATAGCCTCCTTTCACCCAGTGTTTAACCCACTCACTGCCGTTGTCCCCTACGAGCACAAATTGAAGTACAAGGGCTTAATGAAAAGCAGAGCCTCCCAGCACACAAAGAACATTCATTAAGCAATCAACTAGCTGTTCACCACAGCTGGAAAAAGCACAGATGTCCCTCTCCATGATCTTACTAAATTAACGGTAGACCTTCCTACTTCAGGAGTATGTTATAGTAGGCAACATCCTACAACACATTTAAGTAAAAGTATCTTTTCTAAATGACATAAAGAAGTGTTCCATCCCATCCCCAGAACCCTAGCCTCCACTCCAGACAGAAAATATTTCTCTTAGCCTTTATTTTCCATTCCATCATTTCAGATTCACCTGCTTTCTCCATTTAAGGTTAATTTGTACAAGCCTCAAAGTTCACCTGCTGCCATTTTTTCCCTCTTGGCTTCTGCCAGGTCATGCTGGTATGTCTCATCACACTCTGGAGTGACTCCGTATAGCCCAACATCAGGAGATCGCAAAGCACTGAGGGTCTGGCCCACATCACCATGGACCACTGCTTCATTAATGGCCAGGATTCCTAAGGAAACTTAGACAACACACAAAAGAATGGGTTACCTTGGCATGCAAAAGCCCAATGGCCCACATCAAGCACAGAACAGATGAAGAGAAAAGCATCTTTGAACATTTCACTGGAGATGGGGGAAGAGGAACATTAGATGCACATCTTTAAGAACCAAGTGTCTTCAACTCAGCATATGACCATTCTCAGATATTTTACTTCCACCCCATCCAGCCCTTTCCACTTGGATTACCCACTGTTTCACCCAGTATCCTAGCCTTCTCTCTCTCAGTTCACCAGGACAGTCCACAATCTGTGTGTAACAACAGTGGGGATCAGATTGCAAGTGAAACCTGAAGGAAATGGTCAACATTTAGTCTTGTGTTTTTAAGACTGGATAGAAGCATAAAGGAAGAGATCTGTCGAGTCATTTGTGGGGGAAGGACACCATGTGCCATTCTAGAGCCACTGTCATAGAACTTTGAGCTTTCAGAGTTCCCCACTTGATAGTTTTTGCTTAAATCATGTGGCCTATTGTGGTGATCTTGTGTCTTTGAGGTCATTTAACATCACTTTTGTGATAGTCTCAAATTAGAAATCAAGGAAATAGACAATTTAAAATATTTTCTTATTCAACATGGCAGGGTAAAAAAATGCAGGATGACTATTAAAAGAGGGGTGGGGAAGGGCAGGAGCCTGAAGGAGATAAAAAGCTCAGGTATTTTGCCATGGTTTTCAATACAAAGGATGTTAGCAGGCTCACATAATAAATGTCAGAGAGAATAAAATAATACACAAAAATCAGAATATATAAAATGCAAAAAACCCTCGCACTTGTTTCAGATCGTTAAAATGGCAAATAAAGGAAATTAGTGAGAAGAACTTCAAAAGCCTTTGGTTAAAGGTTAAATAACAAGAGGCCAAACAAATTTAAAACCACAGGTTCAGAGAAAAAATTCTGTCAGGAACTTAAAAAAAACAGTTGAGGTTGGAAGCAAAGAGCAACCAGTTTCTGCAGACAGAAGGGAAGTTAACAGTGATGCACCAATGAAGAAGTTCTAGGACTAATGCACAAGATTTTGTTTAGGGTATCTGAATGCTATGGTGAATAGGGCAGGTGAAAAATTCCAACATACAAAATTATGTAGGTTAGTAAAAATCAGTGCAAGTTTGAGAAACTCCAGAAGCATCTAATAAAACTGAGTGAGTGGGTTAGGGTTAGGGTTGATATTTACCAGTGCTGGGATGTAGTCAGATGGTGACATAATAATGCAGAAAAATATCATTAAAATAAGTTAAACAGTCCGCCTTGCATTGAATATTACCTTATGCACATTACTCCACCTCAAACACTATTTCAGAGCATTCCATGGCTCTCTCCCATATATATAGAGTGACATTTTTACAACCAAATCATCTTCTACACAAGTGGTTTTCAAACACTTTTCCTCAGGACCCAGTTGAAAAAAATAACTTATGCTCATGACAAAAGAGTTACATCTTTCAGTAATACATTCCAGTCTTTTGGTGGTAGCACCAGAGGGCGCCGCGAGCCAGTACCTGAGGGTCTGGGATCTAGAACTGGGTCCCAACAGATAGTTTGAAAAACACTGTTCTAGGCAGTCGGAAGACACCTGACAATGGTTAAATGAAGCACTAAATATGAAACTTACATCTCTGGGCCTCTTCTGTGTCCTTATTGGATCGATGAACGCCATCCTGAATTTCATCCAACCACAGCACAGCTGTCTCATCACGAGTATCCTAAAGAAAAATGGAAAAAAGTTCATCTCTAGTTGCGTATCTGAGGTAATCAGGGCAAATGAAATCTCATGAGATTAAATAAGGATAAATGTAAGTCCTGCATCTAGGACAGAAAAATCTCATGTACTGCTATAGGCTGATTGACTAAGTAGCAGCTCTGTAGAAAAGGACCTGGGGGTTCTGGTGGATGGGAAGCTGAATATGAGATAACAGCGTGCTCTTGTTGCCAAAAAAGCCAATGGCTTATTGGGCTGCATCAGTACGAGTGCTGCTGGCAGATCAAGGGACATGATTATTCCCCTCTGTGTGGCACTGGTGATGCCACACATGGAATATTGTGTCCAGTTTTGGGCTCCACACTACAGAAAGGATGTTGTCAAATTAGAAAAACTCCAGTGGAGGGCAACAAAAGTGATTAGAGGGTTGAGGCACATGACTTACAAAGAGAGACTGAAGGAACTAGTCTTATTTAGCCTGCAAAAGAGAAGACTGAAGGGGGATTTGATAGCAACCTTCAACTACCTGAAGGGGTGCTCCAAAGAGGAGGGAGATAGGCTGTTCTCAGTGGTGACAGAGGACAGAAGAAGGAGCAGTGTTTTCAAGTTGCACCTGGGGAGGTCGAGGTTAGCTATTAGGAAAAACTTTCTCACGAGGAGGGTGGTGAAGCACTGGAATGGGTTACCTAGGGAAGTGGTGAAACCTCCATCTTTGGAAACATTTAAGGCCTGGTTAGACAAAACCCTGGCTGGTTAGACCCTGGCTGGGATGATTTAGTAGGAATGGTCCTGCTTTTAGCAGGGGGTTGAACTATATGACCTCATGAGGTCCCTTCAAAGCCTATGGTTCTATGATTCTATAACTGTGCCTAGTGAAGTAAATTGTGCATGTGTCCACACATTAAGTTTCAGCCAAGAAGGAATAAAGCCACATTTCTCTGCAGATGTTCTGCATTTAACTTCAGCAAATAAACTGAAATTTCATGTGATCAGTAGAGGCTGAAGCAGATTCTATTATCCTCCCATCACATCATTTCTAAAGATAAATGTGATGAGGAAAGGGCAGCAGCAGATAGAGTCCAACATTTTGCATAGCTCTAATAGAGCAGAGATCAGGAATACGAGAGCACTAAGAAGATGTGGACAAATAGGAGAAAATCCAGAGATGAGCAAAAGAATGATTAAAGATCTGGAACACCTGATTTACAAGGGAAGATTGAAACAGCTGAAGTTGTTTAGTCTGGAAAAAGAACAGACAGAGGGGATGTGATAACAGTTTTCAAGTACCTAAATGGTTGTTAGAAGGAGGGAGAAAAATTGTTCTGATTAAATGGCAATGACAGGACAAGAAGCAATGGGCTTAAATTATGGCAAGGGAGATGCAGGCTGGACATTAGAAAAAAAAAAATTCCTAATGGTCAGGGTGACTAACTACTGGAATAAGTGGCCTGGGCAGGTTGTGGAATCTCCATCACTGAAAATTTTTAAGAGCCTGTTGTTAGAGAAACATGTGAGGGATGGCTTAAGAGGGTACTTGGTCTTGCCATGAGTGCAAGGAATTGGATTTGATGACCTCTTATGGTTCTTCCCGTTCCTATGATTCTAAGGCCACCGAATCAGAAGCAATTAGCCTGAAGTCATGCTACTTGGAAGACATTTCTTTCCATATTACCAGGGAAACAGACTCTAGCCTACAAAGAGGATACAAAACATGTGAAATAGAATTCTTAAAACACAGATCAAAGGTGGTTTTTTCCCCTATCTACACTGGTAAGGCTGAAAGTGTGTTTAAATGGGATTTAAACTAAGCTTGGAAAACTTGTTTACTGGCCACTGAACATGGGGCTTTCACTATACAGGCAAGCCTGTTGTGGTTGTGCTTTGAACAAACAATCAGCTGTGTTTATGTGCGGGAGACCAAGATGAGGGAAAACGGATAAAGGTTTAACAAAGACACAAAACACATGCATGAAGAACAAATGATCACGAAGCTGTCAAGCACAGTCTCTCCCCACCCACCATTTACTTCCTGTTAGAAATTACTAAAAGCAGAAACCACCTGCTTCAGCCCTCAATGTATGAACAAAATACAGGAAATGCTCAACTGCAGCACCAAGTGCACCACAGCAGTACACAGAGCTATTCTGTACAACAGGGAAAGATCAGTTCAGAGGGCACTTCCCAACAGAGCCTCCAAGTCTGCTCCATTCATATAGTATAATTCTGTAGCTTTGAGACAGATCTCAATGACCTGGGTGTCCATCACTTTCATTAAAGAGAGCAACATGTCCAAAATAGGCTGCTTTCAGTGAAAGAAGTCCATCTGGACCTAGGAGAATGCTGGCATGAGATAAACATTCCAGGTGGAAGTACAGAGGGAGAAGAAAAAGGACTTTCCTAGTTCACTTTGATAAAGGTAACAATTTTGTGTGTTCCAGTCTCTGCTAGTTAAAGCCAATCCACAGCATGTCAGGATGACCAGAACAGCTTGGGAAAAAACACATATTTAGCATTGCATGGTTTAGGCATGTGCAGAGAATAGTAAAGAAACTTGCAATTTCTTCTCTATGAAAACAGACCCTGTGTTTTTGTCTTAGTGCAAGCTATACATACCGTAGACCACCACCTCAGGAGAAAGCAAGCAACTATTACTTGGACAATCACATAAATTCTGTCCAAGCTGCATATATTTACTTGCTAGTACTAATGAGGTTGAAAGGTTTTGCTATTTTCCTTCTATACCATAGTTTAACATCTCAATTTCTAAAATTACACCAAGTGCAGCTGGGAGAGGCCCTGAAGCTAAACTAATGCCCAAAAAAGGCAATAGCAGCCCAACCACAATTACCAGCCCAGCCTGGCACAAGTTCCCAGTGCAAAGCAAAAAGAGCTCAGTATTTCACAAAAGGAAATGCTTCAACCCCAAATCAGTTCCTGAGAGATTTTAACTCATTCAAAGTCCTTATTTTCATTAGTAACTTGTGCAATAATAGTCCTCTCCATTTCATAAGTTTACATTTATACAGAACCACTGCTGAATTTAACATGGATCTCAGGCTCATAAACCAGAACTCTAGATCAGGGGTGGCCAAACATATGGAACTCAAGAGCCACACAAGTTGATTATTAAACCTTTGAGAGCTGCACTCAGGCATATAGCCATATACTTTTACCTACTCCAAAATTACTAAGTTTAAAATTCATTGCACACTTTAATTTTATCATAAAAAGAGGACAAATATCAATCCTACTAACATCAGATTCTAATAATTACTTAAGGTTACCCATGAAAATTAGGTCTATACAGTAAAACCTTAGCTGCTGCTTAATGTAGGAGACTGCAGGCTAGTGACAAGTTTTTTAAAATCCTGACCATGCCGCACTTCTCCCCACCATCCTTGACCATGCTGACTTCTCCCCAACGTCCCAGCTCCCGCCTGAACTCCTAGGCTGGGGCTGCTTTCCTAAACTGATTTGCTGACATTCTTTTGGGAGCCACAATTTTTCATTCAAGAGCCCATATGTGGCTCCTGAGCCACAGTTTGGCCAAGCCTGCTCTAGATATTTCAGTGATGGATTCTGAGGTATGATGTATAAAACTTTCCTCCCAAGTCACCAAAGGCAGAGAAATGAACAGACCCTTCTCCAGAGAGGACAGAAAAGGAAGGGTTAGTTTCTGACTCAAGGTAGACACATCTCAACAAGAATCATGCCTCCTCCCCTTCCCCAGATATGAAGTAAAGCCACTGATCTACCTCCCTAGCTTCCACTTGTCACTTGGCTAATGCTGAAAATGTGAGGCGCTTTATGGACAAATCAGGAGTTAAGGTTCCCACTTAGAATCTAAACCAGACAGTTCAGAGATAGGAAATCAGAGAAGAGATTATTAACATGTATTTTGTTATTAGCATGTGTTTTGTCTGATCTCACTTTCCCAAAATCTTTCAGTGAACTAGCTATTTGGGGTTTTTCAAAACTTTCATTTTCTATATATGTAATACATAGCTATATTTTACATTAAAAACCTATATTAAAAGAATGTTAGTATTGCAAAGTCAGGCACTCAAAAATCAGAAAATGCCTAAATTAAGGCTGGTTGTACAAACTTCATTTAGACTCTTGAGGCATGTGGCTTATGATTCAGTCTTTAATTATTTGATCACGTTATTTTTTTCCACAGGACATTTGTTTCTTTCAGTACTCAGCATGAATGGTGCTCAGCAAATGGCTAGCTTTTCAATATTTCTTTTTAATCCTCATCAGTCAACGTGTGGCATCACACCTCATTTACTGCCATCATGCAAACCTTACACGGAATACAGAATCCTTGGTTTCCTCATGGGTTTTGTCTGGTGTTCTCACTGTACATACAAAACAGAGGGAATGTCTACAATGCTGCTTGGAGTGATCGTCCAAGCTCCTGTAAACAGACGTGCTCACATAAGAATGCTAAAAATAGCTGTGCAAACACTGCAGTACTGGGGAAAATTCTGGCTAACCATCCAAGTTTAGGAGTAGGATGGCTTTGAGCTCTAATGGCTAGCTGTAGCCTCTCCCAGAATCACAACATCTACATGTCTATGTTTAGCATGCTAGCATGAGTCTGTTTACCTGGGCTAGGTGGTTTGCTCCTGATTGCAATGCAGATCTACTGGAGTAATAGATATAGGATGATGCTTAACAGAGGAATGTTCAAGTTCATGCATTTAGGGACTTATAACAAGAAACTTTCCTATCAGCTGGGGATGCATCAACTGAAAGCAACAGAGGAGGAGGACCTAGGGAGGGTATTGGTCGACCAAAGAATGAGTATGAGCTGTCACTGTCATGTGGCTGCTAATAAAAGCTAATGTAGTGCTTGGATGCATCAGATGAGATATTTCCAGCAGAGAGAGGGAGGCGTTAGTGCCATTATACAAGGCATTGACGAGACCTCATCTGGAATATTTTGTGCAGTTCTGGTCACTCATGTTTAAGAAAGATGAATTCAAACTGAAACAGGTGCAGAAAAGGGCTACTAGGATGATCCAAGAAATGGAAAACATGTCTTACGAGAGGAGACTCAGAGAGTTTGGCTTATGCAGCTTAACCAAAAGAAGGTAGAGGGAAGATATGGTTGCTCTGTATAAATATGTCAGAGTGATAAATATCAGGGAGGGAGAGGAATTCTTTAAGTTCAGCCTCAATGTGGAAGTGTGACCATGTCGTCAATATTGTCTCGAGTTGGGCGATACACTAATGCCAGCCACATCTGTAACAGACATAACCAGACTGGGGCATGCTTTACCACACAGATGCAGGCTGCCAGGTGTCCAAGCAGCCTCAGACAAATTTGTACTGTGGTAAGTGGATATCTTTGCAGGCCTCCAATAAGGGCCGCAGTAGCCCAGAATCGAGACTAAGACAGGGATAGCCGTGTTAGTCTAGTCCAGTAAAAAAACAACAAGCAGTTGTGTGGCACTTTAAGACTAACAGAAGCTCTCACCTCCCTTGACTCCAAGAGCACCCCTAAAGAGTCAATCCTTTGCAAGAGAATAAGTATAGATTCCTGCACGTTGATTAGAAGTCCCAGGCGGCTGAAGATGTCCTGAGTCACTCAGAGGTGTGGGCCACCTCGTTTCTGGAACAGCCGCAGACTAGCCAGTTGTCTAGGTATGGATACAGTTGAATTCATGAGCACCTGAGGAAAGCTGTGACCACTGCTAAGCATTTTGTGAATACTCAGGGAGCCACCACTAACCCAAAGGGAAGGACTGTGAACTGAGGGTGCCTGTCCCTTGCCATAAAATCTAGGAAGCTCCTAATCCTGGGTATAATTAAAATATGGAAGTTTGCATCCTGAAGATGGATGGTGGTATACCAAACCCCCAGATCAAGGGAAGAGATTATTGAGATGAGAGAGACCATTCAGAACCAGATCTTACGAAGGAATCAATTTACGTCTCACAAGTCAAGGATAGGGGATAGACCAAGAGTGGCCAAACTGCAGCTCACGAGCTGCATGCGGCTTGTCAAAGAAAAAGTGCAGCTCGCAGAAGACCATGGCGGGGAGATGCACAGCATGGTCAGAGACAGTGGGGAAGTGACAGCTTGGTCAGAGACAGGGCGGAAGTGGCGGCATGTTTGAGGACTTGGGGATGGTGCAGAGAAGTGTGGCATGGTCAGAGACAGTGGGAAGCGGCGGTGTGGTCAGGGACTGAGGAGGCTGCAGAGAAGCATGGCATGGTCAGACAGTGGGAAGTGGCGGCATGGTCAGGGCCTTTGGGATGGTGTGGAGAAGCACAGCATCATCAGAGAGGGCGGGGAGAAGCAGTAGCATGGTCAGGACAGCACGGAGAAGCTAAGTTTTTATTGTATAGGTAGGCCTAGTTTTCATGGTAACCTTAAGTATTAGAATCTGACATTAGTAGGATCAATATTTGCCCTCTTTTTATGACAAGATTAAAGCGTGAATGAATTTTAAACTTAGTAATTTTGGAGTAGGTAAAAGTATATGGCTATATGCCAAAGTGCAGCTCTCCAAATTTTAATAATCAACGTGTATGGCTCGTGAGTTCCATAAGTTTGGCCACTCCTGTAGACCTCTCGTTTTAGAGATCAAAAAGCACTGGGAATAAAATCCCCTGCCCTTCCTTTCTTGAGGTACGTCCTCTAGCAGTCCCTTGTCTATCAAAGGCTGAACACCTCTTGAGACAGTAACTGATCGTGAGAGGGGTCCCTGAAGAGGGATGGGAAGGGGGAGGGTGAGATGATGTTGAAGAGGAAAACTTGAAGGGAGTATTCCTGTCATACCATGCGCAGCACCCAGGACTCCCGAGGTAACTCTGGACCAAGCATGGTAAAAACAGGAAGGTCTGTTGGTAAGAGGAGGAAGTGATAGATCTGGGGAAGGATCTGCTATGTCATCCTCGAGCGGCCACTCAGAACCTCTTTTTGGAGCCCAAGGGCTGGCAAGAGGCACCTTGATTCTAGCTGCATGGACACTGGCTGCTTTGATGCCCATTTCAAATCTCTCCGATGGTCACAGTCTTGACATCGTTGGTACTGATGAGGCGGAGCTTGGGGTTTGAAGGGCTTCCTTTGAGAGGCGGGGGTGTGCAGCCCCAAAGACTTCAGCAGAGGTCCAGAGGCTTTCAAAGTTTGGAGCTTCGAGTCTGTTTGCTGGGACAAGAGTTCTGGCCCTTCAAAACAAAGATCTTGAATAGTCAACTGGACTTCTTGTGGAAGCCCCAAGGCCAGCAACCAGGAACTCCTTCACATAGTTACCCTGGAGGCCATGGCTCGAGAAGCTGTATCTGCAGTGTTAAGAGCCAACTGGAGCACCACTTTGGATAATACTTTGTCCTCCTTAACCACGGCTGAGAATTCCACACTTAAATCCTGACCAATTTTGTCTAAGAACCTCTCCAGTGAGGAGCAGGCATTAAAATAGTATCTGCTAAGGATTGTCTGTTGATTGGCAATCATTAATTGAAGCCCCCCATCTTTGGATTTTGGCATTGGCCCTTAGTGACCCTGCATCTCTTTTCTGTTAGCTGCAGCTACTACCCGGGAACCTAGAGTAGGATGAGAATAAAAACATTCATGACCTTTTTTGGCAAAAGTACTTCCCTTCCATTCTCTTTGCTGTGGGAAGAATAAAGGCAGGGATAGGCCACAGAATCTTGGTGGTATTCTGAATCATTTTAATGGGTAGAAGGGCCACCCTCAATGGTGCCTCTGGGGCCAGAATGGCCACCATCAGGTCTGCTTCCTCCAGTCTCCTCCACCTGTAATCCCAGGCCTCAAGCCACTCTATGAAGAAGCTCCTGGTGAGATTTACTGTCCTCTTGTATGGCTGCCAGCTTAGCCCCTGCGATTGCTTCATCAGGCGGTGAGGATGAAGACTCGCCTGATGGTTCTGGTGGACCACTCTCCCCGATGGATGACAGATGTTGACCTTCGCTCCCACAACTAGTGCAATCCCTTCCTTCCCTCTCAGACTCTGCCTCCGAGAATTCACCCACATCTAGGAGTGCACTGATTGTAAAGGAAGATTGAGGCCTGGAACTTGTGACTGATTGAGGTCTATTCACTCTACAGCCTTGTTCGTGGTAGTAGGCCCAGTGTCCAAAAGGGCCATTGGGAACGCATTGGCTATTGAGGTTGCCACTGCAGGGGGGGAGGATGGGGTGATTAACCCTAACCCTTTGCTCCTGTGGTATCTACTACCCCTCAACACCACTGAGCCCTCATCAGAGTCTGATGAGTGTCTACTTCAGGGAGACCAGGGTGGTGCAGTGCTGGAAGGTGCTGGGGAGTGGTGCCATAAGCTGTCTCCGGTATCTACGTGCATGGTGCCATGGAAGTGTGGTGCTGTACCGGTGCTCTTGCCCTGGAGTGGTATGGGGGAGGCCCCACCACAGCCACCACTGCTTGCAGTACCAGGGAATGCTGCCATGCCTGCACCACTGCTGCAGTTGGGGATCCCATTGTCTGCCCAGGATGAGGGGACCTGAATCTACCCTGTGCTGGGGAAGGCAGTGATGAGCAGTGCCGTGGTGAGACTGGACACACCAGCATGGGTTTGTCCCTTGACAGTACTGTTCCTCTGGATCCTGGAGGTGGTAAGTGCACCACAGTGGGAAGTGCAGTCTGTTGTATAAGCTCCCACGCTGCCTCAAAAGCCTCTGGTGTGGAAGGAAGGTGAATTTCTTCCTCCAAGATGTCTCTAGTTGGGGAGGACACGGACATTGGACTCAATGACCCTTGTCTGGGAGCTGGACTCAATGGTGCCATGGGTGGTAGTGCCAATCTGACCCTTTCCGACTTGGAAGACTCCTTTTCTGATCTCTTAGGGGAGCAACCCCTTTCAGTCTTCCTTTCCTTCTTCTGTGGTGCCAGGGGAAGTGATTGGCGCCACCCACGCTGCGCCAGCAGCTATGGTGCCATGTGGTGCCATGAATCCTTAGTCTGGTAATTTTTGAGGATTCCCCAAGATGCTGCCGGAGGTCACCAAAGGTGCCATATGCTGGTGTCTGTACCTTAGCGTGTTGGTCAAAAAGCCTCCTGCATCATATGGACTTTCAGCCTTTGTTTCCACCCCCTTACTCAGAAGGAAAGATAACTCCAGTAAATCTTACACTTCTCCCTCAGGTGGCTTTCTCCTAGGCAAAAAAACCCAAGGAGTCCTGTGGTACCTGAAGACTAACAAATTTATTTAACACATGAGCTTTCATGGGAGAAAATCCCACTTTGGCAGATGCTTTGAAGAAGGGGGAACTCGTGGTCCCCCATCTTCAAAGCATCTGCCAAAGTGGGATTCTCTTCAATGAAAGCTCATGCGGAAAATAAATCTGTTAGTCTTTAAGTGCCACAGGACTCCTTGGGTTTTTTTGCTGGACTAGACTAATATGGCTGCCTCTCTGGAACTTTCTCCTAGACACCTCAGACAAGAAAGGTGAGGGTCATCCAGGGGCATTGGTTTCTAGCAGAACTAGCAAGCCACCTGGGCAAGAAACTTCTTTGAACTAACTACGCGAACTACCTAACTAAATAATACACCACTTGCCAGGTACTTGAGCTATCTAGCTCTCAGGGGAAATCTACTAACACTATCAGTAAAACACTCCAGCTACTGTCATGGCGCTAAGAAGGAACTGGGAAGGTTAGGTTATATAGAGGGCCACTGTAGCACCACCCCAGGGGGCTCCACAGCCAACCATACAGGTGCTCTAGGCTAGGGGAAAAATTCTCTGGCTAGCCTTGTAAGCAGCACACATACACCTAATATGGAATAGACAGCAGTAATCACTCTAAGAAGAATCACATTTTTTTTCAGAGTATTTTGCACTTTCTATGCTCCAAGCACAATTTTCACTTATTTCACATACAGCTGTAAGTGCTCAGAACTTTTGCAGATAAGGCCCCAGGTCTCAATTAGGACAGCTAATAAATGAGAATACATCTTAAGGCCAACCTGACCAAAATCTGGACCCAGACTCGAAAAGGAACTCTGTATTAGACGCAAGGATAGAATCCAGTTCTTCAGCATGACATTCAACTACCTTAACCAAGAGACCATCCCTTCTATTACTGCAGGTCCCTGCCTCCTTCACTACACTGTTTCCATCCAGGGTCCTACAGAAAAACAAGTCTCTCATTCTACAGCAACCCAAGTAACAACCTGGGCACCATCTATCCAGTGGATAGAATGAAGCCGAGGTCCTGTGGAGAAAATAGCATATCATCATGAAATTAAAGATGTATCATAATGCATGTGCGCAAGGAGGCCAAATTAAAATTGCAAGGACAATCTTATTTCTGACATTGCTTAGTTTTGATTGACTGACTTTACAATTTAACTGTAACATTCTTTTAATGAAATATAATCATATAAAACTTTTCAAGAGGTAAATGTTGGGTAGGAGCAGGGAGGTAGCATTGGTAACAACTGCTACATGACATCACACTTTAAAAAGGATGTTGAAAAATTGGAGGGGATTCAGAAAAGAGCTAAAAGAATGATGTGTGGCCTGGAAAACCTGCCTTACAGTTAGAAAGTCAATTAGTTCAATCTATTTATCATATTAAAGAGAGTGCTAAGAGGCAATTTGATCACAGACTATGAATATCTCACAGGGAAAAAGTACTGAATACTAGAAGGCTCATTAGTCTAGCAGATAAAGGCAAAGTAAAATCCACTAGCTGGCAACTAAAGCAAAGAAGACTGAAAATGGAAATAAAATGCAAAATTTATAACAAACAGTATACCAAAGAATGTGGTAAGCTGTCCACCAGTTGGAAGAATTTAAATCAAGACTGGATGTCTTTCTGAAAGCTCTTAGAATCCTAAACTATTAGGGTTGGTAGGGACTTGAGGAGGTACCTAGTCCAAGGGTCTCAAACTCAAATCACCACGAGGGCCACATGAGGACTAGCAGAGGGCCACATGAGGACTAGCAGAGGGCCACATGAGGACTAGTATGTTAGCCCAAGGGTCGCACCACTGAAACCTCTTCATACAACAATATTGCAAATACTGGTAACAACAGTGTTGCTGCAGGCTGCAGGAAACAGCTTTAGGGGCTGCCTGTGGCCCACGGGCCCCGTGTTTGAGACCCCTGATCTAGTCCAACCCCCCACTCAAAGCGGGAACAACCCCAACTAAATCATCCCAGCCAGGACATTGTCAAGCTGGGCCTTAAAAACCTCTAAGGATGGAGACGTTCGGCTCTTGTTCAACCTTAAATTACTAGGCTTCTTGCAGAGATTATTTAGTGAAACTTTCATTGCTTATGTTACATAAGAGATCCAACTAAATGATGATAATCATCCCACTTAGTCTTAAAAATTCACAAAAACAGCATGTTTTGAGAAGTGATAAATCCACTGGTTTGGGGCCAGTATACTGATTGAGCACCGAAAGACCTCACTTCTGAAAATTACCAAAAAGTGTGTATGATCTGAACAAAAGTACTATGTACCATGAACTGGGGCTCCAAGAATTCCAGAATGCAGTAGTACATGGATGTCAAATATGCGGCCTACAAACCAATTCAATCCAGCCCATGACTGCGCTCTCTGGGATGACACACACTGCCTAACAGAGGGAGAGTATGTGATCTCACATACCCAGCACTCCTCGATGCTGCGAGAGTGTCAGGTCTCACGACATTGCAGAGCACTGGGTATGAGAGAGAGAGAGAGAGAGAGAGAGAGACACACAGACACTGTGGTATCAGGAAGCACAATCTCACATACACGGCACTCCACAATGCCGCCAGAGTGCTCTAGCATTTCAATTTATGGCATGTTCAGCCCATTTGAAGTACATTCAAGTCAAATCTGGTCCACCATAGCAAATGAGTTTGACATTAGTTTGACTCTGCATTAGTTTCACATGAGTTTGACTCTGCATTAGTACAACCACTGTTCTACGCAGTGAACTGAAGCAAGGACAAGAGATGCAATGATCCATTACATGTGATCAAACAAAGATTCCTGTGGCACTTACAAAAACTAACAATCTTATTTATCTCATGAGCTTTTGTGGGAAAAAACTCATTTCTTCAGATGCTTAAAAAAGGGAAACTAAGTATGGAGAGGAAAAATAAATCCAGTAAAGTTTGAGTAACAGGATCTGGTCAGACCACTTCAGCAAATAAAAACACACTGTTTAGATTCAAACAGTGTGGAACAATATATAACAAGGTAGGGAGGTTGAGAGAGGTGAAAATCACTTTTTGTAATGAGAAAGCCAGCCCATATCTCTATTCAAACCCAAGACAAGAGAATTTGAATTGTAACTGTATGGTTTCTCTTTGAAGTTTTGATTTAGAATTAACCTGTTTAAGGACTGCAACAAAAATGTCTTTCAGGGAGTGAGCACGGAGAACATTTTTCTCTGCACTGTTGAACAATGCAATAAGCTAACAGACAGCTTCATCCCAATGCTACAGGAAAAAAGATTCTACGTGGACTCCTCCCTGACGGTTGGAACAACGGCCTGGACTTCTACATATATTGCTTCTGCCACCAAGCACAGGCTGAAATAGCGGACTGACAACATCCCTTGCACAATGACAACGGCCATGCAGAATGCAATGCCATCCACAACCACAGAAACAACTGTGACATTATCATTAAGGAGGTGCCTCCCCATACTATAACGTTTTTATTTTCAATCATCTGACAAAGTGGGGATTTTCTCCCACAAAAGCTCATGCAATAAATAAATCTGTTAGTCTTGAAAAGTGCCACTGGACTCCTTGTTTCTTCTGCTGAACTAGATTAACAAGGCTCCCCCTCTGGAATTTGTCTACATGTAATTAATATGTCTGCAGTTATTTTCTTGGTTTATGAATACATGCTTCAGTGGCATGAGCTCACAAGACTTTAAGGTGAGAAGGGCTCATTATGATCATCTAGTCTGACTTCCTGCACAATGCAGGCCACAGAACCTCACCTGTATTGTGAAGTAAGCACTCAACTGCTGCTGCCACAACCACACCACAAATTATGATGAACTACAAAAGATTCTTCAGAGATGCATCTAATAGCACTCACCTGTGCTTTCTCCCTCTTGGCTCGTATCAATGTGTCCTGGTAATGCTGGGCTACCTTAGAGGTTACCCCCTCTAGTTTCGCTGCAGGGATCTGTAAAGCTTGAAGGGTCTTTCTGGGGTCTCCTTCATCCAGAGCTTCATTAATAAGCCCAATCGCTAAGATCCCTAGTAAAGAAAAGATGCAAATGGACAGTTTCTGATCAGCAAAGGATCAATAGCAATTGTTTTCCATAGCTGCATGGCTAGAGTCCTTATTAAACCTAGTGTCAGCTGAGAATTATCATCACATTTTCAACCGCAATTCAGCTTTTGTTGGTGGATTTCTTCACATTCAATGCTCTGGGCACCGCAGAAAAATCAAATTGCTCAGTGGCTCACAAAAACATAAGAGACAGACAGAATTGAGCCCTACGGCATCCAGCATGAGCACCCTTGCATCAGATGATTACTCAGACTCTTCTAAGATCTACTGAACACTCAGAAGTGGAGCTGCTCATCTACCCTTGGTATGGATTGCAAACACGTCAGTGTCAAAGGCAGCTGACAGCATCAGTACTTCATTTGTGTGATGACTTACAAAACTAAAAAAAACCCAAATCTTCTCTCTCTCTCTCACACACACACACACACACACACACACACACACTCACTCACTCTCAGGCTCTGTCTGATTTATGTTTAACTCAAACTGTATTTCACAAGCTCAAAGTTCCCAGGTTATTAGTTCTCACAATAGAGGAATCTCCATGCTAATTTTGCAGTCAAATCTTAAATAAAATGAAAACAAACACAGGACTGGAAAATTACTTTTGCATATTTTATGAATGCTGTTTGCTCAACAACGCACAGTATTCTTATAATAATCATCATTTATAGGTAGTTGTTATCACTTAGGAGACCCAGTCATGAATCAGGAGCTCACTGCACTACATACTGTACCAATACAGAAGGAAAGTATAGTCTCTGAACCCAAGAGCTTATAATTTGAAATTTCCTACAAGTTTAAAGTTATACTACTTACAGGACTACAGAAGATATATGCAATATTGATGTTTGTTTTGAAGGTACAAACATTTCATAGAATCATAGGGTTGGAAGGGACCTCATAGGTTATCTAGTCCAACACCCTACCAGAGGCAGGACCACTCCCACTAAACCATCCCAGTCATGGTTTTGTCCAGCCAGGCCTTAAACACCTACAAAGATGGAGATTTCACCACCTCCCTAGTCAGCTCATTCCAATGCTTCACCACTCTCCTAGTAAAAAAGCTTTGTCTAATATCCAGCCTCGACCTCCCTAACCGCAACTTGAGACCATTGCTCCTCGTTCTGTCCTCTGTTACTACCAAGAACAGTCGAGCTCCATCCTTCTTGGAGCATCCCTTCAAGTAGTTGAAGGTTGTTATCAAATCCCCCCTCAATCTTCTCTTCTGCAGATTAAATAAGCCTAATGCTTTCAAGTCTTTCCTCATAGGGCTTGTGCTCCAGCCCTTTAATCATTTTGGTTGCCCTCCTCTGAACTCTCTCTAGCATATCCCTGTCCTTTTTGTAGTGGGGAGCCCACTAGTTTCTGGCTCCAATAAACTTTTTAAAAACTTTACTTTTGTTCAGCTGTCTGAGGATGGACCTATGCTATCAGCAAAAACAATTTACAATTAGTTTGAAAGAAGATGTCTTTAAAGGAAAGAGAGCTGGGAAAACGATGTGAGGACAAGGACCTTGTCTTTCCTTCTGCGTGTCAAGAAAGGGTGGATCTTAATGATGAGGAGAAGAATCATTAGGAGCTATCAACATAACAAGCAGAATAATTTAAGGTAGGATTGGTATTTGGCATGGGGCACAGAAACAGCTCTTTAGTTGGGATGGGGAACAGAAACAGTCAAAGGAAAGTTCCAAAGGTGTAGCGGCGTTAGCCTACTTCAACTAAGAAAGCAAGGAGTCCCATGACACTTAAAAGACTAGCAAATTTATTTATCGCATGAGCTTTCATAGGAGAAAATCCCATTTCATTAGATGCTTTGAAGATGGGGGAACTTACAGAATGGGAGGAAAATAACTGCAGGGAAGTGTAAGTCATGGGATCAGGTCATATCCCTGCAACAAACCACATTGCCAACTTTGCTCACAGATCTTCACAAAAGACACCATTACAGGACCTAATAAATAGAGCCCTGCAAATCCGCAGATATCCTCAGATATTCACCTTACATCTGCATCCACGGATACAACACGGATATCCGCGGACCATTTCTTGCAGATGCAGATCGGATACGGATCCACATACTTTTATCTGCACAGAGCTAGAGCCCTGCAAATATGCGCATCTGCAGATACAACACGGATATCCGTGGACCATTTTTTGCAGATGCAGGTCGGATTCGGATCCACTTATTTGTATCCAGCCAGGGCTCTACTAATCAAGCCATCTACTCCATCATGGACTCAATTTATACCATCATGTGCCAGAAACGCCCCCACACCTTATACATTGGAAAAACAGGACAATCTCTGCATAAAAGAATAAATTGGCACAAAACTGACATCAGAAATCACGACATTCAAAAACCAGTAGCTGAACACTCCAATCTTCTTAATCACTCTGTTGATGATTTCTTAACAGCTGTGCTCAAGCAAATGGGTAACACATCAAGACTTCAAAGAGAAATCGCAGAATTGGAATGCAAATTTGATTCTGTGAAAGCAGGATTAAATAGTGATTATGGATTCTTTTCCCATTATAACAAGTGACTTGACCTCATCTGCCTCTATGTGCTGTTTCCCAGTGTTTGAATCTTAACTGCTTTGATTATCTGTTACAGGATGTATGACCTGATCCCACGATTTACACTTCCCCATATTTATTTTCCTCCCCTTTGGTAAGTTTCCCCATTTTCAAAGCATCTGACGAAGTGGGATTTTCTCTCACAAAAGCTCATGTGATAAATAAACGTGTTAGTCTTTAAGAGTCAAAGGAAAGAGTTCCATTCAATTACATCACATGAAGGCCGACTATTAAATAATGACAAATTTTGTCAGCAGTTGTATATAAATCTTTTAAGTCTATACACTACGATGGATGACCTTGAGAGAATACACAGAGTCAAATATAATAAAAATCCTAAATGAATCAAACTGTACCAAAGAATCATTAGGGATAGAAATTCTATCCTTGAGTTCAGCAGTATAAATATCCTACTGATCACCTGAGCAGTATGGTGGTGATGACTGTGAAATGTTCAGGGAGATTAAAGACGTTACTAAAACGAAAAACCCAATAATAATGAGAGATTTAAACTAGCCCCATACTGACCCTAGGTACATGTCATCTCAGGATGGGATGCAGAAATAAAATATTTAGACACCAATAATGATTGCTTCTTGAACAGCTATTCCTGGAATCCAAGAGGATAGAGGCAACGCTTGATTTAGTCTAAAATGAAGTACAGGATCTGGTCCAAGAGATAATTATAGCTGAACTGGTCATTAATACTGCCCATAACATAATTAAATCTAACGCTCTCGTACGGAAGAAAACATCAAAGAAGTCCACAATAAAAGCATTTAACTTCATAAAGGGGAACTACACAGAATTAAGAAGCTAATTAAATGGAAATCAAAACATTCAGTCAAGAGTTCAATGTTTGCATGCTGCATAAAAAAACTTCTTAAAAACTCTATTAATAAAGACACAAGCTAAAAGTAAACACCAATTTTAAAAAAGCAAGATTAAAAAATGGAGTAATACTGTAAAACACAATAGTACAATAGAGTAAAAGAGGCAGTTAGGGACAAAAAAAAAAAAAAAAAAAAAAAAAAAAGGTATCTTCTAAAATAGGAGGTCAAATTCTAGTGAGGAAGCATACATTTTGGCCTGCCAAAAAAGAATTTGAAGAGCAACTAGCAAAAGACATGAAAAAACAACGGGAATTTTTTTTGAAGTACATCAGAAGCAGGAAGCCCACCAAATAATTAGTGGAGGTACTGGATGTCTGACATATTAAACGTGCACTCATGGAAGACAAGCCCTTTGTGAAGAAGCAAAATGAATTCTTTGCATTGGTCATCACTGCACAGAATGTGAGGGAGATTCTCACATGAGTCACTTTTTGGATAATAAATCTAAGCTACTGGCTAGACTGAGGTAACAGAGCAAGTTTTGGAAAAAATAAATAAATTAAGCTCTCACAAGTTCTGAGGAAACTCAAATAAAAAAATGCAGAACTAGTAACTGATATTTACCCTAGTTTTTAAATCAGCTTTTGAACAAGCTAAGTGGAGGGTAACTAAAGTAACACCATTTTTTAAAAAAAAAGCTCCAGAGTTGATCCTGGAAATTACAAAGGCTGGTAAGCCTAACTTCAGTTCCAGGAAAACTGGATGAAACTCTAATAATGTACTCAAAACTGAACTGGAATAAAACAGTGAGGTTGCAAAGTTTGCAGACAATACAAAATCACCCAAGCTAGTTAAGTCTATAGCTGACTTTGAAGAATTACAAGGGGATCTCACAAAACTTGACTGGGCAGAAAAACAGAAGATGAAATTCAATGTTGATAAATACAACTTAATGCACATTGAAAACAAAATCCCAACTACACAGACAAAATGATGGGTTTCTAAATTAGCTGCCACTACTCAAGACAGACATCTTGGAATCCTTATTGATGGTTCTCTGAAAACATTCACTTAGCATGCAGCAGCAGTCAAAAAAGCTAACCATTACGAAAGAGATAGATAAGAGAAAATATAATGTTACTATATAAATCCATGGTACACCCATATCTTGAACACAGTGGGCATTCTGGTAACCCCATTTTTAAAAAGATATATTAAAATTGGGGAAGGTACACAGAAGAAAAATGAAAATAATTAGGGATTCTATACGTAGAGAGATTAAAAAGACTGGGACAGTTCACCTTTCAAAACAGAGGATTAAGGGAGGCTGTAACAGAGATTATGAATGATGTGGAGAAGTTAATAAGGAAATATTTACCCCTCTACATAACACACAAACCAAGGATCAACCCAATTAAATTAATAGGCAGTAGGTTTAAAATGAATATAAAGAAGTACTTGTTCAAATGAGCACAGTCAACCTTTGGAACTTGTTGCCAGAGGATGTTATGAAAGCTAAAAGTATAATTTGTTCAAATAAGAATTAGAGAAGTTAGTGGAGGATCTGTCCATCAATGGATATTTAAAAAGGTAGCTACAGATGCACTCCTGTGCTCTCAGTGCCTGCGAACCTCTGATTGGACAAGAGATGACAGATATGGAAGTTACTCACCTTTATGCAGTAGCCGACGTTTCTCAAGATGCGTGTCCTTGACATGCTCCACTTGAGGTGTGTGCGCTCAGCCGCACCTAAGATCAGAGGATTGTTTAGCAGTGGCTCTAGGGTTGGGGAGGAGGCGCTCAGAGAAGTTGATGTTGCTTTTCGTGCCACTGGTGATGTGCGCAGCTCTACTCCCCCGCCCCTCCCCGCTCAGCTCCTCAGTTCCTCTCTGCCACAGAGATCACAAGATAGAATTGGAAGTCTCCGAAGTAGAGGGGAAGAGGGCGGGTAGTGGAGCATGTCAAGGACATGCATCTCAAGGAAATTCGGCTACTGCACAAAAGGTGAGTAACCTCCATTTCCTCCTCGAGTAGTGTCCTCAACTGCTCCACTTGAGGTGATTATTTAGCAGTTTTATCATGTGGAGGCGGGTACTTCGAGATGTGAGACGCGTGCAGTATTAAGGACTGCTTGCCTGACTGTCATGTCTGTACTGGAGAGTTGCTCTAATGCGTAATGTCTAGCAAACGTATCCGCTGAAGACCATACTGTGTTCAGTTTTGGGCTCCCCACTACAAAAAGGACAGGGACATGCTAGAGAGAGTTCAGAGGAGGGCAACCAAAATGATTAAAGGGCTGGAGCACAAGCCCTATGAGGATAGACTGAAAGCATGAGGCTTATTTAATCTGCAGAAGAGAAGATTGAGGGGGGATTTGATAGCAACCTTCAGCTACTTGAAGGGATGCTCTAAGGAAGATGGAGCTCAACTGTTCTCGGTGGTAACAGAGGACAGAACAAGGAGCAATGGTCTCAAGTTGCAGTTAGGGAGGTCGAGGCTGGATAGTAGAAAAAACTCTTTTACTAGGCGAGTGGTGAAGCCTTGGAATGAGCTCCCAAGGGAGGTGGTAGAGTCTCCATCTTTGGAGGTGTTTAAGGCCTGGCTGGACAAAACCATGACTGGGATGGTTTAGTGGGAGTGGTCCTGCCTCTGGGTAGGGGGTTGGACTAGATGACCTATGAGGTCCCTTCCAACCCTAGGATTCTATGTCTAGAAGTGGAACCCTCATAAGGAAAGCTACTGTAGATCCTATAGATCTGGTAGCGTGGGTGTGTATAGAATCAGGTGGTTTTAATGCGGATGAGGTATAAGCAAGTCTAATACATGAGGAGATCCAACTTGATAGCTTTTGTTTTGAAACAGATTGTCCCCAGGATCGTTCAGCTGTGGAAACAAAGAGTCTGGCTGTTTTCCTGAAGCATCTCATCCTGTCCAGGTAAAAGGCTAAAGCCCTTCCTACATCTAGTGTATGCAAGGCTGCTTCTTGCGCTGTTGGGGCAGAAAACTGGAAGATGTATACTTTGATGTCGAAGGGAGAAGTGATTTTTGGAAGCAATTTTGGGTGTGCTCTTAGTAAAACCTTGTCTTTATAGAAAATTGTATAAGTGGGGGTCCACCATCAGGGCTGCGATTTCTCCAACACGTCTGATTGAAGTGATCGCGATGAGGAATGCGACTTTCATTGACAAGTGTAGGAGTGAACATGTTGCCAATGGTTCAAACGGCAGCTTCATTATTGCTCTAAGCACTGTGGTGAAGTTCCATGGAGTTGGAGGTAATGTCAGTCGAGGGTAGAGGTTCTGCAGGCCTGTCATGAACCTCTTAACCGTGTGGTGTGAAAAAACTGAATTACCCTCAATGAATTCATGAAAGGTGGAAATTGCTGCCAAATGGACTTTGACTGTGTTAACTGAAATGTTTGACTGTTGCGGATGCAGGAGGTACTCCAGAATGTGCAGGATGTCAGTAATGTGCAGAAGGAGGTTGCATTAAGTGCACCAAAATGCGAATCGGTGCCATTTGTACAGGTAAGTTGTCCTTGTTGCTGTTTTTCTACTGTTGAGTAGGACATGTTTGACCTCCTGAGAGCATTGTTCTTCTACTTCATTGAACCACCTAGGTTCCATGCTGTTAGGTGGAGTCTGCTGAGGTAAGTATTTAGTGTGAGGCTCTTGTTCTGCGACAGGAGTCTTGGCATCAGAGGTAAGGTAATTGGTGGTGTTCTGGACATCCTCAGGAGGAGAGAACACCAGGGTTGTCATGGCTAAGCCAGAACTCTCAATATGACTGTTGCTTTGTCACGGTGAATCTTGTAGAGGGTGCAAGGGATCATTGGTATCTGAGGAAAAGTGTACAGAAGGCCCCTGTTCCACTTGAGGAGAAAAGCATCGCCGCTGGATTCGTATCCAATGCCCGCGCGTGAACAGTAATTTCTGCACTTTCTGTTTGCTTGTGTGGTGAACAGATCCAGAGTGGGAGTTCCCCATCATTTGAATATGTTCATTATCACCCTGTTGTGAATTTCCCATTCGTGGTGTTGTGCGGTGATCCTGCTGAGGGCATCTGCTACCGTATCGTCCTTGCCCGGAAGATATACTGCAGACAGATGAACACCATGGGACAGGCGCCATTGCCAGAGAGTCACGGCTTCTAGGCATAGTGAGTGTGTCCTGGTTCCGCCCAGCCAATTTACATAATACATGGAGGTCATGTTATCTGTTCGGATTTTGACATGCCTTCCCGAGATTAAGGGGAGAAAATGCCGACATGCATTTCTGACCGCTCGTAGTTTAAGGAGATTTATGTGGAGATTTCTCTCTCGAGTGGACCATGTGCCGCGGGCAATGCTGTCTTGAAGATGAGCATCCCAGCCTATAAGGGATGCGTCAGTTGTGATCAATATCTCTGGTTCCTGTGGGGTGAATGGTACCACTTGTAGCATATTGCTCTCGTGTCCACCTGACTAGGGAGTCCTTGATTATTCGAGGGATTGATAAAAGTCATTTGGGGGATAAAAACTGGCACCTGGACTGCTTGAGGAACCATAGTTGGAATGGCCTCACGTGTAGCCTGGCGTGCTTGACAAGACAGATGGTAGCGGCCATGTGACCCAGGATCTGCACACAAGAATGTATCGAAACTAGCATCGCTTCTTGGGTGGCGAGAATCAGTTGCTTTATTGCAAGGAATCTGTCGAGTGGAAGAAAAGCCCTTGCTGTTGGTGAATGGATTTGCGCCCCTATAAATTGTATCTCCTGTGCTAGCTGTAACAACGATTTCTTGTAATTTATGTTGAGGCCTAATTCTAAGAATAGTTTGACAGTTGTTTGCGTCGCCTCTAGTGCGTCCGACCTTGTAGGAGCAATTATTAGAAAGTCGTCTAAATAAGGAAATATCGAGATGCCCTTCCTGCAAAGGAAAGCCATGACGGGTGCCATGAGTTTCGAGAATACGCGGGGTGCAGTGCCGAGTCCGAATGGGAAAACAGTGTACTGATAATGTCTGTTGAGAAAGGAGAATCTTAGGAATTTTCGATGAACTGGATGAATGGGTATGTGGAAGAAGGCATCTCTCAAGTTGAGGGAAGCCATCCAGTCTCCCTGACACAGCGAAGAAATTATGGTGTTTATTGTGACCATCTTGAACCTCTTGGTTTGCATGTATCTGTTTAGTTGACAAATGTCTAAGGTCGGTTTCCACCCTCCCGTTTTTTTCTGAGTAAGGAAGTACCTGGTGTAAAAACCTCTGCCCAGATGTTCGTTTGGAACCTGCTCTATGGCCCCAATGTGGAGGAGATTTTGTATATCCTCTAGGAGTTGTACATGACTGGGGTCCCTGAAAAGGGACGGGAAGGGGTGTTGAGATGAAGGGTATGATATAAATGGGATGGTATAACCCTTCTGAATAATTTCTAAGACCCATTTGTCCAATGTTACTGCTGGCCATTGATGGAAGAAAGGACGCAATCTGTTTTTGAATATTAGAGGTTGCAATAGTGTTTCAGAGGACGTGGATTGGTGCTCCCTTGACCTGTCTGTCAAAAGTGTTGTTTGATGTTGGTTGCCCGAGTGTTTTGAGAAGGTTGGATGTTCTGTCTTCTTCAGCTGGGTTGGCGAGAGTTGTTGTGAGAGCGATCCACTCTCTTGCCATATTGAGTTTGGGAATATCTATAGTTAAGAGTACGCTGCTTGTATGGTTTCTTGTTGAAGGTCAGAGTATAAATGCCAAGGGTCCTGAGTGTGGCCCTTGAATCCTTGAGGTTGTGCATCACCTCATTCGTTTTTTCCACAAACAGGTTTTCCTTATTAAAAGGAAGATCTTCGATAGTGGCCTGCATCGCCCTCGCGTGGAGCCATGAAGATCTTCTTATGACGACAGCAGTGCCAAGGGATCTAGTTGCCACATCTGCGGAGTCCAGGGCTGCTTGTGGGGCTGTTCTTGCAATGAGCTGACCTTCTGAAATGAGAGTGTTGAATTGCTCTTGCTGATCATGTGGAATAAGTTTTGCAAAGTCTGAAAGCTTGCTGTATATTTCATGATCATAATTAGATAAAAGAGCTGTATAATTGGAAATTCTCTGTTGTAGACCGGCTGAAGTATATACTTTCTTTCCCAAAGTGTCGAGTTTCCTATCGTCTTTGGCAACCGGATTATTCCTGGAATATAATGTTTTAGTCCTTTGATTAGCAGCCTCCACAACAAGGGAGTTTGGTTGTGGATGAGCAAATAAAAATTCATTTCCCTTGGGAATGACGACATATTTCTTATCTACTTTCTTGTTGGACAGGGCAGCTGACGCTGGAGTCGCCCATATGTTGTCAGGCTCCATTATACCCTCGTCCATAGGTAGAGCTTGCTTGTTGGATCCTGATGGTTGAAGGATCCTATATAATTTATGCTTGTTAGTTGGGCTGTCATAGAGGGAAATGTCCATGTCGTCAGCTGCTCTTGTGAACAGATCCCGAAAGCGTTTCAGATCATCGCTCTTTGGCTGTGTAATGCTCTAGAGGCCTCTGTGGCTTTTTGTGGGCGTGTAAGGGTGTTTTTCAATTGGAGTAAGTAAATTCTGCTGTTGTGTGGGGGGTGGCATCGGTTGTGGAATGGTTGCCCCCAATAGGCTGATGTTGCTTATAGGCTGAAATAGAGGATAGCATGGCCATGCACTGTAGTTTGGCGGTAATATCTGAGATGGGGGTTGGCATAACCACGGATAAGGCCATGGATAAGTGAAGGCCATGTTAGTTGTGGGTGCCTGCACATTTTGATGGTTAGATGACTCAGGAGAGCCCAAGGCTGTGCTATCAGTTGAATCAGTGTGGTCTGACAGCTGGGATAGAGGAGACAGGCAGCTGTCAGATGAATCTGTTTGGAACAGTGGAGAAATTGGAGATGAATGTATTCGGAGATCTTCCACTGTTTCTAAGTGCTTAGATTTTCTCTTGTATTTCCTGGCCCCCGTATTCGGGGGGGGGGGGGGTTGCATGACTTGGGGTCCCCTGTTGAATCAACGCTGGTGCAGTGCTCTCACTCTGCTGCACCACATTAATTAATGGTATCGGTCCCAGTGGAACAAAATTCGGTGCCACCCCCGGTGCCAGGATAGGTGTTTGGCACAGCGCTGGTGTTGGCGGCGCCAATAAGAGCAGTGGTACCGATGTCGGCAACGAGCCTAGTGTTGCTGTGATTGCCGGTGCTGAGGAGGGAAGCACGGCTTTTGCTGCTGAGCCGTGCTCCCCATGTTGGTTCAGGGGGCGGTCTGGCTCGACCATTTCTGAGGCACCTGAGGGACTAATAAGCCTCAGGGTGTCCTCTTTATTGTGAGAGTGGCCCTGGCTTTCTTTGAGGGTACAGGGGATGAGGCTGCGGATCGCCGTTTATGCGCTCCCTCAGTCTGAGGAGAGGCACTGGGATCCAATGCAGGACGCAGAGAGCCCTCCAACAGAAGCAGTTTTAATTTCCTTTGTCTTTCTTTTCTTGTTCTTTTTGCAAGGTTACGACAATGTTGGCACTTCTGAGCCAAGTGCCCTTCACCAAGGCATTTTATGCATGCCTGGTGGCCATCAGATGCTGGCATGGTGTCTTTACAGGAAAAAAAAAAAAAAACAAAAAAAACCAACAAGCAGTTGTGTGGCACTTTAAGACTAACAGATTTATTTTTTGCATGAGCTTTCGTGGGAGAAGATCCCACTTCCTCAGATGCTTCGAAGATGGGTGAACTTACAGAAAGGAATGAAACTAAATGCAAGGGGGTGTAAAACATAGGATCAGGTCATAAAGTAACAGCAAATCAGAGCAGTTTACAGGCTTAAAGAATGAGAAGCCAGAAGTCACATTTTTTTTTGTAATGTGAATGTAATGTGAAAAGAACCCATAATCTCGATTGAGTCCTGCTTTCACAGAATTTAGCTTGCATATTAATTCGAGTTCAGCTGTTTCTCTTTGGAGTCTTGATGTCCCAGGTACATCTCTAACGACAGTCATTAACAAATCCATCATTGAGTGATTAGGAAGATGGAAGTGCTCAGCAACTGGTTTCTTTGTTCTTTGATATCAGCTCTGTGCTCATTCAGTCTCTTACGGAGCCATCCTCCTGTTTGTCCAATATATAAGGTGTTGGGGCATTTCTTGCACATGATGGCATAGACCACATTAGTAGATGAGCAGGTAAATGAGCCTTTGATGGAGTAGCAGGCTTGATTAGGACCTATGATGGTATCTGTTGTGTAGATATGTGGGCAGACTTGGCAGCGTGGTTTTTTGCAAGGGTGTGTGCCTGCTTCAGTGTTCTTGTTGTTAGATCTGTAGTTGCTGGTGAGTATCTGTTTAAGATTAGGGGGCTGCCTATAAGCAAGGAGTGGTCTGTCTCCTAATGCTTGAGAGAGAGAGAGAGAGAGAGAGAGGGATCATCTTTTAGAATAGGCTGTAGGTCCTTAATGATCTTTTGCAGAGGTCTGACTTGAAGATTGTATGTGGTGACTAGTGGTGTTCTGTTGCTTTCTTTCTTGGGTCTCTCCTGTAGTAGATGACTTCGGGGAACCCGTCTAGCTCTGTCAATTTGTTTTCTTACTTCCCCAGGTGGGTACTGTAGTTTCAAGAATGCTTGATAGAGATCCTCAAGATGTCTGTCTCTGTCTGAGGGATCAGAGCAGATGCGGTTATATCTTAGGGCTTGGCTGTAGACAATGGATCGTGTGGTGTGTTTAGGATGGAAGCTTGAAGGATGTAGAGACACAGCGCTTAAAGCCTGAGGGGCTTGGTATCGTACTGTTCCGTCTCCGAGCTTAGATTTTTTTTTTAACAGTTCCTTTTATTTTTTCTTTTGTTCTTTCACTCTTCTTTATTATTTATGTATTTATTTTTGTTTTAGGTTGGCTCCTTGGATGATCAGAGAGCCACTGCAAGATCCGTCCTAGGTCAGAAGCAGTAGAAGAGGAACCGAGGAGCTGAGTGGGGGAAGTAGAGGCGCCTGCGTCACCAGTGGCACAAAAAGTGACACCGGGTTCTCTGAGCACCTCCTCCTCCGCCCCTCGAGCCACTGCTAAACAATCCTCCTATCTTAGGTACAGCTGAGCGCACACGCCTCAAGTGGAGCAGTCGAGGACACTGCTCGAGGAGGAACACTAAATAAGCATCTGGATTCTGCCGATTCCCTCTGAAGCATCTGGCACCACCCACTGTCAGAAGACAGGATGCTGCGCTAGAGTTAGCATTGGTCAGATCCAGTATGGCCATTCTTATATTCTTAGAGATTCAAAAATCAAGGTCTTTTAAGGTCCAGAGCTATTGCAGTGACAACAACATTAGGAACCAGGGCCATTACAAGCATGGCCAGTTTATCACAGAGGCTTTAGGGGCTTAAGCCCTGGGCCCCAGCCCAAAGGGGAGCACTAAGCTCCAGTCCCCAAACCCCCTCTGATATTCCTGTGCCCCGACTCTGTGCCAGCATGGCAGGAGCCCTGAGAACACTCCTGGCCCTGCCTTGCTGCAGGAGGCGAGGGGGCAAGGAGGAGCAGGACCTTGGAGCCAGGTCCAGGCTCTGTGCATTGCCCTGCTCCTAGGTCGTCTAATCTGCCCTCCAGTGGCAGGGCTGGCCAGTGCCCGCTCATTCTGCCCAAGACGTGGGAACAGCTGGCATGGCCATGTCCTCTGCCTCAGCTCAGTGCAGTTTTCCTGTGTCCATGGCCCTGGGGAACTGCACTGGGGGCCGCTGAACACCAACCACTACCTCTCTCACCCCACCGACTAGCTGGAGCAGGGGTGGTGCAGGAGTGCCTTCTGGCCGCAGGACCCCCCAGTGACAGGGGATGGCTGAGCAACACCCATCTCCTGAAGTGGGCTGTGTTTGGATGACTGCAAAGCTCTCTTATGGGTGGAAGAAATAGCCTTTGTCATTCCAGCCAACCTGAGTTTTGCCCTCTGATGTAACATATAAAGAATGGCATGGAAAATAAATACTGAAAATATAGATATGCTTCTATACAAGCCAACAGGATGTCCTCACCTATTACTATGCTTCATTCTGGTTACCTTGTCTCAAAAAAACGTAACAAATATATAGAAGGGATTCAGAGACAAATATACCTGGAGGATTAGCAACACAGAAAAGACTGACTGTTTAGTTTAGAAAGGAGACAACATGACAGAATTAATAATAAAAAATGACTTAAAGAAGGCAAAACTGTGTACTTCTATTAGCCCTCTGTCATAATACAAGGACAGGAGGATGCCCCGTGATGTATTTAGCTATTAACAATACCTTGTGGCAGAGAGTTCTAAGTCAAAATCATTTTAAAAAGTGCAAAAGGGGGTCAGACACCTACCTGTAATGAGAACATCCACAGGTCCACACTAACATGCTCACACTTAAACAGGAGCTACAGGGTCCCTGTGCTTAGGAGCATATAAGCCAACCATTAACTAGCTGAGGCAGTGGTTCCCAACCAGTGGCCTGCAGCTCCCCTTCTGCTGGCTGCAGACAGGAGCTGCTGCCTAAGGATCCAGGCAGAGCATGGTGCCACAAGGATTGAAGACCAGTGCAGGTTCCTTGCTGCACCCAAGGGAATGGGAGATCAGCATTGCCCTCGTAGGGAGCACACAAAGTGCTCTGCTTGTGTCCATAGGCCCTGGGGTCCTTGCTGGAGCTAGGAGGGGGACACTGATCTCCTATCTGGAGCCATTGCCTAGGGAACCAGGTGAAACACTAGAGGCTACAAGAAGTATGTTGTTTCCCTGCTGCAGTAAGGGAGATAGGAGATGTGCAAGGATCTGGCTGCAGTGTGAGGAGACCTGCTGGGGAATACTGGTGGCCCTTGTGGATTGTAAAAATGGTATCTGTGGCCCTTGAGCTAAAAAACTGGGAACCACTGATCTAAGTGATTAAAAGAAACTCCCCCCGGACAGATTATTTCATCGGGGGATTCATTATAAGGATCCTTGCAGGCAGGATACTGGATTACATGGACTTCAGCTGTGGTCCTTTATGGCAACTCTTACATTTATTAAAACTGTGCTGATACAAACAGTGCTCTGTGGCTGCTGGTTTGGTTTCTTTGAGGTTTCATCATGAGACCTGCTCATGTGATTCAAGTGGGAAACCCAGTATCTATTTGGGGATTCAGGAAGTGAGTTAACGAAGACAGCAAACTCACATTAAAATTTAACCTTTCCTAGTCCATCCACAATCTTTGTGGGAGTGAAATAAATATTTCAGTAATGGGGGAATGAACTAAGGCAAGAGAAAATCTGCTGGTCTGAGCCTCCATTGATTAATGTCGCTTTGTCGTTCCCCCCCCCGTAGAAAACCACTACTATGTACTGTGGAAACACTGAGTTAGAAGTTAAGCGGAGCTCAAGAAAGCTAGTGTCCATATACCACAGATAGCTGAAAAAAGCCTTCTTTTCAAAGAATGAAACAGGAAAGAAATAAGTAGAAAATTCTGCTAGCCTAGTACAAGACCTGCACATCTACTGACTTCTGGAAGGCAGCCTTAGATCACGTTCTCTTTTCACATATAGATACTATGAACAGAGTTAAGGAAACCATCCTCTATTGAATTAGCCTATACTTTACAATATAAATGGTCCCTAATACGACATTTAGGGGGACATGTAAAAGAATCATCAAAACATGTGTCATGCTTTCACTGGATTATATCATAGCACCATGGTAATAACAATTATGCCATTTATTCTGAAGGATAGACATTACTAATTCATTATCTGTAGACTGAAAATGCACCCCAAAATGTTGTCAGGGAGACATGATTCCTGCTCTAGTGTGGACTATAAAAAGAGACAACAGATAAAGAGTGAAGGAAAATGACACATACACAAATGCGATTCTTTCTTATACATCTAAAACAGGACATTTGAGATAGCACCTTATCTTTACTGACAAGAAACATTCTGACTAACACTGCAGGGATGTGCCTGTTCGTGAAATGAGGTTACTATAACTCCTAAACTGGCAAGACAAACAAGTGTCCTATGGCATTTTTAAAAGACTAACAAAGTTATTTATCACATGAACTTTCATAGGAGATAATCCCACCTCATCAGATGCTTGAAGATGAGAAATTTACACATCCTCCCCATCGTCAAGTGTCTGATGAAGTCTAATTTTTTCCTATAAAAAACTCATGATAAATAAATTTGTTAGACTCCTTGTTTGTTTTGCTGAACTAGACTAACCTGGCTACCTCTTTGGAACTTGTTAACTGGCAAGGTCACTAATTTGCCATATGACACTCACAAAAGGTTTTTTTTTTGTTTTTGAAAGGACAAGAAGTATGGTCAGTGGTGCTCCCTGAAGAACAATCTGTAAGTTCAGGCTGTGTTCCAATTCCCAGAGGAAAAGTAAATGTATTTCCTGAAAGGAAATGCATGTCTCTAATGGCTTATCTATATGAAAACTTAAGTTAGAGGCAAGCTAGGATGTAATTCAACTCTACAATAGCCTACTATTCAATAAGTGCCCCTGTGGACACTGAATCTATGCATAAATTCTTTTATGAAATGTTTAATTAAATTTATAACTTTTCCAAACCTAAGCAGATCAAAAAGCAATATAGAACTTCTAGTGCATGGCAGCAGGCTACTATGGAGAAGATTTGCATCCTAGCTTGCTGTGAACTAAGTGTTCATGTAGACAAGTCCTAATATAGATCTGTATGACCGCTGTGTGGTTGACTCATCCAAACTGTTTCTTGAAATCCTGATCCTAACAAAGCTTTGTGTTAAATATACATGTATGGATATTTGACTATAAAGTTAGAAAGGGAAGGGAGAGTTGGCAAGCAGAGGTGTTTTCAGACACTAATTTCTTATTGTTGAGCTTCCGTCAACTTAAGATGGGAATAACAAGAGTCAGGGGCATTGGTGGCTCTGGGCTTGTGGGGGGGGGCCCGAGTCCCAGGTCTTTTTCTGGGCCGGCGGCACTTCTGACGAGAGTGGGTTGAAGCCCATGAAAGCTTATGCCCAAATAAATTTGTTAGTCTTTAAGGCGCCACAGGACTGTTGTTGTTTTTGCTGTACATAAACTAACATGGCTACCCCTCCGGAAATTTAAGATGGAAATGGAATTACTGAGAGATTTATCACTGAAGAATTCACGTGTATATCTAATTCAATACCTCCATTAGTTAGAAAGGTGCCAAAATGGCCATTTTTAACAGAATACAGATGTGCACCCTAATTGAATGTTTCAAAATACAATTAAACAATTAAATAAGAGAATGAAGACACCGTAAGAACAGTACACAAGTGTAAGGTAGGCGGAAATGCCTTTCGGGGACAGGCATGGTTTTGACTATTTAAGCCACTGGACTTGACCAGTTTTCTCAGGTATTATATTCTATTTCTGATTCACATTTCTCAAATCCTTTTAATATTTTTAGATTTATTTCTCACCTATTTCTTCCTGCTGAATTGTCTTTGTAAATAAAGCAAACATGAATCACCAGCTAATTCATTTAATAAACACACTGTGCTCTTACGCACATCTCTGTAGAATGTAAAAAAGCAGATTCAGGAGCAGGGGAAAAGCACACAAAACATTATTTAACCAGGAAGAAGAAAAATTAGAGTCCACAATTTTATAAAACTGAGGAATGGAATGACGGAAGAGGAGACACTTCTGAACTCATGGCAGGAATTTCCTTCCTGTACACTGTAGTTAAGAAATACAACATTAGCACTTGCCACATATTTTTTCAACTGCAGTTCCTTTTTTTGCCTTAGCAGTTTGTGTTGAAAAGGGGCATTGACCTCATCTCTTTGAGGCATTAGTTATCATCAACCTAAGTTGCTGAGCCCCATGGATACATTTCACAGTCCCTGCCTCCAACAGTGAGTGGTACTGAGTGCAATTGGAATGCACAAAACAGAGAACTGCCTCTTCAGGGAGACGAGAGGATTCAAGGCCAGATAGATAATTTGTATCAAGACTGAAAATTTCACATTTTGATGCCTAAATAACTGGATGCCCAACTTGAGACATCTAGGGCTCAATTTTCAGCAGTAGTGAGCGTGCAAAATTTACAACTTCAGGTGATGACAGAGAGAGTGTTCTTATTCCCTTGAAAATCAAGCCCTGTGTGTCTCAAAACAGGTACAAGAACACAAAATAACCCAAAAATGTGAGTATTTTTGAATATCTGGATCTAAAATGTTAATCTACTGCACAGCATTAACTACACTGTACATACAGTCCTACCAATGACCCAAGCTCAGACTCTAGTTTGGGTAATACGCTTGGTATCTCTTCTACAAGACTTCACTTGCCTACATCGTAAAACAATCTAGTGGTATGATACAGTTTAACATCATTTTCTGGTTCCGCACGAGGGTGGCTCATTATTCACCTAGGATCATTATGTGGCCAAGATTATTTCCATGATTTAGGAGCTCCCCCAAACCCTGTAAATTGGCTAATCTTGATATGCTTCTGGAACGGTCAGAATCCTAAGGGATATCCTAAGGGAACAGACTTTAGAAAAGGACAAGAATTTTTTAGGTCACTAAGTGCATAAGCCAGGGAACAGAATAATTTCTCTAGCAGTTTTAAGGTCAGGATTAAAAGGGCATCAGCACAGCTGTATATATGGGGAGGCCTGGAACAAAAAAGAGATGCATTCACAGAACTGGCAGTAAGATTGGAGGAGAAGAGTGGGAAGAAAGAGGTTACAGGACTGGAAGAGCAGTAGGTGCTGGATGTCAGGACTGAAGGTCTTCAAAAGAGATGTAAAGGAGTCATTCTGAACCGTGCAATAAACTAGGAATTACCAGTCTGAGAAAATATGCTTCAAAGCACCTGTACTTCATTCTGTCCCATCAATTTTCCAAAGCACACATGAACCTATTTAGCATGTCTAGAGCTTGCAGCAAGAAGGCAAGACAAACTGAAGAGACCCACAACAAAACTGGATCAGAGACCGGAAAGGTAAACCTATGTTCGCATCCTGAGACAGTGCAGAATCTGTGCCTAGAAATTTGTGTCTCTCTAGGTAAAGATGTTGCATTGGTCACTATGGTACATGGAGATTGTCTATATTTGCTCTCTTTGGCAGAAGACCTGCTATTAGCACTTCATTATAATAATAAGCTAAAAATAAAATAAGCTTTTTCTGTGTAACCACAGACATCCCCTAATGCCAGAGAGACATCACTGTGCGCCAGCCATCTTCTTGTTAACAGTTTCTAGGACACCAGTGCTATCCCCATCTCTGTTAATGTGAATCTGGTCTCAGCATTTATTAGAATCTAGGTCACTAACAGAAATGATGTGGAATCACTTACTTTCATGCTCCTCATGCACCACTATGTTCACATGGTCCACACACGACTGGATATCATTCCATGTGATAAACTCATTCCCTTCTGTATGTGCCTGAACTTTCAGCTTCATCAAGTCATCGATGTATCTGCCACACAAAACAGAAACAAAAAGAAACACAGCGTGGGTCTGAGATGACAATTTAACATGATAGTGTGAGGACGTAATAAGCAAGAGGAGCAGCTACAGAGACAGCAACCAAGGTGTACCTGGAACAAATGTAAAAAGGGGTGGAGACGACACACCAAAGGCAGCTTACAAGAGCTCAGATGAACGCATCTGGCAGAGCATTACAGAGACAGCATGCAAGAGCATGAGTTCAAGATCAGCATGAAAATTGAGCATGGACTTCATGTGAACATGGGTGGGATCAGCAACAGCCTAAAACGATACAGAGTAGAACACCAATATGAAGTCTGGGAAGAAACTTCAAAAGATTGCACCTGAATAGGAGTAATATGAAGGACTGACATGAGAGACAGAATGTAAGAAAGCAGGCTCCTTGGACCAGAAAAGGGGCACAAGAGACTAAATATTGCAGTTAATAGTTTTGAAAAACAACACTAAAGGATTAAGGAAAAAAAATCAACTATCAGGAAGAGAATAATACTGATGACACAGGGAATATTGGGGGGGCACTGAGAGAGGCCACATCCATTTGTCCCAAGTACCCACCTCTGGGAGTTTTCATCCTCAATGTTAGTGAGCCCTGTGACTGGACTGCTCAGTTGTTTCCAAACTGCATTGACATCTCCTGAATCCAAAGCCCTGTTAATCAGAGCCACAGATGACAGCATCTCCACTGCAACTGACAGCTCTGGGTGGGTGAGATTACCCTGCAGACAAAGAGGACAATGAGGACTACCCATCCTTCACAAATTAATGCCATGAAATATGGACAGAAACTGCAGTGAATGAGTAAAGGAGACAACACAGAACCCCATGAGCTACAGCATGGAGGGGGAAAAAAAAACAAAAACAAGGAGACGTGTGGCACTTAAAGACTAGCAGATTTATTTTTTGCTTGAGCTTTCATGGGAGAAAATCCCACTTCGTCAGATGCTTCAAAGATGGGTAAACTTACAGAATGGAACTTCACCCATCTTCAAAGCATCTGATGATGTGGGATTTTCTCCCACGAAAGGTCATGCGAAAAATAAATCTGTCAGTCTAAATGCCACGCGACTCGTTTTTTTTTTTGCTGGACTAGACTAACATGGCTATCCCTTTGGAAATAGTATGGAGGAAGTATATGAGCAGGAAGGAAAGAGAGAGTATCACAAATGAAACCAAGTAGGCAGAGTAAGTGACATAAAATGATTAAAATCCACAGCTCCATGCAGCTCAGGGAACACCTCCCTAATTTACAGAGTAAGAACATAAGAACGGCCGTACTGAGTGAGACTGATGTTCCTTCTACTCCAGTGTCCTGTGTTCCTATAATGGCTGACACCAGATGCTTCAGGAGGAATGAAGAGAATAAGGCAATTTCAGGTTATCCATCCTCATTCAGAACATAGGTTTGTGTCCTTGACCACCTTAGCTAATAGCCATTGATGACTATCCTCCCGGAGTTTATGGAATGCTTTTTTGAATGCAGTCATACTTTTGGCTTTCACAACATCCCCTGGCAACGAAGTTAACAATGCACTGTGTGAAGAAGTACTTCCTTATGTTTCTTTTTAAATCTGTTGCCCATTACTTTCACTGGATTACCCCCTGGTTTGTGTGTTGTGTGAAGGGGTTAATAACACTTCCTTACTAACCTGCTCCACACTACCCATGATTTTATACACCTCTATTTTAGTTTCCACTTAGTCCTCTCTTTTCAAAGGTGAGATGTCCCCATCTTTTTAATCTCACCTCATATAGAAGCTGTTCCATATCATTAATCATTTTCATTGAGTTCTTCTGTCCTTTTTCCAGTTCTAATATATCTTTTTTGAAATGAGGTGACTAGAACTGCAAAGAGTATTTAAGTTACAGGTGTACCATGGATTTATATAGTGGCATCATATATTTTCTCTTACTTATCTTTCCTAATGGTTAGCTTTTTTGACTGCTGCTACACATTGAGCAGATGGTTTTAGAGAACTATCCAAAATGACTCCAACATCTCTTTCTTGAGGTGTAGCAGCTAATTTAGACTCCATCATTTTGTCTGTATAGTTGGGATTCTGTCTTCCAGTGTGCTTTACTTTGCATTCATTAACAACGAATTTCATATGCCATTCTGGCATCTGACGAAGTGGGTTGGAGCACATGAAAGCTTATGCCCAAACAAATCTGTTAGTCTGTAAGGTGCCACAGGACTCTTGTTTTTGTTGTATGCAGACTAACCAGCTACCCCTTTGGAAACATATGCCATTTTGTTAGTCATCCATTTTTGTAAGATCTCTTTGTAACTCTTCACAGTCAGCTTTTGATTTAACTAGCTTGAAAAATTTTATCACCTCCAAACTTTGCTACCTCACTGTTGCCCCTTTTTCCAGATCAGTTTTGTATATGTTGAATAGAACTGGTCCAAGTACAGATCCTTTGGAGACCTCACTATTTTTATCTCTCTTCATTCTGAAGACCTTCCATTTATTCCTACCCTTTGTTTCCTATCTTTTAACCACTTGCTGATTTTCCTCCTCATCTCATGACTGATTATAAGAGCCTCTGGTGAGGTCTATGTCAAAGACTTTCTGAAATTTCAAGTACCCTATATCCATTGGATCACTCTTGCTCATGTTTGTTAAGTCCCTCAAAGAATTCTAACAGATTAGTGAAGCCTCATTTCCCTTTCCAATACCAAGCTGAATGGTCCCCAATGTAACATATTCATCTATGCGGCTAATAATTCTGTCATTTCCTGAAGCTTTAACCAATTTGCCTGAGGCTGAAGTTACGCTAAATGGCCTCTAACTATCAGGGTTTCCTTTGGAGTTTATTTCAAAAACTGGCACCACATTAGCTATCCTTGTGTTGTATCATCTGATACAGAAGCTGATATAAGAGAGTACATACCATAATTAGCAGATCTGCAATTTCATATCTGAGTTTCTTCACAACTCTTCAGTTATCCTGGTGACTTACACTTTATCAGTTAAATACTAAATTACACAAAGTTTGATTGCAACACAGTTTCAATACTTCAGAGAGCATCTACATTTTGGAGGAGGTGGGGAATTAGAAAGTAAACATGATGATTTACTGCTGGGAGGAGTCAGACTGTTTTTCAAGAAAAGGAGAGAATCTGTTACTTACAGCAGGGCTCTGTTGCTGCAGAGTGGCCAGCTCCCTCTGGTATAGATCTGCAGCAAATGGATAAACCTCAGGTAACTGTGCCTCTGGACTCAAAAGTTCTGCCACAGTCTTCTCTGCAACACCCATTTTGATTGCAGAATTAATCCTTACTACTGCCGCCAGCCCTGCAGATTAATGTGAAAGAATGCACAAGGGGTTACAAAGACAGAAAGCTTGTACCTTTGCTATATGGGCATTTCTACCCACCCACTGTGGAAAGGGCTTTTGCTCTGTGGGCATCCCAGGCAAAAGGGTGCACTCAGCATTTATATATGAGAAGGGAAGAATACATTCCCTGCACTGCACGAATTTGTGGGCGAAATTATCGGGCCTGTGTTACGCAGGAGGTCAAACTAAATGACAACAGTTCTCTCCTATGGACTTGAAATTCATTACTGTGAAGTATTTTTCAATCATTTCATATCACTCAATTCCAGGAAAACCCTTTGTACCAGGAAAATAAAAGAAACTAAAACTAGTTTCAGGAATATTACAAATTTGAGTAAATTTTTCAGAAGGGCAACATCTCTTTAGCTAGCAAGGACAAATCAAATAGTTAGACGATTAGGGTTAGTACCTGCAATTGTCAGATTTGCCTTTGCAATTAACATGCTCAGATTTGCACCTACAATTAATTGTCTCTTAATCTGGTACCTGAAAGCTGTCAGAGGTGCAGGGAGACCAAGAGATTTTGCCTCAATATGAACAAAACTGCATCCACAATGAGGATCAGCAGGTGGCCCCAGGCTCTGCGCCATGAAACCACCTGGATTTCTTTCACCGGCCCAGAGCCCTAGTCTACACTGGGGCTGCTTTTTGGTGTCAGTCAACCGTCATTTATGCAAGGCACATAAAATGCCTTGTGTAAAATGACAGTGACTTCCTAAACTGCTGGGACACGCTGGGGAAAGTCTACTACAAATCCTTTGCAGTTGGTTTTCCCCTTTGCCTCCTGGGCCCCAGGGCTTCCAGCGCTGACTTCAGGAACACTGCAGTGAGTTCAGACTCGCTGCTCGGTACTCCTGGAACACTGGGCTGACAGTGGTGATTTTGCTACCACCAGTGAAGACATACTCAGAGAGAGGTATAAGCTTTCAAGTACAGAAGTCGCTTAAAATGGACACAAATCTCCTAAACAAACAAGATCCAAAGGGGGAGTTGTATTAGTCTAGTTCAGTAAAACAAACAAGGAGTCCTGTGGCACTTAAACACTAACATATATTTATTGCATGGGCTCTCATGGGAGAAAAATCCCACTTTATCAGATGCTTTGAAAGCGTTACTAAAACAAACAAACAAACAAACAAACAAACAAACAAACAAACAAACAAACAAACAAACAAACAAACAAACAAACAAACAAACCAACCAACCAGTCCTGTGGCACTTTTAAAGACTGACATATATTTCACACATGCATTAGATAAATGTGCTAGTCTTTAAAAGTGCCACAGGACTTCTTGTTGGTTTTTGCTGAACTAGACTAACATGGCTACTCCCTACCAAAGAGCTATGAGACCTTATGTTGGTTTTCAACAAGAGGAAAAATGATATACTGCCGCCACCCTCTGATCACCTCCACCAACTCCTCAGTTGTAATTGCCAATGAAAGGCTCCTTACTTCGCTGGTACCGTTGTGCTGCACTATTCGCAGCGTCCACTCCACACTGTAACTCCTCCTTCTGCAGGGGGCTTCCCAGGTTAGTCTGAAGAAAAATAAATCACACACAAACTAAAAAAAAATTCAACCGTCTTGTGAATTCATCCAAGTACAGCAGCAACACAAACAGCTTCTTGCGGTGACATTTGAACCACACACAACCCTCTGCAAAAAGTCAGAATTTTACAGATGCAGGAGAGAGGAATTACAAACCAGATGCTTACAATGCATGTGATGAAAGGACAGCGCTGGCTAACATTTGATTACTTCTATGAGACTGCAGGTGCCTAGCAGGTCTAGAAAAATCGAATTACGAGCCAGGAATGTCTCCGCCTGGATCTCTGCCACCAACCTGCTGTGAAGCCTTGGGCAAGTCTCTTAATTTCACAGATTCCTCATTTGCAAAATGGAAATAAAAAATGCAAGATAGAAGCTTTCCATAATAGTTCTCCTTCTTTGATTATATTGTCTTGTATGATTCTTATTTCTGGGTCACAAACATGGAAATTGCTATACTGATCAGACTCATGGCCCATCTAGTCTAATATCCTATCTCAATAGTGAAAAGCCATCAGATCTCAGTTGCCTTGTATGAGACAACTGAACCTACAAGGCTCCTCAGGGAAACGTTATTAGTCATGGGAGAAAGTCAACCACCTCTACCAATGGTTATTTATTCCCCTTAACCTCCAAGTACCGTCCCTTCAGCATAAAAGTCAGCTATTAATTGAGTGGAAGGGAAGACCCACCATTAAAATTAAGAAAGCTATCAAAAACTTTGAGACAGAAGGGCCATTTCTGGAAGTGCTCCTCTGTAGCCCAGTTGTTTGTTGGAGAGAAGTTGGTAGTTAGGAAAGTTCATCATGAACTGCAAAACCCAATGCAAATGCAGAACACATCTGAACAACCAAAATGACATCACAGAATAGGCATCAACAAGATAGGAGAACACAAGAGCTCCTTGCTTTGGCTGATTCGCTTATACAATTCAACAAAAACTCTAGTCCAAAGGCAAAAAAATAAGATTGATCAGACTGTGCCCAGAGTACAACTCAGAAACTTCCAGTATTTGGGAAGCATCTCCAAGAGCCAGCAATCCTCTGTCAGGTTAACAGAGTAGAGATTACTGACCTTCTTCAGAAAAAGCAAGATGATTTGTGCACACAAGACTTCAGTCCATAGTATGAGAAAGGCGTCTTGCAAGGAAGCTGGGTTCATGCCACTCAAATCAAATAACTGGACACTATGTCATCTCTGGAGGTAAAGAAGTCTGTAACAGGATTTTTCCCTTTGTATTGCTGATGTAATGAGACACACTGTACAAGCAGCAGAGTTTCACCTTCTCAGACTCCTTACTCAATCTCCTATAACCACTTTCTATCTTCACCTTGTTCTATGACTTTTCCACAGCCCCTATGTCATCTATTGTTTTATGGAAAGTGCACTCTAAGGGTATTATTAATTTTAATTCTTTCAGTTGCACGAGAGAGTCTAGAAGAGCTGGTATTTCAGAAGAAGCTGTATTAATGCTTTGCTGCTGACACCATAATGCAAGCCTGTGCATTTTTGCTGGTAAGTTTTCCTAGTTGCCGTTTTTCTGCTTGTCACAGAGAACCCAGACCTTGGATCCCCTCTGTTCACAGCCCACCAGGGACTCTGCTACGGTGGAGCTTTCTCCCATTCACCAGGGTCTCCACGCTACCTGTAGCCAGCTTCCCAAATCCAGGCCCAGAGAGTCCGACCCTTGCTCTGTCTGGTCTCCCTTGGGGGGGGAGTCCTCCCCCTACGAGGGACCCAGCTGTCCCAATCAGCAGTGACACTCAGCCAGTGTAGCAGTCAGAGGGTTTATTAGCAATCCACTTTGCACAGCAGCTAGGACAGTTGGCTCTCAGATCACCTAGGAAGGCAGATAGTAAACCCCCAGGACGAGCCCCTGAGGTCCTGCCCCTCTGACCTCCATCTTCCTTCCTCCTCTCTCCCCTCTTTGTCCTCCTCTCTATCCAGCTGCCCTGCCCCTGGTCTAAACCGGCCACAACCTGTCACCCCCAGGGGGTCCAGGTAAGGTCGCACTAAAGCCTCTCCCCCCCAGTGGTACCTATAGTTATCACACCCCTGTGTCCCATCACCAGAATACCATCACCAAAGAAACAGGAACAGAAAAGAACCACCACAGTAACCTAAGAGGTTTTCTTACTTCATCACACTGCTGTTTAACAGAATGTCCTTTATTGGTTTCAAACACTGTAATTCTGTGCCTCAGAATAAGTTAGGAGCCATGCTTTTAAATGTAGTCTGTCTAATGGGGGGTGTAGTGTTCTGTTTCTGTCCTGTGATGCCAGGTTCTTTATCAGCAGGAGGGCGACCAGCTGATGGCAAGACAGCCAGGTGAGGTAAGTGAACCAGCTCGGCCAGGCTGGGGTGATCATTATGTTGGCTCTGTCCTGTTGCACCTTCTAGATCATTTTTGGGATCATGGGAATTGGCAGGAAGGCATACAAGAGGCCTTCTTCCAGTTTACTAGGAACACATCTCCCATGGAGCCCTTTCCTACTCCTGCTTTGGAGCAAAATTTTTTGCATTTTTTGTTAACGGGTGTTACAAAGAGGTTGATTGTCAAATATCCCCAAGAATGAAATAATTGCTGAAGTTATTCTGCTATGGATCTCCCACTTGTGGTTGGTCTCTAAACCTCCTGCTGAGGGTATCGGTAGCAACATTGTGAGAGCTGAGCAGGTAAGTAGCGGACAGGTGAATGTTGTTTAAGATCCACCATATCCAGAGGCATATTGCTTCTGAGCAGAGGGACTGCCTGTTGGTATAAGACAAGCATGTTATGATCTTCATTGACTTTCCTTTTATGTTGGGAAGGAAGTGACGGCATACACTTCGTACTGCAGCGAGTAGATTGACATTGAAGTTTCTTTTGTGTACTGACCATTTTCCCTGCACTGTGAGGGTTTGTAGATGTGCACCCCATCCAGTTAGAGAGGCATCTGTAATGATTATGGTGGAAGGTTCCTCTCTTGGGTGAATGGGGTGCCTGAGAGTAGATTGATGGGGTTTGCACACCACGTAAGGGTTTGTTTTATATGTTTTGATATGGCAAGAGTTTTGTTCATTGGAGTCCTTGACTGGTTCGTAGACTGTTGATAACCATAGTTGGAGGGGTTGCTTGTGTAACCTCACATTCTGTACGATGTATGTGGTTGCTGCCACGTGGCCGAGAATTTGTAGGCATGTATGTGCTGTTGCTGTTGGGCTGATTCGAATTGTGGCTTCTAGGTTCTGTACTGATTGAAATCTGTCCTCTGTGAGATATGCTCATGCCCCTATGAACAGGATTTTTTTTTTTTTTGAGTTAGATGAAGAATAGATTTCTTCACTTTTATTGTGACTCCTAGTAATCCGAAGAGATCTTGCATCAGGAGCAGGGTTTGTGCTGCCTTGTCGTCTGTTCGTGCTTTTATAAGGCATTTGTCTAAATATTGGAAAACTGTCACACCCGATTTTCTGAGGTGGGTGGCTACTGTGGCCAGCACCTTGGAAAAAACTCCTGGCACAGTACAAAGACTGAATGGTAGAGCCATGTACTGGTGGTGGTCTTCTGTGATGGCAAATCTGAGGAATCTTCTGTGTTCAGGATGGATAGTAATATGAAAGTAAGAGTCTCGAAGGTCGAGGGATGTGAACTAGCCCTTGTGTTCCAGTGCTAGAAGGATTGTTGCTAAGGTCACCTTTTTGAATTTTTGTACTTGTACATATCTGTTTAATTTTTTCTCAGATCTAAGATGGGCCTCCATCCCTCCCGTTTTCTTTTGAGTTAAAAAGCAATGGGAATAAAATCCCTTGCCGATGTGTTGAGTGGGGACTCTTTCTATCTCCCTGATTCTTAACAGGTTTTGAGCCCGCTTTTGAAGGAACTGAATGTGAGATGGGTCCCTGAAGAGGAACAGCGATGGGTGTTGGGGTTTGGGTACTGATATAAATGAGATGGTATATCTAGATTGCGTCATTTCTAGTACCTATTTGTCTGATGTAACAGCGGCCCGTTGATGGAAGAAGGGGCACAGTTTGTATTTGAAACTGTTGTGCTCTGTGGTGATGTGTTCTGGCAACATTTGGGGTGCTCCTGCAAACCCTCAACCAAGGTTTCAAAACTGCTGATGTTTGATAGATGCTGGTGGGGTGGTTGAGTTCTTGTGGTCCAGTTGCCTCTGGCATTGTCATCTCTGCCTAGAGCGAGAATTATCAAATTTTCTGTTTTGGTGGAACGGTGGATACCTAGAGTTGAATGGTTGCTATCTAATCTGTCTCCACCTAGGTGTTGGTGCACAGATCCCCAGATTGCAGAGAGTTTCTCTGGAGTCTTTCATGGTGTGCATCACCTTGTTTGTTTTGTCTGCAAACAGCTTATGCCTCCTGACAGGCAAGCCTTCAATAGTGGTTTGAAGTTGTTTTGGTAGGGCAGCCAACTGCAATCAGGATGATCTCCTCATTACTTTGGCTGTGGCAATGGGACAGGCTGCAGTATCAGCCATGTCTAAGGATGCCTGGAGGGCTGTCCTAGCAATTAGTTGCCCCTCTTTCATTAGGAAGTTGAATTGTTGCTTCTTCTCATCTGGAATACCATTAGCAAATTCCAAGAGCTTAGTATAAATGTTGTGATCATAGTTTGACAGTATTGCTGTGTAGTTTGCCACTCTTAACTGTAAGGTGGCCGATGTACAGACTTTTCTCCCCAATAGGTCTAGCTTTTTGTCTTCTTCATCATGTAGAGTTGATGTGTTGTATTCTTGCTTCGTTTGGTGTGTAGCTGCCTCGATGACCAGAGAATTCAAAGGTGGATGATTTAACAGGAATTCATTGTTCTTTGCTGCAACAAAGTACTTCTTGTCAGCTTGCTTACATGTTGGTGGAATCGTTGCAGGCATTTGCCAAATATGATTTGCTGCTTCCATTACAGTGTTGTCCATTGGGAGAGCTGTTTTGGCTGATGTCAATGTTTATAATTTTCTCAGCAATTTATGTTGAGAAGCTAGTACTTCATGGAGTGAAATGTCCATAATGTTTGATAGTCTTTTAAAGAGGTCTTGGAACTGTTTTATGTCAGTTGGCTGTGGCGATGTTACTATTATGTCATCAGAAGACGCATAAGAGTTATATACCGAAGTCGTCGTGTCTTGCTTTGATGGGTTGGACTGTGAAAGGTCTTTGCTAGGTGGTTCTTGTTTCCTTGTGTGGTATTTGGAAGAGAATGTTTGATTATGAGCTAGAGAGGTTGATGATCTATTACAGTGTGCAGAGAACTGAGATCAGTTGTCCAATGCATATTCATGCAATATGGTCGGTAACCATACCATGGAGGCAGTGACCACTGTGACTCAGGGCCTGGACAGAATCTACTGTCTTGTATATATCTCTTAGGAGAGGATTGTTGAAGGGAGAAATTAGTCTCCTCATCCTCAAAATCATCCTTGGAAGAAGAGGATGCCTCAGGTTAAAACTCTCCAGGGGTCAGGTGTTATTGGAGAGAGTTAAATTCATATAATGGTGAACAGGAGAAGGCGGCAGGCTTTCCTCCTGTGATTCTTGATGTTTTCTTTCCTCCTTTTGCTTTCGTGGGGATGACAGCTGCAGTCGGCTCAGATGCAGGCTGTTCAGTATTTGCAGATAGAGCTGTTGGTCTGTCTGTGCTTGGGTTTGCATCTGCATGCTAGGAGGTGCTGAGGGAAGTGTTATTGTAATCTGCACGGTAACTGGTGTCAGTATCGGCATTGGCACCATTTGTTCCGTCAGTGCCATTGTACTTAGTAACAGTGCTGAGACTATTGATGATGCTGGAGATTGAGCCAGCATTGTAATAGTGGCCATTATTGCTGTAGGTGGAACATCTGAAGCATCAGCGAGGAGCTGCTTAGTTTTCCTTCTCTGGTCTCTAGACGAGCCTTGCGTGTTTACAGATTTTCATGACAAGAGTGCCTGAGGAACCATGAGCCTCTTTGCTACTAGCTCCTTTATCTGTTTTTTGTTTTTTGCTATAGCCCAAGGAGGGCGAAGCAGAGAGCCTTTTACAAGGCTTGTCAGAAGGAGCACTGTTGGGACCCAGGTCTGAGGGATCCTTCCATCAAAATCATTTTGAGGCACATATCTCTATCACGCCTTGCCCTTGCTTTTAAGGTTTTGCAGTGAGGGCATTTTTGAGGGATGTGACCCTCTTCCAGACAGCAATTGCCTTCAAAGTGGCCATCCGAAGCTGGTATGGCATCCCTGCAGGACAAGCAGCGCTTAAAGCCTGGGGAGGCAAGCATAGTGCTCACAGCTGAGGGAAAAAAAATTTTTTTTTTTTTTTGGATGAAGAAAAAGAAAAAACCTGTAGCAGACTATGCTTAACTAACTAACTATTATTGCAAGCTAACTGTCATTTTAGGTCTGGCTGTGAGAGCTGCTGAAGACTCCATTGCGGACCACAGGCGGCTGAGAAGGAGCTGAAGGACTGCAGCCCTGCGTGTGCTGAAGGGGGAGGGGCATCAGCGCTCCTCCTGTTGCTTGTGGCACACGCATGGCATGCAAGGGCTCTGCTGAAAGAAATCTCTGATCAAGGGTGCAGGAGTATGTCAACACCTGAAGTGGAGTACCACAGGGACATTACTTGAAGAATTACAAGTACTTCTTGTATCTATCTTAGAAGACTCCTGTTAATAGAACCCTGAACGTTTGGTTTTATTCACAATGGTATTATGCTATTGACTCTCATCTAGCCTGTGCTCTACTATGACACCCAGATCGCCTTCCACAGTACTTAAGAAAATTTTCTACGTGTGCAACTGACAGTTTTTTCCTAAGTGGAGTACTCTGCATTCTTCCTTATCAAATTTCATCCTATTTATCACAGACTTCTTCACCAGTTTGTCCAAGTATTTGTGGGTTGATCATGCTTTGACCAGGGGAAGGGGAGGTGGCTAGATGACCTCCTGGTCTCTTCCAAGCCTACTATTCTATGATTCTATATGCATACTTCTATGCTGAGGTAATAGCTTTGTGATGAATACATTTATCATGTTCACTATACCTGAGCCTGGAATTTTTTGTAATGATCCAGATCGTGAGCAGCTTCAAATCTGTCACAGAAATATTTCCTTTTCACTCCTCAAAGGTGGTTTCCCCCCTCTCAAAAATCACATCTGACCTATCTTTATTCTACAGATGAAGTGAGATTTTCTCCCACAAAAGCTCAAGCAATAAATAAAACCGTTAAGTCTCTAAAAGTGCCATAAGACTCTTTGTTTATTCTTCAGAGTATCTACAACTCCACCATCTTAGCATCACCTGAAAACTTGCTAAGTGTGCAATCCACTCCATCATCTAGATCATTAATGAAAATGTTGAACAAAAGCAGCCACAGGACCATCCCGTGTGGCACACCATTTGATACCAGATGTCAATGGGCTATTGAGGTGTTAATCACTTGAGCCTGAGGATCTAGTCATTTCTTCTATCCACTCTATAGTCCAGTCATCTAACCCATACTTCTGTAACTTGCTGGTAAGACTACTGTGGGAGATTGCATCAAAAGTTTTGCTAAAGTCAACGTATATCACATCCACCGCTTTTCCCAAATCCATGAAGCCTGTCATTTCAGCTTAAAAGGCAATCAGTTTTGTTGGGCATGACTTGCCCTTGGTGAATCTATGCTGTTTCTGACCACCTTTCTACCCTCAAAGAGCTTCAAAATCGATTCTTTGAGGACCTGCTCTATGATTTCTCCTGAGATAGAGATGAGGCTGATTGGTCTGCAGTTCCCTGGATGCTCCTCCTTCCCTTTTTAAAACATGGACACTATATTTGCTTTTTTTCAAACAGTCTGGGATCTCCCCTAATCATCATGAGTTTTTATAGATAATGGCCAATGGCTTTGCAATCACACCAGCCAAGGTCCAGAATGAGCAAAAACCAGTCTTGGGTTAGGATTTGCTTTTCTATACACAGAAATACAGAAACACAGATAGGGAGTTTCTTCTATATCATAATGAGTTCCTCACATTTATTCCTAGCCCTGGAAGGCACTGAAATATCAACCTTTTCTTTATGACATTTGCCATTCATGAGTAATGTCACTATTCCAAACTCACACTGATAAGGCCTTTTATTCTATAACATCAAGTATTCCATCACACATACACAGTTATAGCATCTCTTGCAAGTGTTATGCTATTGAAATATTGAGTTTATTTTTTATATAGAGAAAGCTCTAGAAAAGGAAACTGTTCCAAAGTAACTAATTCATATAAGGGAATAATGTGATCTTTCCACATGATTAATGTCTGATGGTTTGTGGTAGTATAAATACTTGGACAATGATTATATATATTTTTCCATACCTCCTTTTTCTGTTGCCTATCATTTGAGAGCTGCTTGAGATACCAATCTGAATTTTCTTGCTGTAATCCTCGGAGCCCCAGGGCTGGTGATGCCAAAACTTCAAATAATGCTAATGCGTCTCCATGATCCAAAGCCAAATCTATCTTTGATAGGGCTGAATGTGCTAGGGAGAGAGCAAAGTAAAGTAAGAGGCATAGCTAAAGGTAGCAATCACCACGCTTCTACAACAGAGACCTCAGAAGGCATCTCCTTCTAAAGACCACTGTCTGATAGGTTTAGGCCTGGACGTCTCAAATTCAGATTCCAAAGTTGATCACTCAAAAGGACTTTAACAAGTTAAAAGAGACGAAAATACTATGTAATACTCGGGGCACAGAGTCTAATGAGGATCTTTCACTCCTCTATGTGGGGGGACAAGGGGCTGGATGAATTCAGGATAGAGAAACACTATGAACAAATGTATCAAGGAGAGCTAAAACTCAGTCTGTTCAAAATGCAGTGAAAGAAGGGGAGTAGAGGAGCTACACAATTCAAATGCTCTTATACAATCCTATTACTCCAGAGGAAAACTTACTGTTGACTTTGTTGATGTTGCCCTGAATCTCAGCTTGAGTCAGCAGTTCCTCATATACATCCCTTTCTCTCTCTGAATTCTCAGACGCAGTCTGACAATGAAACAAAATTATTAATTTCCAGAGAGATAGCCATGTTAGTCATTGTACAGCAAAATCAACCAGAGTCCTGTGTGACCTTAAAGACTAACAAATTCCTTGGTGCATAAGCTTTCAGGGGCTGCAATCCACTTCATCAGATGCATGAAGTTGAAATGCAACTTTCAAATCTGCTACTGAGTGTCCAGGGAGATGGAAGCGCTCTCTTCTTGGTTTATGGATGTTAACATTAAAATGGCAGACTTGAAAGTTGCAATACTTCAGGAAAAAAACTTCAGAAACAGACTTCATCAAGAAACTGCAGAGCTGGAACTCGTATGCAAACTTGACATTACCAGACTGTGTCTGAATAGGGACTTGGAATGGCTAGCCCATTACAAAAAGCAATTGTCCCTCTTCACACATTTCCACCTTCTAATCAACTGCTGTGCATGGGCTTCATCTACCCTAACTGAATTGACTTCATTAGAACTTGCCCTCACCATTGTAATATTTCTCACCCATGCTTGCATGTGTGTATATACCCCTAACTAGTTTCCACTTCATGCAACTGACAAAGTGGGTTACAAAAACCAAGGAACCTTATGCCCAAAGAAATGCACTAATCTTTAAGGCACAAAATCATCAATGCAGCTTTAGAGCAGACTGCAATGTGTTGTTTGCAAGCCTCCAAGAGAAGGGAGCAGTGAGTACAACTACTGTATGCCCACATGAAGCTCCAATACACTGCACACAAGTCAATAACAACCGTACACATAAATGGGGATTCTAGAAGTGAGTCCCCTTAGGCATGCGCACACACAAAGTGTATAGAACTTCAGCAAACAGAAAAAAATACACACACATTACGCAAGACTGAATGATTTCATTTAACGTTTGTGTGTGGGCACACAGAAGGAATTCCAGAATGTATGAAGCAACAGATCCAGTCAGGCAGGCCCATACAGGTTCTCAGAATACTGGACATGTTCCACACTAAATAAATGGTTATGATATTCCAGAACAAGCTGTGTATCTAATCTATATATTGCTAATTTGCCTAACCCTATGGCGGAGAGCAGCAGATAGTTTGGTAACATTCTGTAAGTAGATTCATCTTCTAAGTAACATACCATATGCTCACAAGCTTCTGGGACCACAGGGTTTAGCCTTAGACATGCAGTGCTTGTAAATATCATTCCCCATACATAGCAGGATAACTCACAGCCCAGGTACACTTGGAGAATGAGATTCAATTAGCAAGTTTACTCTAGGGTGAAGTTCCAGAACTATTCATATTTTGTGGGAAGGTGATTTGTTATATTGACAATCATTAGAAAGAAACAAATTCTATAAAAACAGAGGACTGGCTTTACTGATGTCTAAAATCAGACATCTCATCTATGTTCGTCCACTATGCATATTCCTTGCAAATCTATATGTAAGGGGAGTTAACTACAAAATCAGATATAAAACTGTAATGTCTGTTTTCTTCTACCTCATAATACATCAAATTTATTCATAGGGACTACAGTGGAATTTTGCTAAGGATAAATTGGCCTAAGTAGATGAAAGACTGAATAATTATGTTTTCATTGGATTCCACAGGAAATTTCCTCTGGTGAAGTAATTAACTTGACGCAATAAACATGAATTCAGTTAGACATGAACACTGGATTTTTACCCTGTTTTTGGCATTCTCCATCTTGTCCTTCTTTGCCTGATAAAGTGTGTCCTGATAAATAGATGCCAGTGGCTCATCAAGATTCACCAACATCGCATTAGGGTTCTTCATTGCCATAAGGGTGTCAGCTGGAACCCCGTGGTCAATTGCTTCATTAATGGCAATAACAGCAGCATGCACTGAAACACAAATCACAGCTTCCACATTAATTACAATGATCTTTCTTGTAATAAACTGAAGGCTTATCTGGGAAAGAAGAAAACAACCGACAAGAGCTTTAGCACTCTTGCAGAATTATCACTATATAGATTGTAAGTAAGGCTTTGTGTTTTTACCTTATTTCTTGATATTGTAGTGTGATTTTGACCACATCAAAATAAGATTTTCTAACAAAAAAATGTTTTGTCTAGTGAAGACCTGTGCTGACTTGAACAACGGGTACTCTCAGAGATGGCACAACAACATGTATTTGTACTCAATCTGCCCATTCTAAATTGTCTCAGAGCATGAAAATTCATTTCCCCTTACATGCTGCTTCATCCACAGAGAGTTCATTAGCTAGAATTCCACCAATCTTGCTGAAGGCAGGCATCTGAATTCCATACTTCTCCAGCTCACTCCTCATATTATTGATCTCCTCCTCTGAAAGACAGAAGGAAGAAAATGGAATGTAAACAAAACATTCAGAATCAGTGCTAAGACCTACTCCATTAGCTATCACTGCCAAAAAATTAGGACAACTGCAATAGACTGCAAATTGTCATTTTACAAATACTGTACTTTTTACATGCAACCTGCGAAGGCAATAAACTCTCCTATATTTGTTCCAGTCATCCAAAAGGGAGGGTCTCAAGGAATTCTGTCATGTTACATAATTTGTGCTCCTGGTGACAAAGGTTTGAAACAAATTACATGACCTTGTGTTTCTCAAAGTATGGCTGCCAGCAGGGAAAGGGAAGACCATACAGAACATCCTACAAAGCAAGTTTTCTTCTGCAGCTGGTGCTCTGGAAGGAGAAAAACTAAACCTCACAGTAGGGACAATGTGGGTATGTGCATATGACAGTGCGAGTGTGCAGAGACATAATACTCTTAACAGAGCCAATAATTGAAGAGTTCAGAATAAAGTTTCCTCCTAAAATTAAAGAGTCTCTTTCCACTCACTAAACACAAATGAAGCAAAAGCCTCTGGCTACCTCTGAGCATTAATCCCCTTTTGTCCTTTACCTACAGCATCTACTGGACTGAATAAAAAAGGCATGCAAATTCATATCCATTCACATCTCAGAGAAGCAAGAAATCTCCTTACCTGTGAAGTCCACCTTCCCATAAAGATCTTGAATCTGAGGGGCCAATCCCAGTTTAAATAGGTACAGACTAGAAAAGAAGATGCAGAAATAATTAGCACTACTTTTTTTTTGTTTTGTTTTGTTTGTTTTAAACCCTACTCACAAATAAATGAAGCTAAATATTGATACTGGGAAACTTTCAGCTAAGTGGAAATACATCAAGATGCTTAAAACCTGCGTTTTCAGCTCTGACAGTGATTGATTCTCTCAGTGTCACTGTGGAAAAAAATAGTAAATACCTTCCCAGAAAAGATTCATATGATTTAGGAGCTCTGGATTTAAAAGTTTCCTTTTTTTCTCAGCAGACATCTAGTCACAGGTCTGGATAACTTCTTACCAGAGATTTGCTTTATTCTGTTAGTGACCAGAACAAAGACGGCCCAAACTCTACAGGCACAAAGACACCATGCAGCTACTTAGGGCAGTAAAAAATACAAAAACCTTCTCCCTATGGCAGCCAATTATCCTGTGTCCTAATGCTTCCACCAATCTTTTCCCTCTCAGTTGCTATAATTGAGCAGCTACTAATAAATGGAAGGCAGGTTTGTGTGTTCATAAAAGAGGCCGTTGGCTGGCATGTGGTGGGCAGAGCAGTAGGTGGGGTGGGAGAAGCAGGAGCCCAGATGCTGGAAGTGCATCATACCTGTGGTCTTGTTGGCTACATCCCGCTGGAAGACTCCACATTGGGAAGTAATTGCAATGATGTGTGGAGTGCACAGGGAGAAGTACCATGCAGCTCTGAGAGCCCCCAGAGAATCACAGAATCATACATGAAAGGTCATTAAGTTGAGTCCCCTTGCATTCATGGCAGGACTAAGTACTTGCTTAAACCATCCATGAGAAGTATTTGAATCTGCTCTTAAAAGTTTCCAGTGATGCAGATTCCACAGTCTGCCTAGGCAACTTATTCTCGTGGTTAATCACCCTGAGAATTAGGAATTTTCTTCCTAATGTCCAACCTGAACCTCCCTTGTTCTAATCTAAACCCATTACTACTTCTCCTATCATCAGCAGTTAAGGAGAATAATTTTTCTTCCTCTTTCCTGTAACAACCTTTTAGGTACTTGAAAACTGTCATGTTCCTGCTCAGAGGTTCCAGTGCCCTTGGAAAGGCCTAGCATCCAAGCGGCAACCCCCACCTCCCTCCCCTTCTCCACACACCCCTCCATCTCACCCCCCATTGCTGCCCATCCACAGGCAGCTTTGTGAAGCTGCAGTTATGGAAATGAAGTCCCAGCACTTTTTTATCTGGTCACTGTCTCACAAACCTGCTTTATTAGCAACTGCTTAATAACAGCAACTTTTTGCTATTAAGCAGAAGCTCCTGGAAACACCAATGCATTCACTATTTTGTAGATGACACTTTGAGACTGCAAACTTTCCTTTAGGCCCACAGTACAGTCACCCCCCACCAACTCTGAATCTGAATGCTCCCATATCCCCATGGCATTTAGACTTCCAGATAGGCTTCATTTGCTCACAAGTCAGACTCCTGCTTAACACACATTACCTGAGTGCATGGATACAATAGATGCAGCGCGGCATGTTCTTCCGATCGTAGATGTCAGTAGTTTCGGGGTAGAAAATCTGAATACGAAACAAAGTTAACCATCAGAACACCCCCCCATTCCAGCCATCCAAGTAGGAATGATCCTGAAATTCCTAAAACTGTTCCAGTCCAGTTATGAGATAGGCAGTTCACTGAGCACAACACACAAGGTGGTGGGTGGGGGTGAAGTACCACCAATGCCCCTTCTAGCTAAAGCCCCCACATTTCTCTTAGAAAACTGTTCACCACTTTCACTTACATGTACCTTCACATCCACATTTTTGCTCAGCCACATGCACCTTTTACATGATCACCCCACACAGGTTCATCACAAAGATACTCTGTGATATACCTAATGAAATGAGAGGGAAATGCTGAGAGCGCCAAGAGATGAGCAGGTATATTTACAGGAGGGCTGGGGGAAGAGGATTGTGTTTGGGTGGGCAAAAGTGTACAATGTGTGAGTGGACTAAGGGAGTGGTAAAGACCAGTGTTGTGCCGGAAGGCATCTGGGGTCCCGTTTTCCAATAGATGTTGGGGCCGGATTTTTAATTGTCACCCCCCAACAGCTCCCATTATGACACTCTTGGATCTAGAGCTCTTTTGAAAATCAGGCCCCTTAAATGGTTAAATGTGGAAGACGTCACTACATAGATCGTAAGGCTAAGGGACCATTACAGCCATCCCAGTCTGACCTCCTGTGAGCACATCCAATCTTGATTTAAAAACTGTCAGCAACAGAGATCTTTGGTAAATTGTTCCCATAGTTAATTACCCTCCCCTGTTAAAAAAAAATTTGTCTTATTTTCAGTCTACACTGGTCTAGCTTCAACTTCCAGACACTGGATCACGTTAGACTTTCTCTGCCAGTTTGAGGAGGCTATTATTAAATACTTACCCACCCTCCACTCACAAACTGTAAATCTAATCGCCCTTTAACTTAAGTGTTTATTAAGCTGAACAGACTGAGTTCTTTCAGTCTATCACTACAAGACATGTTTTTTAATCCTTGAATCACTTATGCAAAACCATGTTCCAAAATGTCCTCAGCCTCTGCTTCCCAGAAACTTCATGATTGCCTGTTCTGTTCATCCCCTCTGAAGCACGTGGCATTGCCCACTGCCAGGAGACAGGATACTGGACTAGATGAACCACTGTTCTGACCCAGTATGGGCTTTCTTACAGGAGAGCCCTGCAAATCCATAGATACCCACTTTATATCTGCAGATATTCATCTCAGTGGATCATTTTTGAAGATCACTGATCAGATGCAGATATAGATTTTTGTATCTGCCTATGGCTCTACTTATGGGACTTCTCTGAACACTCTTCACTTTATCAACATTCTTCTTCAACTATCAGCAAGAGATCTGATGTATTGCAGCAATGGTTATACCACTGCCAAACATAGAGGAAAAAATTCCTCTCTACTTTTATTTGGGATCTCCCTGTTTACGCATCATATTAGCTCTTTTGGCCACAGATTCACACTGGGAACTCACATTCACCTGATTACCCCATAACTCCCAAATCTTTTTCAGAATCTGAATTGCTGGCTATTCCCAAATTACCTTTAACAAAATGTTTACTTCTGTTGTACCTACATGTGCCTGTGTGTTCCTTGCTGCTGCCCACCCCCACAAAATGACATGTTTCCACATAAAGACTCCAGCACTTGGACTTTCCCAGTTCTGCTAGCACTCTAGGAAACTGTGAAATGAGGAGCATTAGATACATCAGTGCCTGATGCAAGGACACTGGGCTTTATCCCAGGTCCCTGGCTCTGACATGACCATCCCACAAGCCCCCCTCTCTACCCACACCCAGCTAAGCCTTCCACCTCCAGTCTTTACATATTGTTGCTATATTCTCCACACTTCCCCAGAGCCTTACTCAATCCCTCTTGTCTGACCCAACTTGCATTCTCTGCAGCTGTCTCCCATATTCCTTCTCTCCTCATCCAACATCCTCTAGAAAGTCTAGAGCACCATCAATCACCAAGAGCCCATTTCTGTATTTCTTGCAGCCCCATCTGCTCCTCTAGATCTCCAGGAGTTCATGCACAGCACAGCTTATAAATCAGGAAAGAGTTAGGTGGAAAATTAAAAAAAAAAAAAAAAAAAAAAATCCCAATATATTCATTTTTAAGTCTTGTTTTTTAAACACAGACAGCAGGTTATGGTATATAATAGTGACCCATGTGGGATTTAACATATAGTCTACACCTGTCATACATAATAAAAGCATGAGGAAAAAAGTTGTTTTAGCCATAATCATGCTCACAGTTTTACTTTCAGTACTACATTCCCATAGACTAATACATTTTAAGTCCAGAAAGGAACATTATGATCATTTAGTCTGCCCTCTAGCATAACACAGGTCATTGAATTTCACCCAGTTACCACTGTATTAAGATCAATCATTTGTGTTTAACAGAAGCAAAAGGACATCCACTCTTCAGCTGAAGACTTCAAGAGACAGAAAATCCACCACGTCCCCAGAGCTGGAGAAAGACGGTTGCTTACCTGTAACTGTAGTTCTCCGAGAGGTGTTGCTTGTGTCCATTCTCAATTTAGGTGTGCACACGCCTGCGAGCACGGTAACCAGAACTTTTTTCCCCTCAGCAGTATCCGTAGACCTGGGGCGTGAGCACCCCATGGCGTCCCACGTGGATGCCGCCGTATAACAGGACCTCCTGGGTCTACTGCCGCTCAGTCCCTTCTTTCCAGAAACTCCAAAGCAGGGACGGCGGGTGGGAGTATAATGGACACGAGCAACACCTCTCGGAGAATGACGGTTACAGGTAAGCAACCTTCTTTCTCCTTCGAGTGCTTGCTCGTGTCCATTCTCAATTTAGGTGACTCCCAAGCTGTGCTGTGGATGGTGGGCGGAGTTGCTGCTGAGTAGATTCTAAAACTGCTCTCCCAACCCTTGCATCATCTCATGCCTGTTGGACTAGGGCATAGTGGTCCGTGAAAGTATGGACTGAGGACCACCTTGCTGCTCAACAGATGTCCAGGACCGGGACATTAGCCAAAAAGGCGGTTGTGGATGCCTGGGCCCTGGTGGAAATGAGCTATTATTCAGCCCGGCAAGGGTGTGTGTGTTTGTTTATAGCAGAACTTAATATACTCCACAGACCAGGAGGAGATACGCTGGGAGGACACCAGCTACCCTTTTACCCTGTCTGCCACCACCACGAATAGTTGTGTGGATTTGCGAAACGAACTTGTGTGTTCTAGATAGAAGGCTAGGGCTCTGCGCACGTCCAACGTGTGCCACTTCCTCTCCTCATCGGACTTATGGGGCTTAGGGAAGAAGGTTGGGAAGAAAATGTCCTGGCTACAATGAAATAAGGATATCACTTTCAGGAGGAAGGCTGGGTGTAGCCTCAGCTGTACTTTATCCTTGAAAAATCTAGTATATAAAAGGTCCGAGGACAATGCCTTTAGCTCGGAAACCCTTCTAGCTGAAGCTACTGCCACTAACAGCACCACTTTCCAGAAGAGCATAAGAAGGGGGCAGGAAGTCATCAGCTCGAATGGGGCCCTCGTCAGCCTTTCAAGCACCAAATTTAGATCCCAGGGTGGTGGCGGGGGCCTGGACCGTGGGAATAGGCGTTTGATCCCTTTGAGGAACTGGGATGCTAAGGGATGGAAGAAGATAGGCGTCCCTTGAATAGGCTGTCTGAATGCTGAGATGGCAGCCAAATGTACTTTAAGGGATGAGAGGGAGAGGCCCTGAGCTTTGAGATGGCAGAGATAGTCCAAAACCACCTGAACCGCGGCCGCGGTGGGTGATATGCCCTGAGCCTTTGACCATGCTACAAAGCGCCTCCATTTAGCGGCATAAGAGCACTGCGTGGATGGCTTCCTACTGCCTAGCAGGATTGTCTGGACCTGGAGTGAACAGGCCCTCTCCTCCTCATTCAGCCATGGAGTCTCCATGCTGTTAGATGAAGTGAGCAGAGATCTGGGTGTAGCAGTCTGCCGTGATCCTGTGAGAGCAGGTCCGGCCGTCTGGGGAGCTCCCATGGGGGTGCTACGAGCATCTTTAACAGCATTGAGAACCACGGTTGACAAGGCCATGCTGGTGCCACTAAGATCATGTCTGCTTTGTCTCTTCGCACTTTCAGCCAACCCTCATCAGGAGCAGGGTTGGGGGAAACGCATACAGGAGACCTCCTGACCAGGACCAGAAGAATGCATCTGACAATAACCCCGGCTCCCTGCCCCCTAGGGCGCAAAACTGGGGGCGCTTCCTGTTCCACCCCCTGGAAAATAGGTCAACTGGGGGATACCCCCACCTCCAGAAAAGCATGTCCGCCACTTTGGGATGAAGCGACCAATCATGGAGGGGTAAGAACCTCCGACTGAGTCTGTCTGCCTGCGAGTTCCTGACCCCGGGAAGCTGGAAGGCCAACAGGTGAAAATTGTTCTCTATTGCCAGATTCCACAGGCTCACTGCTTCCCTGCAGACTGCCCACGATCTGGTTCCCCCTTGTTTGTTCACATAATACATTCCTACCGTATCGTCCATTAGTATCCTGATGACTTTCCCTTTGATTTGATGCAGGAAAGCTTTGCAGGCCAGCCGAATCACCCTCATCTCTTTTACATTGATATGGAGTAGTCCGTCTTCGTGGGACCAGAGTCCCTGTTTCTGGTCTCCTGTGCTTAGGTGAGCCCCCCCACCCTAAGTCCGAGGCATCTGACACCATAGTCATTACAGGCTCCTCCTGAGTAAATGATACTCCCCTTAATCACTTGTGGACTCAGCCACCAATATAGACTCTGCAAGGCCTGGGAGGGAATGGTCACTACCCTGTTCAAGGGGTGCAGAGCCGGCGTGTAAGCACTGGCTAGCCATAATTGGAAAGCCCGCATCTTTAGGCAAGCTAAGGGGACCACTTGCGGACAGGCAGCCATATGGCCTAACAGTTGTAGGCAGCGCCTGACAGTGGTCGTGGAGTACTTTCGTAACGTTGACACTATGTTCTCGAACCTGGCCCGTGGGAGAGACGCTCTGGCCGCCGGCGAATCTAATGTTGCACCTATGAAGTCTACTCTCTGCACTGGCACTAACGTAGATTTTTCTTCGTTTATCCGGAGCCCCGATCTGGTGCATGTTTCCATAGTTATGGTGAAGCTTTCCCTTACTTGGCCCCGGGACCTGCCCTTCAGAAGCCAGTCGTCCAGGTAAGGGAATGTATGCACCCCTTTCCAACGTAAAAATGCGGCCACCATGGCCATACATTTGGTGAAAACTCTGGGCGCTGTGCAGAGGCTGAACAGGAGGGCTGTAAACTGATAATGTTGCCTCCCTACCACAAAGCGAAGGTATTTCCTGTAGGCACGGCGAATGAGATATGGAAATACGCATCTCTTAAATTGAGAGCGGCAAACCAGTCTCCCGGGTTCAGTGAGGGAACGATGTAAGAAAGGGACACCATACGGAACTTCTTTTTTGGGATAAACTTGTTGAGGGCTCTTAAATCCAGGATGGGCCTTTGGTCTCCATTGGCCTTTGGTACCAAAAAAATAATGGGAGTAGAAACCCTTGCCCTCCTGCATCAGGGAACCCACACCACCGCCCCGAGGGCAAGGAGTGCATCCACCTTCCCTGCAGAGAATTTGTTCGTGACCCATGTCTTTGGATCAAGGCAGGGATGGGGGCAGGGAGAATTGGATTGAGTACCCCCTGGCGACGGTGTCCAACACCCAACGATCTGTGGTAATCTGTGCCCATTGAGAGGAGAAATGAGCAAGGCGGTCCAAAAACAGAAGGGGTGAACCAGAGGGGGAAACTGGTTCGGAGCTCTCAAGCGAGTCCTCAAAAGGCGCACTTGTTGGTGCCTGTGCCCAGGCGCCTCCTGCAGCCCTGGTGGGAGGAGCTCGCTCCCGTTCCTGTGAAGCCGCGCCTCCCAGCTTGTTAACGGTATCTATCCCTCTATCTATGGCTGGGAAATCTCTGCGACGGGAGTCTGTATTGGTCTGGTGGTGGGATCTGAAAGAGTGCCGTGGTGTCTGAGGGGTGTGAATGGCTAGTGACTTTAGCGTCGCTTTTGAGTCCTTAAGGCCATGTAATTTCTTGTCTGTTTTGGCAGAGAAGAGGCCCAGCCCTTCGAATGGTAGGTCCTGAATTACATTCTGAACTTCCTGTGTAAGGCCAGATGCCTGAAGCCAAGAAGAGCGGTGGATGCAGATGGCTGACACCATCATGCGCCCTGCCAGATCCGCCGACTCATATGTTCTCTGGAGCTCAGCCTTAGCCACCGCAATACCTTCCTCCAACAAGGTTTCCAAGTCCAGTCTATGATCGTGCTGAAGAAGATCCCCAAAACGCCTAAGAGAGCTCCCCAGACTGTAACTGTATGTGCCAAGGATGGCATGATGATTCTCTACTCTAAGATGCAGGCTTGCTGATGAATACATTTTTTTTCCCAAAACCATCCGAGCTCTTGAGCTCTCTGCTTCTCGGTGTCAATGCCGGTTGGCCTTGCCTGTCCTTCTGATTCACTGCCACAACTACCAGGGAATCAGGGCTTGGGTATGAGAACAGATATTCAAAGTCCCTAGCCAGAACAAAGTATCTTTTTTCCACTGATTTCGAAGTAGGTGCGATAGAGAAGGGAGTCTGCCAGCGAGCCTTCGCGATCTTCATTACTCCCTCATGTACAGGGAGGGCGACCTTAGCTGGGGTACCTGGGGCTAAGACGTTAAAGAGCGCATCAGATGATTCCTCTAACTCCTCAGCTTTAAGATCCAAGTTTGCAGCTACCCTTCTAAGCAAGTCCTGGTATGACTTAAAATCATCCGGTGCAGCCGGAGTGGAATGGGCGACCGATGCTCTTGAAGAAGGGGCAGAAGATTGAGATAACTCCAGAGTCTGCCTCCCATGACTCTGAGCTGCTCCTGTGGTGGCACCACTTTGTACATAGGTATCTCTGGTGCGTTTCAGCTCCCCCTTGGGGAAGTGACGGACCCCGATACGGCCACTGACCCAGCCACTGGTCCTCCTGCCCTGGGGTGTCAACCGGGGTGGGCATGATGGTTGCCCTATGTGGGCCCTCCCTCCTATGCCAGTGGGTGGGGGAGGGGGCCCTGCCACAAGTATGACGTTTGGAGCGTGCGGAGAGCCCTCTACAGCAGCGCTTGTGTCTGCCCCCACCACGGGAGTCCATATGCTGGGAGGGAAAGGTGCCCAATCTGTCCCACCGTTCCTCACTATCAGTGCTAGATGTTATACTGCCAGTGCTCTTGGAGGCTTCTGCATAATGGGATGGGAGGGGTCCCTGAGTCTCTCCTTGTTTCTCCCCATGCAGCTCGTTTCGCTGCGACTGGGTTCCGCAGCTCCGAGATGGAGGCAAACTCTGCGGTACTGAAGTGGAGGAGGGTGGAGATCCCTTCCTCCTCTGTCTCCTTTGCATAACCTCCTCCTCTGGCGACTGGGTTCTGTGGCCCCAAGGTGGGGGTGAACTTAGCAGTGCCCATGGCTGTGGGGGTGAAGGGGAAGGAGACTTGGCCCTCTTCCTTTTCCCCTTTGTGCTGTGCCACCGAGGTGAGCAGGTTCTGCGGCCCTGTGCCGGGGGCGAACTCCGCGGTGCGGGGCCAGGGGAGGACTCTGGGGTCTCAGCGGACTAGTCAGAGTGACTGTGACTGTGAGTGCGGGGGCCCTGAGGGTGGCTGCTCGGCGACCGGCGAATTGGCTGGGGCAATCCCACTAACTCCCCTTCTGGTCTGGGAGGGGCCGCCCACATGTGGGATTCCTCAGGCACACCTCCCATTGCTGCCTGTGCTAACAGTTCTCCTGAGCTGGGGAGAGCCATTAACTCCTCAACTGCCTGCAGAGCCTCAGGGGTGGATGGGACGGGGCATGGCAACGGTAGCTTAGCATTCTCCTGCTATGGAGGTTGCTCCCTTTCTGGGCAGTCATATTCTCTCCCCGGCAACAGGTCCCTAGCTGGCACAGTCATGCACGCACACGTTCCTTTGCCAGGCCCCTTAGGGAGTTCCAGTCTCTTGCGCCACTTCCCCGGGCATGGGGGTGGAGACAAGCTTGGGCGGCGCTGCGGGCTCTCCCTAGCGTTAATAGCGTCCTTGGCTGAAAGGCCTGATACCGGGGCTGACTGCACGCTCCGAGCTGAAGCCGTGCTTGGCGCCAAGGGCGTTGCCGCCCCTCCTGGCACTGGGTTCAGAGCTGCCTCCATGAAGAGAACTTTCAGACGGTTCTCCCTATCTTTCTGCATCCGGGGCTTGAATGCTTTGCAAATTTTGCATTTCTCTTTCCTCTTCTCCCAGGCATTTTAAGCAGTTGTGGTGCGGATCACTAAGAGGAAATGCTTTAGAGCAGTTCTTGCAGGGCTTAAAGCCCGGTGATTTAGGCATCGCCCTAGGGGAAGCCTCCCCTTCTCTCAGGGGCTTGTGCTAATTTGTTCCACAGAGTTGTCCACAACGATCAGGTAAGTTGAAAGACACAACATTTCAGTGACCCACCAAAGGCAGAAAGAAGGAACTGAGCGGCAGTAGACCCGGGAGGTCCTAATATACGGCAGCATCCACATGGGACGCCAAGGGGCGCTCACGCCCCAGGTCTATGGATACTGCTGAAGGAAAAAAAGTCTGGTGACTGTGCTTGCAGGCATGCGCACACCTAAACTGAGAATGGACACGAGCAAGCACTCGAAGGAGAATCCACCATTTCCAACAACTGTTGCTGCTTTTATCTATAATTTTTCTGTGATGATTTGCTGGTTTTTTGCTGGACTAGACTAGCATGGCTATCCCTTTGGAAACTGTAACTCTGCCATACTACCCTACAGAATGAAAAATAAGAATTCTGTACTGACAATCTCACCCAAAATAAGAATATGGTACTGAGGGAAGAATTCACTGGCCCCAAAAGCAGACAGACAGGGATGGGAATGGGAGTTTTTAAGGAGAACCAAGTCTAGGAAACTAAGAATTAGTTAGATACAGTCTCTTGAAATCTGTGTGTTGGCAAATCCACCCCCACCCCTACAACATTCGAAGTCTGGCTCTGCAGTACAGAAATTACCTTGGGGAGGCCAATCTCAGCCATGGCATTCAACCACTGAATAACATTATCAGTATGCCGGAAATGGAGACCAGTTGCCTGAAATAAAGAAAAGGAGGTAAAAAAGCACACAAAACATCATAGCCATTGTGAGTGCTAGGAAAATTTGCTAAGTGCTACTTACAACAGATAAGTTTTACCAAAGATTTGAGGTCTTAGGTAATATGATGAAAACTTTTTTTAACCAGTTATATTTAAGACTTACAAAAATCCAGCTCTCAGACACTCACGTGCACATAAATTCAAATAAAACTGAACAGAATCTCCTTCTTACCAATAGTCTATAGTTCAGGAAAAGCTGACTGACGTTTTTTTAGTCTACATTTGACACAGTGTTACTTGCTCGTTCATTGACAGTTCCTCCCCATCCATACAAACACTCTACAGTCTCCCTCCTATCTCCAACTCCTTAGCCATTCTAGCCCTAGAACAGAGAGGCCTCACCTTATATCTGGTCTGTTCCCGATCATAGATTTTCTTCAGAGACACCACCTTAGGGGAGAAAAAGTTTCCAAGTTTGGCTAGATAGACTCCATTCCTTAGCCCCTCTTCCAGCTCTGTTGTGGGAGGCAGATCTTCATTAAGGCAGGCCTCCATCCATCTGAAAATGGAAAAACATACAAGAGCAGATCATGTTCTATCTGTTCTGATTTGTTCCATTTACTCCGGGGGGGTGGGGGGGCAACAAGTTCAGTGTTGAGGCTGCCATATCTTTCCTCATTGTATTATTTATGTATTAAGCACTGATGTTCATAGTGTTATAAGACACTGTACAAGATGCTGTTGTCTGATCTTAGATTTGAAGTTCTTCCCTTTCAGTATTTAGTCTACTCAAACTGAAGTTACTTCAGATGAAAGAATGAACAGAAATACTGACCCAAAAGTCTCTGAAAGTTTCAGAGGAAAGAAAAAATAGTAAATCTCTTCTAATATCCTCTTACCCATTAATTTCTTATCACTTTGTCACTGTGTACTTTATATTAGCCAACAAACTCAATTACCTCTAGTCTGAATCATTCTCCTGAGCACAGGTTGATCTACTAGGTCTCTCTTAGCTGCTCTCCTCTTTATTCTCTATTCACCTAATCCCACACCAGTCACTCGTGGCTCCATCCCAGTGATTCAAGTCTTTTAGTGAGGTCTCACAGCTAATACTTCAGAATTCTGTGGTCAGGTTTAGTTTTGTGCCTGTATTTTTATCACTCTCTTATTTAAGCCAAACTTTACATTAAAGATGTGAAAACCACAATACTGGCTGCTAATGTCATCTGATTTCATTACTATTTCTGAGTCATCACCCAGTATTACAGCTTTCAACAGGCTGTTCCCTCATCTTGTTTCTTCCCACCTAATTTACTGGCTATCACTGCAGTATTTCAAGATAACCAAGATTGCAGAAAGCACACAATCTGAATGACTAATGTCCTCACTGAGAAAATAAGTCTGATTTTTCCTCTCCAGGGAAGCTGTCATTGCAATTATAATGTATAGAGATTAGATTTACATTTTGTTCTTTGGCCATTCTAATATTTGTGGAAGGGATTTCTACAATCATAGTCCATCTTCTAAAAGATCCTTTCTGTGGAGCAAGTTCCATTTTCAACTTAACAGCACTAGCATTTCTGAACAACACATCTACGTTGGTACGGTCATGGTAGAACAGACAGATGATTCTCAAGATATTCACGGTATAGAAGACTAAGATCCAGATCTTAAAATCAGATCTAACATTACAACATGAGCCACTGTAATATGTTGAGCTCAGAAAACTTGCTCTCCAGAGTTCTCAAAAAGTTGATTGAGGAGATCTCTGGTCAGCTAGAAGCATGCTAATGGTGTACCAGCATACAAGATAGCCTAGGTAATTACAGACAATTAGCCAGATGTGACTTCTGGGCAAAATAATGGAAAACTCATACAGGATTGTTTTGATAAAGAAAGAATAGGCTGGACTACACTTAATGCCAAGCAACACAGTTTTATGAAAACCAGGTCTTGTCAAACTCACCCAATTTCATTCTTTGATGAAATTACAAGTTTGGTTGATAAGATAACTGTGCAGATGTAATAGTTTCAGGTAAGGCATGTAACAAAGAATCACAACATTCTGATTAAAAAATGGCACCATACAGTATCAATAAAGCACACCTTAAATAGATTAAAGAATAGGCTAACAACATATCAGTAAGCAGTTTTCAACAGGGAATCACCACTAAATGGAGGTGTTTCTAGTGGAATTTCAAAGGTGAACAAGAATTCTGAAAACTGTTAATTGATGGAATGTGTCCAATTTCACCTCTCCCTACATGGCAACTTCAGCTGGTGCAGAAAGTGGTCATCTACCTTCAAAGAGGAACTAGCTAATGTAAATACAACATCACTCCTTTGTACTAATTTCCCATTTGCTTGCAGGTTCAGTTTTAAACTCTGATTATCTATAAAGCCCTACGCAGCTAGAAAATTCTGGCTTAATTTACCTGCTGTAATGGAGCTTGGTAAAAGAGGCTGTCACAGAGATAAAGGGCACCCAGGCTACCTAACTTACTGACACCCCCCACCAGCTGAACCTAAAATAGATGACAGTCCACCTGGAAGACCCTTGGCTTTATATTTTATTCCCTGTTGCAATACATGAGTTTGGCTTTGTTTAGAGCAAGGGTGTCAAACATGCAGCTCACAAATTGGATGCGATCCGTGAACCTCTTCCATCTGGCCTGCAGGATGACACATTCTTCCTAATACAGAGGAAGAGAGTGTGGTCTCGCATACCCAATGCTCTGCAATGCTACAAGAGTGTCAGGTCTCGCAGCATTGCAGAGTGCTGGGTATGGGAGACTGAGCTTCATGAGAGGGAAAGGAGGGAAGGGGGGAGCATTATGGAGCAGTTTCGCATACACAGCACCTTCACAATGCTGTGAGAGTGCCATGGTATTTCCCTTTATGGTATGTTCAGCCCATCTGAAGTACATTTAAGTCAAATCTGGCCCACCACAACAAATGAGTTTGACACCCCTGGTTTAGAGCAATGGTGTAAAATTTCTCTTTTCAACTTAGTGTTTTAGCAGCCAAGAGATTTGTCATTAGCTGAGGGGGTGAGAGATGAGACATGATTTATTTAGAGATTTTCTCAGTAGATGATGGAAGAAGAAATGAACTGGTTTTGCAGCCCTATTGTTTAGTCATTTGCATTATTTTAAACATATGTATTCATGTCTAGATACTGTTGGATGAAGAGAGAAAATGTCAGGTCATGAGTACATTTCCTCAATTCTCCACCAGTTATTCAGCACCAGCTGTTCTTAAATGCCCCAAATTTTGGCCCTGCTTTTCAACAGTCTTTTCCAGACTGTGATTCAACCTATTTTAAATACTTTCCCCCTTGCCAAGAACAGCCCTTTCCTCTTGCTTGGCTTCTGTACAGGTCCAAGCAGCAGAGCCAATACCTCCGAAAAGCAAACAAAAACAAAAGGGAAGAAAGTGCCAAAATGAGTTTGTTTTTTTTTTTTTTTTACTAGGGTTGTCTTAGTAACCAAACTAGACACAGAAATAAGCCAGCAGCCAAATATAGACTCTCTCAGAGGCCACTGCCATGGAGAATTCAGTGGCAGATAAGGGGGAAGGACCAGCAGTTTCAGGAATCAGCACTCACAAAACCATCAGCAAGAAAAAGCTGTCTATTCCACTAGCACCCATTCCATAGAAGAAAGTTACACTCTGAGTGTGAGCCTGGCAGAGCAGGTGCCAGCTCATGCCTAAACCCCAGGCCAATTTACTTGTGTATTAGTATAAGTCAGGGGTGTCAAACATGTGGTCCCTAAAGCTATTTCCTGCAGCCCGCAACAACACTATTGTTACCAGTATTCGCAATATTGTTGTATGAAAAGGTTTCAGTGGTGTGGCCCTCGGGCTAACATACTAGCCCTCATGCGGCCCTTGTGGTGATTTGAGTTTGAGGCCCCTGGTATAGATCAAACTGACTATTAAATATGTAAGAGCATTTAGGTGTTTAAACTTCATGAAAACTAAACACATTGTTTTTACTTATCTGTATCCTATTACAATATATCCTGTATAAAATATAGTAGTGTGACAGGCTGCTCCCCAGATCCAGTCCTGTGTGGCAATGTGACCCCTTCCCCCCTCCGATCCCCACTACTGAACCCCAACTTACCCCGCTTTGTCAGGTGACCATTCACTCCTGAGTCAGTCCACACCAGCCTCCGGCATGTAACTGGTCCCAGGCACTGAGTGTGCACCCTCCTGTCACCTACAGGACAGTCCCCAAGTGAACACCCTCTGTCCTCAAACCCCACACTGGCAGCTCCCATCCTATGGAGATTGGGAGCCTTCCCAAATCGCCACAGACTCACATCCATCCACCCACTTAACACTGAAACGGATACGCCCAGCCATATTTACTCACACCCTCTGAAGTCCACACAGCTTTAGATAAAACAAATACTAGTTATTGATTAGAATAATTTTAAGTCAGTATATAGCAAATCAGTGCATAATCACTTAATAAAGGAATCAGGAGTTGCCACTATCAAAAAATATAAAAGGCATGCTGATTTAATGAGAGTAGGATCACACTTAGCTTATTCTCCTTGTCCTTACCCTCAAGACTGGCTGCTCCACTGAGCAGCCAGCGGAGTCCAGCCAGCCTAGGCCCACCTGGAGGTAGGCTCAGAATCTCCAAGGAGTTGTGTGGCACTTTAAGACTAACAGATTTATTTTTTGCATGAGCTTTCATGGGAGAAGATCCCACTTCCTCAGATGCTTCAAAGATGGGTGAACTTACAGAAAGGAATGAAACTAAATGCAAGGGGGTGTAAAACATAGGATCAGGTCATAAAGTAACAGCAAATCAGAGCAGTTTACAGGTTCCAACCATGGGAAGCCTGAAGTCAAATTACCCTTTGTAATGGGAAAAGAATCCATAGTCTTGATTCAGACCAGCCTTCACAGAATTTAGCTTGCATATTAATTCGAGTTCAGCTGTCTCTCTTTGAAGTCTTGATGTCCCAGGTACAGCATTTAGTTTCATTCCTTTCTGTAAGTTCACCCATCTTCGAAGCATCTGAGGAAGTGGGATCTTCTCCCACGAAAGCTCATGCAAAAAATAAATCTGTTAGTCTTAAAGTGCCATACAACTCCTTGTTGTTTTTTCACTGGACTAGACTAACACGGCTATCCCTTTTAAAATTGGTCAGAATCTTCAGTTGCTTCTAAGATGGTGTTTCTCTCGCTAAAACCCAGGAGCTTCTTCCCCTCTCCAAGTGTCTGCATTCCTTTCAATCCCCCTTTGCCCCTCCCTTTCTTCACGTGCTGTGGTGTTACAGGCATTCATTTAACTCCATTCATTGCCTTTGTTATGTAATTCTCTAGCCTCTGTGCCAGAGATGGTCCTGAGAGTCTGCACTATGTAACACGCTTCACATCTGTACATGTACATGATCTTGTACAATAGAATAGTGGTCCCCAAACTTTTTCTTTATGCTGACCACTACACCATTATCAAAAGCTTTTGCAGACCACCACCCTGCACTCCCTAGACCTGAACCTCTTACCACACCCCCATCTCCTCTGACTCTGCACTCCCTGGCCTTGAGCCCCTTACAACCCCCCCACGACCCTACACTCTGCAGCTATGAGCCCCTTTCTTTGCCCCCATCCCCTGCGACCCTGCACTCTCCAGCCCTTTACCACCCCCGACGACCCTGCACTCCCCAGCCACGAGCCACTTCCTGTGCTCCTGCCCCCCTGCAGCCCTGCGCTCCCTGGTCACGAGCTCCGTACTGAGCCCCTGTACCCCTGCAGCCCTACACTCCCGTCACGAGCCCCTTACCATACCAGCTGTCTGCTTTTCCCACCCTGCAAACCATGCGCAATGCAACCCCACACTCTCCAGCCTCTAACACCTTACTGCGTCTGTCCACTACTGCTCTGCACTGCGCAGTCAGTAGGCTCTTAAGCCCCCCCCCGCACCCCTTACCATTCCCGTCCTCTGCAGCCCTGCACACCCCAGCTCCAGCTGCACTTTTCCCAACCCATTTCCCCCACAGACCAGCTGCAGTGCCCTTGCGGACCACCAGTGGTCTGTGAACTGCAGGTTAGCAATTGCTGTGAAGGAACATTTAAAAGGGAACCTTGAATGGCATAACTGGCATCAAGCCATAAAATTATATTGCAAAAGTGACCATAAAAGTTGCATAGATCATAGCCTACAGGTACACAGGTGTGCATCCTATAATAAGTAGCTAAGATTTACATTGGTTATACCCCTGTAACTAAATAAGCCTTCCAATGAGAAAGAAGCCTTGTGGAGTGCAAATTATAGAATCATAGAGTAGGAAGGGACCTCATGAGGTCATCTAGTCCAACCCCCTGCTAAAGCAGGATCACTCCCACTAAATTGTCCCAGCCACAGTTTTGTCTAACCCAGCCTCACGTTTCCAAAGATGGAGATTCCACCACTTCCCTAGGTAACCCACTCCAATGTTTTACCACCTTCCTAGTGAGCAAGTTCTTCCTAATATCCAACCTCAGCCTCCCCAGCTGCAACTTGAAACAATAACTCCTTGTTCTGTCCTCTGTTACTACTAAGAACAGCCTAGTTCCCTCCTCTTTGGAGCACTTCTTCAAGCAGTTGAAGGTTGCTATCAAACCTCCCCCCGCTGCCCCCCAGCCTTCTCTTCTGCAGACTAAATAAGCCTAGTTCCTTCAGTCTCTCCTCATAAGTCATGTGCCCCAGTCCCCCAATGCAGGGGTCTCAAACTCAAATCACCACAAGGGTCACGTGAGGACCAGGATTTTGGCCCAAGGCTCACACTACTAAAATATTTTCATACAGCAGAGCCACCAGTTCATTTAATTAAAATTAAATTTTAAAATAAATAATTTAATTCAATTCAAAGTAATTGTAAATAGAATTAATTGGGGTTAGTTAAATTTAAATGAATTGTTAATTGAAATTTAATTTTTAAAAAGCTAATTAAATATTTTTTTAAGTTTTTATTAAAAAGGAAGTAAGGAAGGAAAGAATGAAGAGAAAAAGAAAAAAAGAGGGAAGGGAAGAAAGAAGGAAGGAAGAGAAAAAACCAAGAAGAAAGAGAGAGAGAAAAAAAGAGAAGGAAGAAAGGAAAAGAGAAAAAAGAAGGAAAGAAGAGAAAGAAAGAAAAAAGAAACAATGAAGGAAACAAGAAAGAAAGAAGGGAAAGAGAGAAGGAAGACAAAGAAAGAAAGAAGTGAAAAAAAGAAACAGATAAGGCTGCTCACAACCCCAGCCCCTAAGGAGGGACAAGCCATAACCCAGCTCCCAGCTACACGTTGGGCACCTTGGCCGTGGGCAAAGACCCCAAGCTGCCGCAGGGAGCCAGCCCTGCACCGCTACTGGCACCCTGGCTCACTGTGGCTATGCTGTCAGCGGGGGCCATACCCAACCAGGATGTGACTTTTGCAGGGCAGGCTGGCACCAGCCCCAAGAGGCCTGGCTGCTCCATGTGGGAAGCAGGGAGATCCGGCCCAGAGGGCAGGAGAAATGCTCCCACCCCACCCCAAGCAGCATAAAGTGCAGCCATGGGTGGAAAAAGATGTAACCTGGCCCAGAATCACTGCCGATGGCAGCAGGACCTCAAGTAGGAGGCAGGTGAAGGCAGCCTGGTTGCCAGCTCCCAGCCAGCAGAGTGAGGACTTCTTGAAAAGCTGGCCAGGGGTTGGGATCCCCTAAATTCCAGCTCTTGTTGCAGACTGCAGGAGGCAACTCCTTAGGCCACATGGGGTTGGCAGGCTGCGTGTTTGAGACCCCTGCTCTAATCATTTTTGTTGCCCTCTGCTGGACTCTAATTTGTCAACAACCTTTCAGTTTTGGGCTCCGCACCAAAGGCACAGTATTCCAGATGTAGCCTCACCAGTGCAGGATAGAGGGGAATAATCACATCCCTTGATCTGGCAGCAACACTCCTACTGATGCAGCCCAATATGCCATTGGCCTTTTGGGCAATGAGAGCACACTGTTGACTCAGACCCAGCTACCGATTCACCATAACCCCCTGGTCTTTTCCTACAATGCTGATATTTAGCCAATTGGTCCCCAGCCTGCAGTAGTACATGGGATTTTTCTGTCCTAAGTGCAGGACTTTATAGTTATTCTTGTTGAGCCTCATGTGATTTCCTTTGGCCCAATGCTCCAATTTATCTAGATCTCACTGAATCCTATCCCTGCCCTCCAGTCTATTTATCATTCCCCCCAGCTTGGTGTTGTCCGCAAATTTACTAAGCATGCAATCTATCCCATCACCCAGATCATTAATGAAGATGTTGAACAGAACCAGCCCTAGGACCAACCCCTGGGGCACTCCACTAGTTACCTGTTGCCAACTAGGCACTGGGCCATTGATTCCCACCCGCTGAGCCCGATGACATGGCCAGCTTACGGGGTCCATGCACCCAAACCATGTTTCCTTAACTTCCTGACAAAAATGCTGTGGGAAACCGTATCAAAAGCTTTACTAAACTTGAGGCATATCATATCAACAGCTATTCCAACATCGACATATCCAGTCATCTCATCATAGCAGCCAATCAGGTTGGTAAGGCACGATTTGCCCTTGGTGATCGCATGTGGACTATTCCTGATCACTCTACTTTGCTCCAAGTGTTTCATAATGGATTCTTTGAGGACTTGCTCCATGATTTTTCCAGGGTTGAGATGAGGCTGAAAGATCTGTAGCTCCCCAGGTGCTCTTTTTTTCCCTTCTTGAAGATAGGTACTATATTTGCCTTTTTCCAATCATCCAGGACCTCCCACACTCACCATGAGTTTTCAAACATAATAGCTAGTGGCTCTGCAAATCGAATGGTCAACTCCCTCGAATGCAGTACATCCAACCCCAAAAACTTGTGCACATCTAACTTCTCTAAGTAGTCCCTAACCTGACCTTCCATCACTGAGGGCTGAACACCTTCCCTCTACTCTGTGTTGCCCAGTATAATAGCCTGGGAGTTGTCCCTGCCTGTAAAGACTGAGGTTAAGAAAAACAACAAGCAGTTGTGTGGCACTTTAAGACTAACAGATTTATTTTTTGCATGAGCTTTCATGCAAAAAATAAATCTTTTAGTCTTAAAGTGCCACACAACTGCTTGTTGTTTTTTTTACTGGACTAGACTAACACGGCTATCCCTTTGGAAACTGAGGTTAAGAAAGCATTGAGTACTTCAGTCCTTTCCGCATCATCCGCCACAAGGATACCCGCCCCATTCAGTAAGGGACCTACACCATCCCTGATCGCTTTCTTGTTACTGACATACTTGTAGAACCCCCTTCTGTTATCCTTCACATGCCTTGCTAGCTGCAATGCCAATTGCCCTTCGGCCTTTCTGATTTTATCCCTTCAGGCCCGAGCAACATCTTTATACAGCTCCCTAGTCATCTGTCCAAGCTCGCACTTCTTGTAAGCTTCCCCTTTTGTGTTTCAGCTCACTGTAGAGTTCTCTGCTAAGCCATGCCAGGCACCTTCCATATATGCTGTTCTTTCTGTGCAATGGAATGGTGTCTTCCTGTGCCATTAGCAGGGTTTCTTTAAAATACAGCCAGTTCTCTTGGATGCCTTTCCCTTTCAAATTAGCCTTCCAGAGGATCCTGCCTTTCAGTTTCCTGAGGGACCCAAAATCTGCTTTTCTGAAGTCCAGGGTCTATGTTCTGCTTCTTTCCCTTCTTCCTTTGATCACGATCCTGAACTCCAACACCTCCTGGTCAGCACTGCCAGGCTGCCATTCACTTCTACTTCCTCAACCAATTCTCCTCTGTTTGTGAACAGCAGGTCAAGATGTGCAAGGCCTCTAGCTGCTTCCTCCAGCATTTGTACCAGGATGCCGCCCTCAATGCTCTCCAAAAACTTCCTGCATTGTCTGTGCACTGCTACATTGCCCTTCCAGCAGATGTCAGGGTAAATGACGTCCCCTGTGAGAACCAGGGCCTGTGATCTGGAAACTTCTGCTAGTTGTCCATAGAAAGCCTCATCAACCTCCCCCTTCTGGGCTGGTGTTCCATAGCAGACACCCACCACGACATCCCCCTTGTTGCACTCTCCTCTAAACTTAACCCAAAGACTTTCAACAGGCTTTCAACTGATATAGAGGGACAGAATGCTAGCCTCTCTCTTTGAAGTTGATAAGATGTTTGTATTCATAATTTGGCACTCTTAGGGCTGACTTATCTGGCTATGTGGACTCTCTCTTCAGTCCCTGCACTACCAGCACTCCTAACTATCTCTGACCACTGACTTCCTTAAAAATTTCAGTCCGTTAGTGATCTTCCAGAGAACAGCATCCTGGTCACTGTGGGTGAATAAACTCTTTATATGAATATCCCACACAAAGACAGACTAGAAGCCATCAGGAACCCTACCTCGGATGATGTCAGAGCACGCTTAGTGACTGAAACTTTGACACTCTACTCACCCACAACCATTTCAGGTTTGGAAATGATTTATATCTTCAAGTCAACAGTATTCCTATGGGTACCTGCACAGTCCCACAAAAGACTTCTGGTTGACTTAGAACAATGCTTCCTCAGGTCTCGTCCCCAAGTCTCATCTACTTACACTACACTGATGACGTCTGTATCATCTGGACCCACAGAAAGGAGGCCCTTGAGAAATTCCACCAAGATTTCAACAATTTCCGCCCCATCATCAACCTTGCCTTAGATCAGACCACACAGGAGATCCACTTTCTGGACACTTCATACAAGTGAGTGAAAGTCACAAAAACACCACCCAAAAACTGGAAATCTACTGAACGTTATACCTACCTACATCCCTCCAGCTTTTATCCATGACATATCACATAATCCACTGTTTACTGTCAAGCACTAAGATACAACCACATTTGCTCTGATCCTACAGTCAGAGACAAACATTTTTAGGATCTCTACCAAGCATTCTTAAAACTATAATACCCACCCAGGGAATCGAAAAAATCAGACTAATGGATCCAGAAGTCAACTATTACAGGATAAGCCCAACAAGGAAAATAAGAGAAAGCCACTGGTCTTCATCTATATAGCCCCTCCTTTTTACAGACATCCCCCCAACCTTAAGCAAATACTCACCAAAAACTACACATCATACACCAGGAATATTAAACCAGGTATTTAGCCTTGCAGCAGGCCCCATTGCCAACTCTGCCCATCTATTTACACAAGTGACACCATGATAGGACATAACCAGGTCAGCCACTCCACCAAGGACTCTTAACTGCTTACCTAACAATGTGATATATGCAATCATGTGCCAATAATGCCCCTCTGCTATATACACTGACCAAACTGGACAGTCTCTGTGAAAAAGAATAGACGGACACAAATCAGACACTGAGAATGGTCACATTCAAAAAGCGGTATGGGAACATTTCAATCTACCTGGACGCTGAATAAAAACAAATGCTAGTTACAGTGCTTCATAAAAAAAATCTTCATAAACAAATCAGAACATAAAACTGCATAACTGGAATTCATATACACATTAGATACCTTCACACTGGGTTTGAGTAAAAGCTTTGAATGGGTCATCAGAAAAGATAAGTTCCAAAGAGACAGCTGTAGTAGTTTATTTCAGAAAAACAAACAAGGAGTCCTGTGGCACTTTTAAAGACTAACAAATTTATTTATCACATGAGCTTTCGTGGGAGAAAAATCCCACTTTGTGAGATACTTGAAAACAGAAAATTTATGGAATGGAGGAAAATAAATGCAGGGAAGTGTAAGTCACAGAATCAGGTCAGACTGAGCCCTCCAGGCCATCATCCACCTATTCGATCAACCCCTAATTCCAGAATAAAACAAAGTCTGGGAAGAACAAATGCATCTTGCAGAGCCTTCTGAAATCTAGGTTGCTGGTGAACAAATAAGGATGCTAAAACTGCCTGGTTGCCAGCCCAGCTCACTGAAACTAGGATTCTAACAGCTCAGGAAACTCAAAGGACCACCATAGCTACAGAATCACAAGAAAAGGATCTCTCAGATAACAAGTACCCAATCCACTTATCGCCCTATGGATCAGGTTCAAAACTTTACTTAGAGATCAAGTGGTAGCTAAACAAGGTACAGATGTAACATGTCCTCTGCAGAAACCACCACTGAAGAGTAAGCCTCAATATTCTACAATAGCTACAGTTTCCACATGGCTGAACAGTATAGGGCAGGGGTGGGCAACCCCCGGCACTTGTGTGGACAGTGGCATCAGAGCCCATTCAGAGTGGCACATGGCACCCTCTGCAGTACCACAGAAATTGCCACTCTTGCTACCAAAAGCCACTCTGGACAGCTTCCTTCAGGTGCAGCTGGGACACAGTGGGGTCCCCTCATGCCTATGTCTCCATGTGACACAGAAAAAAGCTGCCCAGAGTGGCTCCCCTCTGTAGTGTGATGCTTCCCAAAGGAGCCACTCAGGGCAGCTTCTTTCTGCAACACGCCTGGGAATCCCTGAAAGGAGCCACTTCTTTTTGCAGCATGCTTGGGGAACCCTATCCCCAGGCACATCACCAAGATGAGCCACTCTGATTGATTTCTTTCCACGGCATGCTTAGGAAACACTCCCACTCCAGCCATGATGGCTGCTGAATTTTCAGACAACCACCATATTTTTTCAGCAGAGGGGGCCACCAGCACCAGCTGAGGGTCGGGGAGGCAGGACCGGCAGAGGGGTCAGCAAAGGTTGCCGACCCTTGGTATAGGGCTAGCAGAGGACACGGCACTAATTTAACAGCAAATGGATGTTAGTTTCCACACTTCTCCAGTGCCAGGACACACACAATGGATATTGTTCAAGCCTGCTTCGGCATTCTGCCCCTACTGCCCTCTCACTATGGCCACATGGTGCAATCACTTCTGGAATAAACAAGTAGTCTCCCACCCTCTCACAGCTATTTAAGCAATGCCTTCAACTTTGAACAATTCTGCTAGCTGCAAAGAGAATCATAGAAATCATGGAAGGAACAGGAAAGGTCATCAAGTGCAGTTCCCTGCACTGATGGTAGGGCAAAGTATCCTCTTAAGCCATCCCTGACAGGTGTTTGTCTAACCTGCTCTTAAAAACTTCCAATGATGGAGATTCCACAACCTGCCTAGGCAACTTCTTCATTACCCTGAAAGTCAGGAATTTTTTCCTGATATCCACTCTAAACTTCCCATTCCATAATTTAAGCCAATTGCTTCTTGTCCTATCATTGGTGATTAAGGAGAACAATTTTTCTCCCTCCTCCTCTTGACAACCTTTTAGGTACTTCAAAACTTATCACATCCCCCCTCAATCTCCTCTTTTCCACCTAAACAAACCCAGCTCTTTCAATTTTCCCTCATAAGTCAAGTGTTCCAGACCTCTAATCATTCGTGTTGCTCTTCTCTGGACTTTCTCCACATATCTCTTGAAATGAGGCACCCAGAACTGGACACAATACTCCACTTGAGGCCTAATCAGGGTGGAGTAGAGCAGAAGTATTACTTCTCGTGCCTTTCTTACAATACTCCTGTAAATACACCCCAAAATGGCGTTTGTGCTTTTTTTTTTTTTTTTTGCAACAGTGTTAATGCTGTTGACTCAATTAGCCTGTGGTCCTCTATGACACCCAGATCCCTTTCCAGAACTATCTTCCTAGGCATTCTTTGCCCATATTCTCTGTATTTTCATATAAGTAATAGCAATAGAATAAGTAATGGGATGGGTTCTGAGTTATTACAGATAATTCTTTCTTGGGTGTCTCACTGATGAGTCTTGCCCACACACTCAAGGTTTTACTGATTGCCATACTGGGGTCAGGAATCTCCCCGCAAGGCAGACTGGCAAAGGCTCTAGGGGTTTTCACCTTTCTCTGTAGCATGGCCCATGACTCAGGTGGCAGTAGAGTCTCTGTACCTTAGTCTTAAATCATGATTTGAGGACTTTAATAATTCAATCATAGGTTAGAGGTTTATTGCAGTGGGTTCTGTAGCTCACATCGTGCAGAAAGTCAGATTAGATCATCATATTGGTCCCTTCTGACTTTACAGTCTATCAGTTGAATCTCTCAAGCCCCTAGAAACTTCAGTATGCCCCTGTATGCAGAAACACCATAGCAGAAGTAAATTTTAAGAAAGGATTTAAAAGAGCATACAGTAGCAGCTCTACAAAATTTACTGGTTCAGTAGTTTTCCCCACGCACAGTGGGCTGCATAGGAAAAAGTGCAGAGATGTTTTAGAGCAGGGGTTCCCAACATTTTTAAGGCTGGGGACCCCCTTGGCAGCGAAAATGAAGTTTGCAGACCCCTGGTTTGAACGAGGTGCTGCCACGCAGCAGGGCAGAATGTGGCCTGCTGCTCTCCTGCCATGGAGAGGGGGCTGCCACGACCATGGCCCCTGATCCCTGCCTGTGGAGCTGGGAGCCACCTCGGCCTTGGCCCCCTCCCCCACAGCATTCCCTTTGTGCCAGCCTGTTCTCTGACCCCCTCCCCGCTGGTTCCCTATTCCCAAGCTTCACCCCCTCCCCCCGGTCACTACCCCCCTTCTTACCTGGCCACTGGAGCTGGGGGCACCTGGCCACACCCCAGGCTACTCTGAGTATGCTTTGCATGCTCAGGGCGGGAGTTTTAAAAACTCCCAGCCTGAGGGAAGCTCTCTGCTGGCCGCCCAGAAGCCTGGGTCGCCCTGGCAACCAGAGACCCCAGCACTTCCAGCCCCAGTTCCCAGCCTGTTCGTGGACCCTCTGGAGCTACGCTGCGGTCCCCCAGGCGTCCACAGACCACAGGTTAGGAACCACTGTTTTAGAGAGAAGCAGTAAAACAAAATCAAGAATGTTGTCAATGGTCAATCAACGGTAGGGACTGACAGCTTGATAAATTAGTAGAGCCGATAGGATTCAGCTAACTGGAAAAAACCATAAACGTAAGAATAACGAGGAAGCAGACAACGGAGGAAGACAAAGAGGGTGTAATAACATGTGGTCAAAGTGAGAAGGGAGGGAGATGATCCTTGCAGCTGAGTTTTGAATGGACCTGAGAAGACAATATGGAAAGTGTCAAAGCCAGAGAGGATGAGACAACTAAGAAATGATGATGCCTGAATGGTCTTGGCAATCTAGGCAGAGAGAAATGGTCAAATCTTTGAAATTTTATACAAACAGAAATTGCAAGCCTGGATATGGCCTCCATGTTTGTGTCAAGAGAGAGAGAGCAGAGTCAAAGATGAGATTACAGGCCTAAGTGACTAGGAGGGGGACGGTACAGAGAAACGTAGGAGGGGAAGACTTGGGAGGAGCAGCAGCAAGAGAGATCAATAGCTCAGTTTTGATTATGTGATCTTAACAAATCCTGCATGCGGACAGGAGGTTAGACTAGATGACTCTTGCAATTCCTTCTGACCCTGTGATTCTAAATTACCTGTTGGATATTGACTTAGTGATTTTAGCAAGCCCAAGATGAGAAATTGGAGGGAGGAAGACACACCTTAAGAGATGTACTTTTGCAGACCATCATGGTAGGACAGAGGCCTAGGAGCCTTGGGGAGACACCTCTTGGAGGAGGGAGAGAGGAGAAAAAGGACTCACCAAACAAGATGCTGACATAGTGGTTGAAGAACCATAAGAAGGATGGAGACACAAAAGTCAGTGGTACACAGTATCTGAGTATGAAAGGTATGACCAAAGCAATGCAGTGATCAAGGAGAATGTAGAAATGGAGGTCCTTTCATTTGGCCATGAAGTGGTCATTCAGAACCTTCATGAGAGCAACTCCAATTGAGCAGAAGGGGAATAAACAAGATTGGAATGGTCAAGAATGGAGATGGAGGAGAAGAACTCAAGGTAGCAGTTCTAGACAGCACATTGAAAGAACCTGCAGATAAAGGGGAGGTGTTCTGCAAATAGTCAAACAGTTGGGATCATGGCAGTGTTCCCTGTAAGCTGCGCTGGCGCGCTGCAGCGCAGCCCACAACAGCCGCCAGCGCAGCAAAGGCTGCTGGCAGTGCACCGCCAGCAGCCAAAGTCCCTGGATAGAGCTCCCTCTGGGGCTGGGAGTTTTCAAAACTCCCACCCAGAGAAGCTCTAATGGAGCATGCCCAGAAAATCTGGGCATGCTCCGTAGAGCTTCTCTGGCCCCAGGAGCCCTGAGGTAAGTTTGTGGGGGCTGGGGGGGGGGGCCCGCCAGGAGTGGGGGGGGGCAAGCGGGAGCAGGGGGGGAGTGCTGCCAGGAGCAGAAGGCGAGCAGGAGCGGGAGGGGGTGATGCCGGGAGCAGGGGGGCGAGTGGGAGCGGGGGGGCTGCTGCCAGGAGTGGGGGGGCCTAGCAGGAGCGGGGGGGCTGTGCAGCGGGCCCCGCGGGGGGGGTGGGGGAGAGCGCAGCGAGCAACATGAGTTGCTCAGCTGCCCTCACCCCTTAGAGGGAACACTGGATCATGGGTATGTTTCTTCATTCAGAGGGAGACCGAAGAATGCTGGTATTGTGAGGGAAGGAAGCCTGAGGAGAGTAAGACTGAGAAGAGCAAAGGAAGGGATCAATGGGATAAATGCAGTCGCTAGAAGAGAGCAGATGGGGCTCTTCCTTGTCAATGAGGTGTCTGAGGGCAAAACCAACAGCAAATCAACTGTGCTGATTGTCTTCTATAAAATGTCTGCAAGATCCTGTTTGAGCGAAAACTGACTCAAGAATGTCAAAATTAAAAAAAAAGAATCAGAGGAGCAAATGGGGGGGGGGGGCTAGGACTGTAGACCTTGGATTCAACTAGGGTGGTAAAAGAGAATTGTTTAGGTAGAAAGATGGCACTACTGAAAAAAAGACAGCACATTTATAGTGCCAGAAGACTACTTTCTAGCAAAACCACCACAGAGATAGAAGCTCCCTTTTTATTGTTCCCCTAGCTACACCACGGTGAATTATTATACAGTGCCAACCAATGATTTCACTGTACCAGAGATTTTCAGACAGTGCTACATATACTCCTGGGGCTACTTCAGAGCATCACAGGTGCTACCCAAGAGGACTCAGAAGTATGACCGTAAAAAAATAATAGAAAATGGTCTTGAATGTATTCTACAACACAAAAACATTTGAAAAGATTTTGGTTTTGCAATTGTTATTTATTGCAACTTTAAATTGTAATTCATTGATGCTTAATTTTAATTGTGCAGGTCTACAGCTAGATAGATAGATAGATAGATAGATAGATATAATCTATGCATGTATGCATTTAGCTAACTGTACTCAAATAACTCCCAAATGCTTTATTTCAATCACACAGGTTTCAATTCAAACAAATGCAGCAGTACAGTGATTGGTTGAGTGCTGTTTGACTGTATACATTTATTTCAGAATAAGTCTTGTATCACTTCTTAAGTCAAAACTGGACACATTTCTTAACTGTAAAAAAAAAAAAGCAGGAAGGAAACACAAAACTGTCTACAGGAAGTGCAAAGCAACAGGACATTCATAAGTACAATGGTGATAACTTTCAGTTTGGGTGACAAAAATAAACCAAAACCCAAGTGCATAATTTGTCTGAAGGAGCTCTCCAATGAATGCATGAAACCGTCTTTATTAAATAGGCACTTGGAAATTAAGCATTCTAGCTTAGTTGGAAAGCTGACTGAATGCTCTGAAAGAATGCTTGAGAATTTCAAACGACAAAAGGAAGTGTTCACTCGTACCTTAACAGTTAGTGAGACTGCTCTGAAGGCCTCATATCTGATATTGCACCAGACTGTGAAATGCAAAAAAGCCCATACTACTGGCTGGTGAATCTTTGATTATTCCTACCACAGTGGACATCTGTAGAGTAATGTTTGGTAGCAAGCAAACAAGTCAAGTAAAAAAGATAACACTTTCAGATAATGTTATTTCTAGACGAATATTTAAAACGGCACTTGACACAGAGATGCCAGTAATAGACAGACTGAAAATAGTTTTTGCACATGTACTCTATTCTGATAAATCCTTGACATTGGCAATTAAGCACAATTATTAACATTTATTCGCTACATTTGTGAAAAGAAGCTGGCTGAAGAATTTTTTTGTTGTTGTCCTACATTGCCAAAATGAAGAACAGGAGCAGATAATTTTGAATACTTAACCACAAAAGGCCTTTTGTGGGACTGTGGTATTGGTATTTCCACAGATGGGGAAAGAGTTATTGCTGACAATAAAAACAGTTTGATGGTGAGAACAAAGCAGGTAGCACCGAAGGCTACTTCAACTAATTTGTATTTTACACAGAAAAGCACTGGCATTGAAGGAACTGAGCCCAGACTTGAATAATATTTTATTTTCTGCTGTAAAAAATTCTGAATTTCATCAAGGCCAGACTTATGAACTCCTGCATTTTTACCACTCTGCAATGAAATATGTGCCAAAAATCAAGCACATCTTCATTCCAAAGTATGCCAGCTTTCCCTTGGATCTGTGTTGCTAAGAGTGTTTGACTTACACACTGAGATAACTCAATTTCTGTTGGACCAGAGTTCTTATTTGGTTGATTATCTCAGGGATCCCAAACGAAATGCAAAACTAGTGTACCTGGAAGATGTATTTGATGAACTAAACAGCCCTAACAAAAGTATGCAGGGACCTGAGACAGACTAACTAGCTCACTGTGATAAAATCCAAGGATTTAAGGCAAAAGTAGAATGAACAAGTGAGAATGGGAACAACAACGATGTACATCTGCCTAACTGACTTCAATGATGGAGATTGTGAAGCAGTGACAATTTCCGAGAATCTGCAGCAATCTAACAGGGCTTGTTGTTCAGTTCTATTTGTACTTCAGTGGAATGGAAGACTCTTTAAACACCAACAGCTATTGGATCAGAGATCCATTTTCAAATGCTCCCAACAAGGAAGTGTTCCACACTGTAAATGTTAAGGAAGAGAACAAACTGACTGAACTTAGATATGACCGGGTTTTGTGTCAGAAGCATCAGAATTGTGGATGAAACATCTCAAAGTGTTGGTTGACAATCTCAACTGAATACCCAGAGCTTATCTGGAAAGCAATGCAAGTTCTGCTACAGTTTGTAACCGAATATCTATGCAAGTTTGGATTTTCTGCCTTGGCTGCAATTAAAACAAAGCATAGAGCAAAACTGGCCGTGAAGGGTGAGATAAGAGTTTGTTCTTTTGACATATGAGGGATTGACAAGCTATACAAGATCCACAAGGCTCAGATATCCCTTTGAAGTGGTAAATTTACAGTAAATGTATCAAGTTATACCAGATTTAAGTGTGCTGTGACCATCTCATGGTCAATGTTTTTGATGCTGTTAATATTTAAAAAGCACTCCTAAGTTAGATGGACATAAGGTAACCATTCCAACGAGCAGAAAGAACAGCAAATGTGGAAAGGACCCAGTGTGGCTTAACAGAGAACTCTGCACTAAGCAAAAGCATAAAAAGGAAGCTTACAGGAAGTGGAAGCTTGGACAGATGACTAAAGCAGCATATAAAGATGTTGCTTGGGACTGCAGGGATAAAATCTGAAAGGCCAAAGGACAATTGGAGTTGCGGCTAGCAAGGGATGTGAAGGATAACACGAAGGGGCTCTGCAAGTATGTTAATAACAAGAAGAGGATCAAGGATGGCATAGGTCCCTTACTGAATGAGGCAGGTATCCTCGTGATGGAGGATGAGGAAAAAGCTAAAGTGCTCAATGCTTTTTTTACTTCAGTTTTCACAGGCAGGGACAGCTCCCATCCTGCTACACTGGATGTGGCTGATTGGAGAGAAGAAGAGAGGCCCTTGGTGATGGAAGGTCAGGTTAGGGACTACCTGAAAAAGCTGGATGTGCACAAGTCCATGGAGCTGGAAAACCTGCATCCGATGGTGCTGAGGGAGTTGGCTGATGAGATAGGAGTACCGCTGGCCATCATCTTTGAAAACTCGTGGCGAAAGGGGGAGGTGCTGGAGGACTGGAAAAAAGCAAATATAGTGCCTATCCTCAAGAAAGGCAAAAAGGAGGATCCAGGGAATTACGGACCTGTCAGCCTCACCTCAATCCCTGGAAAAATCATGGAGCAGGTTCTCAAAGAATCCATTATGAAACACTTGGAGAAAAATACAGTGATCAGGAACAGGCACAGCATGGATTCACCAAGGGTAAATCATGCCTGACCAACCTCATCGCCTTCTATGATGACATGACTGGATTTCTGGATGTGGGAAAAGCCGCTGATGTGATACACCTCGAATTTAGCAAGGCTTTTGATACGGTTTCCCGCAGCATTCTGGTCGGCAAGTTAAGGAAGTATGGGTTGGATGTGTGGATTGTAAGAGAAATGGCTAGATCAACAGTTTCAGCAAGTAGGAATCAATGGCTCCATGTCTAGTTGGCAACCAGTAATAAGTGGTGTGCCCCAGGGGTCAGTTCGAGGGCCAATTCGGTTCAACATTTTCATTAATGATCTGGATGATGGGATAGATTGCACACTCAGTAAGTTTGTGGATGACACCAAGCTGTGGGGAATGGTAGACACGCTGAAGGGGAGGGCCAGGATTCAGGGAGACCTTGACAAAGTGGAGCTGCGGGCCAATAGAAACCTCACGAGGTCCAGCACGGACTAGTGCAAAGTCCTGCATTTGGGACGGAAAAACCCCATGCATTGCTACAGGCTGGGGAGCAAACAGCTAAAGAACAGCGCTGTAGAAAAGGACCTGGGCGGTCATGGTGGATGGGAAACTGAATACGAGTCACCAGTGTGCTCTTGTTGCCAAAAAGGCCAATGGCATACTGGGCTGCATCAGAAGAAGTGCTGCTGCCAGATCAAGGGATGTGATCATTCCCCTCTATTCAGCACTGGTGAGGCCGCATCTGGAATACTGTGTCCAGTTTTGCACTCCCCACTACAAAAAGGACATGGACAAATTAAAAAGAGACCAGCGGAGGGCAACAAAAATGATCAAGGGGCTGGAGCACAAGACCAATGAAGAAAGACTGAAGGAATTAGGCTTATTTAGCCTGCAGAAGAAAAGACTGAGGGGGCATTTGATAGCAACCTTCAACTAAATGAAAGGATGCTCCAAGGAGGACGGTGCTCAGCTGTTCTCAGTAGTAAAAAAGCATAGAACAAGGAGCAATGGTTTCAAGTTGCAGCTGGGGAGGTCAAGGCTGGATATTAGGAAAAACTCTCTTATGAGTGGTAAAGCATTGGAATGGGCCACCTAGGGATGTGATGGAATCTCTGTCTTTAGAGATGTTTAAGGCCTGGCTGGACAAAACTCTGGCTGGGACAATTTAGTGCGAGTGGTCCTGCTTTTCTGGCAGGGGGTTGGACTAGATGACCTCATGAGGTCCCTTCCAACCCTAAGATTCTATGATAACATGATAAACATTCACAGCCTGTTTCACAGACCCTGATGACTCTATGCTTGGACTTCCTTACCTGAAGTAAGAGTGAGTAGTTCAAGATTAGTACTAAACAGAGACTGTGAAATGAGGCAATGCAGTCCAGAATATATATAATCTAAAGTTATAATTGAGAGCTAATGTAACAGTGTCAGTTCTGTTGTTATGTAAATTATGCATTAAATAACAAAACAGGATCAGTCTGAATGGCTTCTGGAAAGTCCTGGATGGCCAGTATATCAGCCAAAGGCTCAGCAAGTCCCTTTCCCCCGGTAGCTGAACAAGCAGGGTTACATCAGGCTAAATGGCACACATGGAGCTAATCAAGGCCTGACCCTGGTTTTGCTAAAAAGCCTCCCCTTCAGAGAAAAGGTGCAGCTGGTGAGAGAAAGTGAGGACAGCTATTAAAGTGTGTGAGAAGATGCAAGGTACAGTTGAAAGGCAGACAGAACCAAAGGAAGGAACACAACACTGTTCAAGAACCAACTCAGAGGTACAAAGACTGAGAGGAGAAAAAACCCATACCCAAAGGCAGTGGACTTTTCCCAAAACTGGAGGCCTGAAGGTAACAGACCCTGCTAGAAGCAGGAGATTTAGCTGGGCACAACCACACCCTGTGGGGCTCTCAGAGACCAAACAGCACATCTAGGCAGCATGGGGAGATAACTCAAGGAAACTTAGCAGTTCCCTGAAGCAGCAACGTGTGGACATGCTATTTCGCTTCGGGAGGGGACTGCAGGCACCCACGGGGTGAAGTGCAGCCATGCGCCTCACCCCACGGGTGTCTGCAGAGGGGGACTGCAGACACCAGCGCAGCTGGGCGCTGCATCCCCCCACCTGGGCTGCCCCCAAAGCCCGCTGCGGTGTCAGGGGCGCCCGGCTCAGCCCGCCGCTGCAGGGGCCAGGGTGAGCACAGCCCCAGGATTCCCCGGTGCCCCGCTCCTGCCGGGGGCGGGGCTGGGGACTGGCCCAGCCCCCAGCAGGAGTGGGGCACTGGGGAATCCTGGAGCCGCACTCACCCCGGCCCCTGCAGTGGCGGGCTTTGGGGGCAGCCCGGGCGGGGGAGTGCAGCGCCCGGCTGCACTGCTCTCCGCCGGTGCCTGCAGTCCTCCTCTGCAGACACCCGCGGGGTGAGGTGCCCGGCTGTGCTTCACCCCATGGGTGCCTGCAGCCCCCTGCAGACACCCACAGGGTGAGGCACCTGGCTGTGCTTCACACCACGGGTGCCTGCAGTCCCCCTCTGCTGGCAAGAGGACACCCCTCAGCACCCTGGCCAGGGTGCTGAGGGTTCCCTGGCCAGGCTGCTGAGGGGGTAGCCCTTTCTCCCAGGGTGCTTAGCACCCTGGGAGGAAGCTCAAATGTTGTTTTGGAACACTTTGTTCTGAAACAACATGTCCACACAGGGTTGTTTCAAAACAACCTTGTTTCGATAGGAAATTTTGAAAGAATGGCTCCCATTTCGAAACAAGGGGTTTCCTTGTTTCGAAATGGCTGTGCGTCGTGTGGCCATGGCATTTCTTATTTCAAAAGAACCTCGTTGTTTTGAAATAAGAATGCTGTGTGAACACACCCCCAGAGTCACTGCTTCTGGTGAGAGCCGGTACCAGTCACGAACCAGAGGCTGCCCATCGGTGGGGGCCAGCCCTGGCCCAGGCCAGGATCCGGAACCGCCTGCTGGTGGGTGCAGGAGCCTGCCCTGAAACGGTGGCCTGGCCCTGCCTGCTTTTGGCCCCACCTCCGGCACCTGCTGAAGGTGCTTTGGGCAGGGCTGGCAAAGGTTGCTGACCCCTGGTCTAACCTGCTCTTAAAAATTTCTCATGATGGAGATTCCACAACCTGCCTAGGCAGCTTACTCCTGTGGTTAATCACCCTGACAGTTTGGAATTTTTTCCCAATGTTCAACCTAAACTTCCCTTGCCGTAATTTAAGCTCATTGCTTCTTGTCTTGTCATCTGCAGTTAAGGAGAATAATTCTTCTCCCTCATCCTTGCAACAATCTTTTAGCTATTTGAAAACTTATGTCCCTTCTCAGTCTCCTCTTTTCCAGGCTAAACAAACCCAGTTCATTCAATTCTCTCTCATAAATCAAGTGTCCCTGCTCTTCTCTGGACTATACTCCAGCCGAGGACTAAGTGCCAAGTACAGCAGAAAAATTACTTCTCATTTTAAGTAAGACATACTTCTGTTAAAACCTCACAGAACAGTGCTTCCATTTTTTGCAACAGTGTTACACTGCTGACTCACATTGGCTCATAGTCCACTATGACACAAAGATACTCTTCCATGATACTTCTTCCTAGGTAGTCATTGTCCACTCTACATGTATGTAATTGACTGTTCTTTCCTAGGTGGAGCATCTTGCATTTGTTTTTATTGAACTGCATCCTATTTACCTCGGATCATTTCACCAGTTTGTCCTAATCATTCTGAATTGTGATCCTATCCTCAAAAGCACTTGGAGAGGTATGGTTTCTAAAAAAGGTTGAAAGCCTCTGTGCTATATCACTATTAATAGGCCTAAACCCCAATTGTTTAGCCTGAAATTTCTCATGCCAATCTCACACTACAGGGGAACCTAAGAAAAGGCGACAAATAAAATTCATTCAGTCTTTTGAACTAGTGAAGTATGAAATTCATATTTCATTCTTTTGGGGAAAAATTAATTGTACTTTTTGGCATAAAAGCTCAAAACCAGCATGATCTTCAAATTTAATATCTATAAGAACAGTCCTTGTAGACATCTGAAACTGTTGTTAAAATGGACTCATTCAAAGCCACTGAAAACAAAGTATCTATCATATAATTTTCCTTAATGAAATATACATGAATTACTTATAACAACATAGGAACATCTGGTTCAAAAGGAATTAACTTGAAATGAACACCCTGTTTATCTAAGAAATTGCACAATCATTTAGTCCTTTTACACCACTCTCCATTCCTTTGCAATTTCTCCAGCAGTACAAAAATTCTGTCCCTCACAAACCTTCAGCTCTTGTTCATTTCCTGTTTCTCCACTCCCATTCTCATGCCACTGGACACCTCTGGAGAAAGTCTGTGCATGGTAACGCAGACTTCCTCCATTACAACTCTGTTCACTCTTCTGCCAGCACTGCCCTATGTAATTGTTCAGATCCTTTACCTTAAGTTCCCTTCAGTTCTGTCCTGGATCCTTTCTAGTCCAGCTTCCATCCTCTCTAATCCACTTGAGCCCACCCACTGACATCTCTAACAATTCCATTCCAGCCGTATCTGAGTCTCTCCTACATTCTCATCCTTGTCAATTTTTCTATTGTTTTAAACATAGGCAATAACACTTTTCTTTCCAGGACATTGTTGTCCTTCAGCTTTCACAACTCGGCCCTCTTCTGCTCTTCTTCCTACCTCATCATTCCTTTAGCATCTTTCAAGGGATTCTCCTCTCTCCCTCTACCTTAGTCTTGTAAAGGTCCCACAGGGCTTTGTCTTTAGCCCACTCATCTCTCTCTCCCTCGCCACCTTTTCTTTGAATGATCTAGATTTGCTTGCACAGCTTCAACCATCATTTTTAAATAGCAACTCTGAAATCTATCTTCATCACTCTTGAACTTCCTCCTTCAATCCAACCTCACATCTGTTCCTAGAAGCCTCTCCATTACTCTTACATGTACCTTCATGTCTATTTCCTTGTTCAGCCCCATGCACCTTTTACATGATCATCCCACACAGGTTCATCATAAAGATACTCTGTGATATACCTAATGAAATGAGAGGGAAACGCTGAGAGAGCCAAGAGATGAGCAGGTATATTTACAGGAGGGCTGGGGGAAGAGGATTGTACACTTTTGCCCACCCAAACACAATGTGTGAGTGGCCTAAGGGAGTGGTAAAGACCAGTGTTGTGCCGGAAGGCATCTGGGGCCCCGTTTTCCAACAGATGTTGGGGCCGGATTTTTAATTGTCACCCCCCAACAGCTCCCATTATGACACTCTTGGATCTAGAGCTCTTTTGAAAATCAGGCCCCTTAAATGGTTAAATGTGGAAGACGTCACTACATAGATCGTAAGGCTAAGGGACCATTACAGCCATCCCAGTCTGACCTCCTGTGAGCACATCCAATCTTGATTTAAAAACTGTCAGCAACAGAGATCTTTGGTAAATTGTTCCCATAGTTAATTACCCTCCCCTGTTAAAAAAAAATTTGTCTTATTTTCAGTCTACACTGGTCTAGCTTCAACTTCCAGACACTGGATCACGTTAGACTTTCTCTGCCAGTTTGAGGAGGCTATTATTAAATACTTACCCACCCTCCACTCACAAACTGTAAATCTAATCGCCCTTTAACTTAAGTGTTTATTAAGCTGAACAGACTGAGTTCTTTCAGTCTATCACTACAAGACATGTTTTTTAATCCTTGAATCACTTATGCAAAACCATGTTCCAAAATGTCCTCAGCCTCTGCTTCCCAGAAACTTCATGATTGCCTGTTCTGTTCATCCCCTCTGAAGCACATGGCATTGCCCACTGCCAGGAGACAGGATACCAGGCTAGATGAACCACTGTTCTGACCCAGTATGGGCTTTCTTACAGGGAGAGCCCTGCAAATCCATAGATACCCACTTTATATCTGCAGATATTCATCTCAGTGGATCATTTTTGAGGATCACAGATCAGATGCAGATATAGATTTTGTATCTGCATGTGGCTCTACTTGTGGGACTTCTCTGAACGCTCTCCAATTTATCAACGTTCTTCTTCAACTGTAAGCACGAGACTTGATTTATTTCAGTAATGCTCACACCAGTGACAAAGAGGAAAAACTGGTATTTTTAATAGAGTTGCAATAGCACAAAATTTGAATTAGTTTTACAATACCCCAACAGGATTTAAATCATTTCAACTATCTTGATTTAAATTACTCTATCCAGCAGTTATGGGATCAGTTCTGAAGTCACTTGGAAAGATCATAGCCTGTCTTATGCAGAAAGCTGGGATGCTTAAGCCTATTGATTTCATCCAGTTTTAAAATCTGCGAAAAACAACAAACTCAGACTCCCTTCCTAGCTGCTGAAACTCACCCATTTCTCCAAAATCTATCAATCTCTTTAGAATTTAAAACTGGGACAAAGGGACAGAGAAGGACTTATCTTTCACTCTTCTAGCAATCTGGAAGGAAAGCACAAGGCAGAAAATGAGGTTTCCTATACAGACAGCAAAGAAGTGTGTTTTGGGGCAGAAGAACACCGAACAAACCTGAACCTACACCAAAGCTGAAACCAAAGAGAGGACTTTCCTACAAGAGTCAAAGACAGTACCCCAGGGTGAGGAAATGAGAAAATGGTGCAAGTCTTTGCTTCAAAATGACTTCCTGTCAAGCATTAACTAATTCTGGCTTCCGCCTGATTCATGCCTCTGCACAGCATCTGAAACACACAGCTGCAGCAACAGAAACCCATGTTAAAAATCTGGCACCAATTCATTTGAAGAAAAGATCTCAAGCTGAACTTCAGTGATCACAATAAAACTATCAGCTACAAGTCAAAACTTATCCAGTAATCACCAATAATCAGCAACTCAATTCAAACTACAAATGACAAACCAAGCAGATGCAAGAGACTCCGATTACCACACATTCTATCAAACAAAACACAAAAAGCTGAAAAGCAGACTCTGCTCCCTCCTGCAAAACCAGATGTACCTCTCCACCAGAGCTGTCCATGCAAAAGTAATATCCTAGGTTAAATTTCTATCAACAGACTTCCCCCAATCCCACCTAGTGTCCAGCTCCAAAAAGCAGTATTTCAAACATTATTGAACATTCAGAGATTCCAAGGCCAGATAGGACCATTCTGATCATCTAGCCTAACCTCCTGTATACAACAGGCTATAGAACTTCCCCAAAGTAATTCCTAGAATACATTCATTTTCATTCTACAGCATGTGGTGCCAGGCTACTGAAAGTAAAATGCGGAACACCAACCAGCACAGTCCTGGCAGTGGCTGTCTAATATCAGGCAATCAAGTTCATTCACCTTAATACTTAAACTCCTAACATTTTATCCAAACACAAACACTGACAATATTTAGGTGTCTGTGTTCATATGACGTAATTCAACACAAAATCACAGAAATGGGAAGAGACCATGAGACATCATTGATTCCAGTCTCCTGCACTCATGGCAGGACCAAGTACCCCCTTAAACCATCCATGACAGGTGCTCATCTATCCTGCTCTTGAACACTTCCAATGACAGAGATTCCACAACATGCCTAGGTAACTTATTCCAGTGGTTAATCACCCTGACAGTTAGGAATTTTCTTCATAATGTACAACCTAAACCACCCTTGCTGTAACTTAAGTCCATTGCTTCTTGTCCTATTATCTCATTGGTTATGGAGAATAATTTCTCCTCCCTCCTCCTCTTGACAACCTTTTAGGTACTTGAAAACTTATGTCCCCTCTGTCTCTTTACCACCTAAACAAACCCAGCTCTTTCAATCTTGCCTCATAAGTCAAGTGTTCCAGACCTCTAACCATTTGTGTTGCTCTTGTGGACACACTGGAGAAATTCCAGACATCTTTCCTGAAATGAGGTGCCCAGAACTGGACACTATACTCCAGTTGAGGCCTAATCAGGGCAGAGTAGAGCAGAGGAATTACTGCTTGTTTCTTACGTACAATACTCCTGTTAATACAGCCCAGAATGGTATTTGCTTTTTTTGTAACAGAGTTACGCTGTTCACTCATATTTACGTTGTGGTCCACTATGACACCCAGATCCCTTTCCGCAGTACTCCTTCCTAGGCAGTCATTGCCCATTTTGTTTATGTGCCAAGATTCTGTTTTCTGTAACCATCAGCTGTAGGCTGAATGAGGTATTGTCTAATTTCAACTAGCTCAGCTGGAGCTTCTTGTCAGCTCCTGTTTAGATTCTGGCAGATGTTTCTCTCCAGCTTCCTTTTCCGTTTCATTTGTGATCTCATGGATTAGGTTTCGAGTGGCAGTTCACACTGGAAATGCACATTCCAAGACATATAGAGTTATATTCTCTGATCAAGTGGGAGAGGATTGGACTAGTGTTCCACCATCTTTTTACTTGTTCGGAATACCTTCCTCATGACTCATTGGAAATAACAATGAAAAGCAGAAGGAGAACTGAGGCGCTGGAGCTACTTGCACTGAATAAAATTTGGAGTACCATTTGTTTTGTTGTTTTTCTCTCTTTTTTTTTTTAATAATTTTTTATGAATTGGCATGTGGAGAAACATGGTACTCACTACTCAGTGAAAATGGAGAGAAACCCGAAACACTGAGGCTATGTCCACACTTTCTTATGTGGAGTATTTTTCATTTGTCTTTACTGACATCTTCTGCACAATGTGACCTCTGCACGTCAGGGCTGACCCAAGGGGGTGGCAAAAAGGGTGATCGCCCCAGGCTCTGCAGCTCCTTGGGCCCCGAGCTGTCCTCCTACGAGCAGGGCAGCACAGGACTGAACCGCTGACTCCCCTCCCCCCAGCTGGCTGTTCCCTATCTGGGTGACAGGGAGAGCTGGCCAAAAGCAGCAGCCAGGGTTAGTGCTCCTGCACTGCCCCTGCCCCACTTGCGCTGCCTTCAGCTCCATGTCGGAGGCAGCAGGGAGGGGTTGGAAGGCAGCATGGGGCCTGAGCCACTGCCTCTGACTCCCTCCCCCCTGCCTCTAGCACAGAGTCAAAGGCAGCACTTGGGGGGGGGGGGGGGGCAAACGGTGTGGTTGCACTGACCCTAGCTGCCACTTTTGGTCAGCTCTCCCTGTCCACCAGATGGGGAACAGCTGGCTCAGGGGCGGACTGGGCCTGCCCCTCCGCTGGGCTGGCCAGCCCCACCCCCCACCAATGTGGATGCAGGGGGGGGGGGGGGGGGGGGCACAGATGCTGATTCACCCACGGTCCCGCACCCCCCAGGGACAGCTGCACATGCAAGGTTATCACATATGAAGAACTCTACTTTGCTCTACAAAATGGTACCCTCCAGGAAGCATGACCTTACACATATGGTATGTGAGCTCACTCTCTGAAGAGGATGCTATTTTGTAAAGTAGCGTCCTCCGTGCTTTGTGACTTTGCTCTTCACAGTCATGCAGAGTAAACATTTGGGAACCACTATTATAGCAGATGATCAGCTGCATATCAGCTCCTGATGTGACACTATAGCCAAAAGACCTAATGCAATCCTGGGATGCATAATGAGGGAAATCTCAAGTATGAGCATGGGTATAGTTTGATTCTATGTTTGCGGGGGCAGCTCCAGTCAGCAGGGTTGCATGGTGAGAAGGGCCAAAATTTATACCTGCCTATGGCTTTCAGTTGTGGATGGAGGGGCTCAACATCTCCCCCTTCTCCCCCACCCCCAGACTACACCCATCAGCAGCAGTAGAGAGGTTATTTAACTCTGCATTTGGCACTGGTGTGACTGCTGCTGCAATATGGTGTCCAGTTCTGTTACCCAGAATTCAAGGATTTTGATAAATTAGAGAGGATTCAGAGAAGAATCATAAGAATGCTCAAAAAGACTAGAAAGCTTTCTGTAAAGAGAGAGACTCAAAGAGATCAACCTACTTAGCTTAAGGAAAAGAACGGTAAGGAGTGACTTGATAAGAGCGTATAAACACTTACGAGGGGAACAAATACTGAACAAAGAGCTCATCAATCAGCAAAAAGTATAACAACTTGACTGGAAGCGGAAGCCAGACAAATGGCTAAACCAGGGTTGTCAAACTCATTTACCATGGCGGGCCATATTTGACTTAAATGTACTTCAGGTCGGCTGTTCATACCATAAATCAAGAGGGCACCCTCATGGCACTGCAGAGTGCTGTGTATACAAGACTGCATTCCATGATACCACATACTCACCCTCTCTCTGTTTGGGCGAGAGTGTGAGCTTGCGGAGTGCAATCTTATGTAGCCTCACTCCACAATGTCACGAGACCTGACGCTCTTGTCACATTGCAGAGCGCTCGGTATGCAAGACCACACATATTCCCCCATGCTAGAGAGACAATATAGCCCCATGGAGCGGTTATGGGCCGGATGGAATTGGTTCGCAGCCTGCATGTTTGACACCCTTGGGCTAGAAAAATGGCTTCCAATGGCTGGAAGTGGAAACCAGACAAATTTCAGACTGGGAATAAGGCATTAAGTTCTTTAAACAGAGAGTGCTTAATCACTGGAACAATTTACCAAGGATTGTAGTGGAGCCTCCATCACTACAATTTTTAGATCAAAATTGCATGTTTTTCTAAAAATTATGCTCTAGAAATTATTTTGGGGACGTTCTATGGTCTGTGTTATACAGTGGGTCAGACGACATGGTCACAACAGTCCTTTCTAGCCTTAAAATAGTGTTTTCCAAACTAAGTTGGCAACAGAATACTTTTGGGCATGGAATATGTTGATGGAACATGTACATGCTAATCCAGGGACAGGGGGGTCATATCGAATAACTGCCATATGAATTGCTCAAAAGTTTATTTTAAAGAGTTAGAAAGAAAAATATCACTAGCATCAAAATATTTCATGGAACACCTATTCACACTGCACAGAACACAGTCTGGGAAACAGCCTTAGAATATATGAAATCAGGCATCCTCATTAGTGATCCCTGTCTCTCTCCATGGCTACCTAGCAAATCCAGTCACACCAGATTCTTGTGTGAGACTAGCACTGTACCCCTTTAGGGCACAATATTTTCAGTAAGTATATGCAGTGACACATGAGGTCTTTTAAAAACAAGATAATTTATTAGTAACCTGGCATGCAGAATCTGAAAGTTCTTGGGTCACTAGAGAAGCAGAGATATAGGCACGCTCTAAAAAATAATGTTGGTTTAACTATGTCTGTCAGGGGTATGGAAAGAAACAAAACAAAACCCAAAGAGGCATTGCAAACCAAAGCTAAGTTCCCATGTAGACAGAGCTAGATTGAGAGAAGAATTCTTCCTTTTACCTAGCTACTGCACCTCTGACAAACTCTGGCAGTCACAAAGTTTTTCCTAACATACAATCTAAACCACTCTTGCTGTAATTTTAACCAACTTTTTCTTATCCTATCCCCAGAGACTAAGAAGAATAATTTTTCTCTCCTCCTTGTAATAATCTTTTATGTACTTGAAAACTGTAATTGTGTCCCCACTCAATCTTCTATTCTCCAGACTAAAACAGACCCAATGTTTCAATCTTCTCTCACAGATCGTGTTTTCTAGACCTTTAATACTTCTGTACTGAGAAAAGTAAGTAGAAGTAGATAATTATTTTAATTTAAAAAAGACAAAATTTAACAGAATTGTTCCACCAAAGCAACAGCAGAGCAGATTACAGTGTTGGTATGCTATAAACCAGCATAACATTTAAAGATTTTAGAAGACATTTAGATGTTTTTAAGTCTTAGTGAAAGTGAAGTATAAATATAAACTGCAGTTAAACATTTAGGTTTATGGTTTTTGAAGTATTATTTGATGACAAGCTAATGGAGAGGAACCTTTCAACTCCATCATCCACAAAAGAAAGGGGAAAGGAGAGCCCAGACTCCAGAGAAAAATGCCATATTAACTCCACTGATGTCCGGTGCCTCACTAGAACCTCATACAGTAGGAGCCCCTAAGCTCCAGATTACATCAAGTAAACTCACTCTCTCTCTCTCTCTCTCTGTTGGTTTGCAGATCTCTCTATTCAGACCACTGAAAGCTGGGATTAGAGACATCACTATAAAGCCCTGTTTCGCCATTCCTGTCAATTGACACATCTTTCTCTCATACAAACTACAGCTTCCACTCTGAAAGACCCCAATACACCCTCTACACCAGGGGTGGCCAGAATTATGGAACTCAAGAGCCACACAAGTTGATTATTAAATCTTCAAGAGCCGCACTGAGGCATATAGCCCTATACTTCTACCTACTAAACTGATTTGCTGATGTTCTTCCGCGAACCACACTTTTCATTCAAGAGCCACACGCGGTTCCTGAGCCACAGTTTGGCCACACCTGCTCTACACCAACACATCCCACAGAATTTATCTGTGAACAGAGCCCAAACTAACTCAACCAGAGAAAAATTTTAGAGATATCTTAAGTTTATTAAGAAACATGGCAAATTAACAATACAACTAAGAGAGAATTCTAGGACATTATATTTGAATGCAGTATTCCTAGAACACAACATGGAACTCCCCAGTGCTTGTATTAACAGTAAACAACAAAAATTACACAGTGGGATCATCCACCAAAGTAGGAAGTCAAGAGGTTTCAGCAATGTTCCCTGTAGGCTTTGCAGGCAGGCACGCAGCCCCTACCACTCACTCGTGCAGGGAACAATGCCGGCTGCTCATGACTGGCAGCCACAGCCTCTACCCAGCCAGAAGACACAGTCTTCTGGCTGGCAGAGAACTTCCCCAGAGGTGGGAGTTTATAAAACTCCCACCCTGAGCATACTCTGACTGAGTATGCTCAGAATTTCTGGAGGGGGCTAGGGACAGTCAGTTTACTAGCAGGAAAAGGGTGCAAGGGCTTGGTGGGGAGTCAGGGTCGGACCGGCTTGGGAGGGACTGGGAGAGCAGGTGGGCAGGTTAGGGTGGGAGAAAGGGATCAGGCCAGCTTGCCGGGGATGGGGTTTAGCTTCACAAATTACCATGCAGCGAACAACATAACTTGCTCAGCTGCATCAGCAGCTTAGAAGGAACATTGGGTTTCCGCTGTTTAGGTAAGAGCTTGATTGGCTGAACCACTGTTATTGCTGGAGAACGACACTCATCCTAGTATTGTACCAGTACTGCTACAGTTATGTTAGAAAGATATTAATGGCTTGTGAATTTTCAGCTGCTTAGTACATTTTTAAAAGGTGCCCTTTGGGATGAAGTTCTGATGAAGCGGGATTTTCTCCCACGAAAGCTCATGCAATAAATAAATTTGTTAGTCTTTAAGTGCCACAAGACTCCTCCTTTGTTTCTTTTGGGATGAAACATTTCTCACTTGTTTTCAAGACAAAAGATGATTTTTTTCTTTTTTTTTTTTTTTAAACGGAGTTTGCCAAATGTTAAGGAAGGTACCTTGACATTTTAGATTTTTTTTTTTCAGATGTTTGTTCAGTGCAATCATTCATTCAATATTATAAGTGTGGACACCCCAACTGATGCAGTATTCTAGCAACTGTCTCCTTAATGCTCCATACAGTTAATGAAACATCCTTATTTTTACCCAATACTCCTTTGCTTTTACGTTCAAGAATCAAACCACATCTCTTAGACACACACACACTCACCATGAGCCTCTTTAGCTGATTATCCGCTCGGACACCCAAGTCCTCACTGCTTTCCAAAATACTTCAAAAAGTGCTTATTTTAGGAGGGGATGGCAAAGACCTACCTAACCACAAATATCATGCACTCATAAAGAACATGCTGCCCTCATGCACTCATAAAGAACATGCTGCCCTCCCTGTAGCTTAAGGATGAAATGAGAAACAAACACGATGTGATTGCTCAGGGCCACCAAAGTTATTGCCAAGATCCTCTCAGACACAAGAGAGAGAATCCAATAGTTCTAGTTTAAAAATACAGAAAAAGAATTGTCAGGTAAATATTTGTACTTTGAGAGATCATCACGTAAGCTTTAAAAAAAACCACCACACCCCTGAAGTGGTTGCTTCATAGTTTATCTTTAACAATTTATTTTGCATTGAAGCATTAAAATGAGATTACTGACCTATAACAGGAGGTTCTTTGAGATGTGTGCTCCCTATCTGTACTCCACTGAGGATTACACATGCACATCATGCACTCAGAATTGGAGAATTTGAAAGTAGTGCCCATTGGTCTGCACACATGCCTTGGCTTATATCATGTTTCCAAGAAAGGAGATTATGGGTGGGGCAGACCAACCAATCTCCAGTTCTTCCACCGCGAATCTGACTTATTTGAAGCACAGGGGAACGAAGACAGAAAATGGAATACAAACAGGGATCATGCATTTTGAAGAAGTTCCCTTTACAGGTAAGTAACATCCTCAAGTGACAGTGCCTATCATATTCCATTGAGGATGATTAACAAGGAGCACCTAAGTTGGACAAGGATTCAAGGATGATGGTGGAATGGTTGTACAGAGAACCACTGTAAAAAGGAGGCATCCGCCACCAAGTCCCGTACCAAGGCACAATGCGCTGCAGAGCTACATACAGAATGCCATGTGACTTTTCTACAGATGCAGGGATGGTGAGGTCACAGCCTGAATTCGCATGGAGTAAGCCTGTCAGGCCCAACAGCTGGTAGAAGAATTTAATGCAACCAGAGATCCATTCGGAGACTCTGTGTGGAGATAGCCAATCATCAAAGTCCCTCCACAACTGTAATAAGCCATCAGGGAACTTCCTGCCTGGTTTCATTCTCTGCAGGTTGAAGGCCAGTGCTCAGTGGACAGCAAGGAAATGGAGTAGAGACCTTATGCAGATGTATTTGGCTTCAGGAAGAAAGCAGGTAAGTGAATTGATTGACTGACTGGCCACCTTTGGTTTATTTAAAAAACACAACAACTGGGCATAGATGTAGGCAGACCTCGTCCTTGCTGTGAATGGCAAGTTCACCATCATGACTTCAACTTCACCAACCTTTTCATGGAAGCGATAGCAACAAGGAAGGTAACATTCATGGAAAGGAGAGGTATGGAACCCAATGCTTATAGTCTAAAGGGCAGCTTTGTTAAAAATGAGAACACCAGATTCAGGTTCCACTTAGGTGGGATCATTTGGAGGAGCTTGAAGATTCTGAGGCCTTTCCAGGACCTAGCAGTTTGCAGATGTATAGAGAAAGAGTTACATTCCACTGGAAGATGGAATACATAAATCACTGCCAGGTAGACTCTAAAAGAGCAGAGGCTCATAACTTTAAAAACAGAACACAGTCCAGGATGAGGAAAATTCCCTTTCTTTCTGGTAAAATCCCTTTCTCTTGTTTCCAAACAAATATCTCCACTTGATAACATTGCCTACTGGAGTCCTTCCTTGCTACTGAAGAGAATGTCTTATACAGCTAGTCCTCACTTAGTGACCTACTCGTTTAGTGACCCCTCAGACTTATGACCGGCTCTCTGATGAGTTGGTATTACGGCGATGTACGAGAACTCGCATCAACTCTCTCAGATTACCTATATTTACAGTACACTATGCAAACTAAGTTCAGTACATTAGAGCTTAAAACATTTAAAATATATATGAAAAATGTTATAAATGATGCAAAGGTGACATTAAAACTATCTACCAATGGTTGAAAAACCCACTACCAGTAAAGTACATTATGCCTGAAATACCAGTAAGGGCTGCTCCTCGTTTAGTGACCAATTCGTTTATCAACCGGGTTTCAGGAACGGAACCCGGTCACTAAGTGAGGACTACCTGTAAAGTTGATGAACACATTTGTTCTAAAGGACATGCCCATCCAAACACCATACGTTGAAGTGGAGCACCTGATCTCACCATTGCACTGGGTCAGCAGATCAGGAAAATTCAGGATGGGAATCAGTGAACAGGATGGCACTTGGAGGACACTAGAAAATGAGAACAGTCTGAGCCAACAGAAGCAAGCAGAATGACCATCACCCTGTCTTGTTGGATCTTGCGCAATACTTGAGACTGAAGTAGTAGGAGACAGAAGGCATCTTTTTGAGTTTGTCCACCCAGAGGAGTAGGAGAGCACTGCCCTGGAAATAATGGTTGAGAGCTTCTTTGGAGCAGTACACGGTGTATCCAAAGAGGGTACAGAACAGTCTCTGGTCATGGTCCTCCACTGAAGGTGAAGATGTCATATATCACTGAACTGTGAAGCTCCCAATCATGGTCAATTGCAAAGGTTCTACCAAGTGAATCTATAAAAACATTCCACATCCCAGGAAGAAAGGCTGCAGCTAGGAGGATCTGCTAATAGATGCACCAGTTCCAGAGACTGACTACCTCTGCACATACAGCAGCAGATCTCGTTCCCCTTTGTTTGATGTCACAGAAAAGAACGGTATTGCTGTCTGACATGAAGATGACTAACGGAAGCAAATGAATGAAAGGGTTCATGCGCTCTTCCTATAGCTCAGCGCTCCAGAATATTTATGGGCACCCAGGATTCCACTGATGTCCATATTCCTTGTGTCATGTGTGGTTACCCATATGTACTCACCAGCCTAACAAGCATCTCTAATGATCATCCCATCTGGGAAGAGGGGAAGAAAATGAACTCCCACATGTCTGACATGGATCTGTTCACCATTGGAAGGTAACTGTACCCTGGCAGAGACTGTCAGCATGACGTCCATAGAGGGATAATTTAGTAAGTAAATGGACTAGAGCCATGTCTGAAAACAGGTAGAGCTGTATAAAGGGGGTCACATAGGTTCACAAAGCCATATGGCCAAGAAGGCACAGGCAAGTAAGTCTTTGTCGGTATATAAAGGTTGGTCATTATATGAGATTAATTGTTGTTTGAAATCTGCCTGTGGGCAAGTAAACTCATGCTGTGACAAAGTTCATGGTAACCCTTATGAAGTCCAGTAATTGTGGGGGGTCAATGATCAATTTTTCAATTTTTGACATTGATTCCCAGGAAAGGAAGGAGGCCAAGTAAAATGGAGGTTGATGTGTCAGTTTCCACTCTGGATCTGGCAGCTAGGGGACAATCATTGAGATACAGAAATAAGAGGAGGCCAGAGCACCTGAGGTGAGCTACTACTACAAAAAATATTTTGTTGAAGGTTCTGGGAGTGGCAGCTATTTCGAGGTGAGGGACACCTTATGTTGGAAATGATCAGTGCCTACTATAAATATTAGGAAACATCTGTTGGCAGGATGCATATCAATGTGGAAGTAAGTGTCCATCATACCTGAGAGTCAAGAACCAAATGCCTTTCTCTAATTATTGCTGCCAATGTGACCATGCAAAACATGAGTTTGCTTATGAAGTGACTGAAGTGTCATAGACTGAGGACTGGTCTCCATCCATCTTTCTTTCTGGGTACCAGTAAGTAAGTTGAGTAGAATCCTGTCCTAGATACTCTGGAGCAATTCATTCTGGAGGGATTCATTCTATTGCTTCCCATTGCAATAAAGGGGTGTACCTCTTGCATAACTATATTGCTGTGAGAGTGGTCCCCAAAGCATGGGGGAAGTTGGAAAGGAGGTAGCATTACAAATGTCATCATACTGTCACAGTGTATGACATTCCAGACCTATCTGTCCATTATTATTGCACTCCAAGCATGGGAAAAAGATTCCTAAATGACCCACAAAGGGAGAAAGAGGGTTGTAACGTACTAGGCTCACTGGCTGGCAGCTCTTGGGCTTGTGTCAAAAATACCTCTTGGCCTCAGGTTGGCCCTGGGATGTTGAAACTTGTGAAGGGGGCCCAGGAAAGCATTATGACTGAGGAGCAACCAGACCAAGTTTAAGTGACACTGCAATCCCATACACCAGATCTCAAGACTGCTAGCTCTAATTTAATCAAGTCATTCCCCCATCCTTTGAGCAGGGTGGCAGGAACTGTTGGGCCAAATCTGACTGGTGCTATGACCTCCTGTATCATATTACAAGCCATGGAGCAAGGAGCTGGGCCCAATCCTGCAAGACAGGAGCCACTGCTATGGAGTGAGCGCTGGATGAGCTCTATCTCCAGCCACCACAATCTCCCTTTGAGGCCTGCTCTCTGCACCAGGCTGGGATTAGGGGTGAAGTACCAGGTGCAAATTTGTGATGATGAAGAGCAAAATGCAGCTGGTGGGTTTCCTTAGTAAAATGCTTGGGAACCATTAATTCAGGTCACTGGTTCAAATCCAGCTCAAATCACAATTAAAAGAATGTTATTATCAACTAATAATTTGTTGACCTGGTTGAAATGAGTTAAGGGGTCTAAATCCAATTCCCAAGGGACAGATGGCACTTGTCAAAAATGCTCTCTCAACTGTCAATAAAATCACTAAGTAACACATCAAAATGGATGCTCACAAATGTGTCAAAGAAACTGAACTTGAAACTACTGCATGCCATAGTTATGAGAATTATACATTCCTATTTCATAGAGGTTCTGTGAAGATAAATTCATTATTGTTTGTAAGGCACAAGGTGCTACAGTAAGGAGTGCAACAGAAGAGCTCATACTGGGGTAAATTCCATACCCATGCAGGGTCTGGACAGTAAACAATAAAAAAAAAAAACCACCACCACCCAGGGCTAGCTATATGTGGAGGATACCACAAAACACTGAACAGCTGCCACATTCAATGAGCACCATTGATCCTATATATTGAATAAAGTTGAGATTCTGTCAAAAAAAATAGCATGGAATAACAGACTGTCATAAGGCATGCACATATCATCCAATTAAGTTTACATGAGCAACTTTACTAATGGTGTTTTCTATCTTTCAGCACTTGAATTTGCAACCTTGATGGTTTTTTGTTTTGTTTTGTTTTTTTTTTTTTATAGAATTTTCAAGTTTAAACAAGTAAACTGAAAAACAAATTCCATAACATGCAATGATCACTGAATGCATGATCAGCGGAATCTGAACCTAGGATCTTCATCACTGAAGCTGAAGTACTACCATACTGCCTTGTTCGTTAACCAGTCACTGAATGGAAGATATTCTGCACTAAAACAATTAGTTAAATATACAGAAGAGCCCCATTTTACAAAACGCATACTCAAACACATAGTTATGGCAGACTCTTTTGGAAAGGCAGGGATGGAACTTGGCTTTGCCATCTTCAGACCCTGAGTTATACCTTCCAGCTTTTCCAGAAATCATCTTATCTTCTGAAATAGTGACTGAAAGATGTAAGATTTAAATTCACAGCTTCCTGTCTGCCAGCTCAGTGTGCTTTTTCTTAGTCTAAAGAATATTTTGAAGGAGATGGAAATGCAGGCAGACTCATAAAACTCAGCTTGGAAACATGTACAGCTGGAACATTCAGCAAATTTACATGGAAGTGCAGAACAAGCTTTACCGCAACGTGCAAAGGGCAATTTCTGCCGACTCATATCATGTTCAAATACGGCGGTTTTCATGGAGACAACAAATGTCGTCATCACCTGTGTCACTACCCTCTCTGCCTATAGTGAAGCTATAAAATTTTACACATACAATATTTGTTAAATTACACATGCATAAAGGATAAACCAATTACATCAACAGTTTTTGCAATATCTCATACACTGTTTGCTCCCTCCATTATACAACATACACAAATTTTCTAGCTACCTACCTCACATATCTACTTAGCAACACAGTCACGAGTTAAATTATGCCCAAACACCCCTGTACAATAATACCTCAATCTCAATAGTTTAAATCCTCTACTCCTTACCTCTTTGCTTCCTCCAGATGACAAAGATATTCATAAGCTACATTCTGGCGTCTTCTTTCATCCATCTCCTCAGCTGTCAACCTCTCATTATCCAAGACCGCTGCAAACAGTGAAACACTGTCAGTCTTCAATGAACTTGATATGCAAATATACAGGCAATCCTTGAATTACTTCACTACCTCACAAATCTTTTCCCAGTAAAATATGTCTTATGCAAGAGATGTCCCAGGACAAAAGCATACATTATGCTAAACAGTCTTTCCAAAGGAGATCCAGTTTAGTGCACGCAGCACATTCTTTATTACTATTTGGATAACATTGCCTAGAGGCCACAGAGGAGACTGGGGGTCAATTATGCTAACACTTTACAAATTAATACTAAGGTAGAATTCCTGACTTAAAGAGCTTACAATCCAAATAAACAAGACAGAGTGCGAGGTGAAACAAAAGCACAGAGACACCAAGTACCTTGTTGAAGATCACCAAGCAGGAGAGAACAAAACAGAAAAAGAACCCAAGACTCCTGATTCTCTTTCTAGTTCCAGCTACCAGAGCAGTGGTTTACAAACCATGAGTCAGTAGAGCCCTGCAAATATGTGGATATCGGCATCCGCAGATACAACGCAGATATCCACAGACCATTTCTTGCAGATGCGGACCAGATCCAGGTCCACATATTTTTATCTTCACAGAGCTAGAGCCCTGCAAATATGCAGCTATCCGCAGATATCCGGATTACATCCATGGATACAGCACGGATATCCACGGATCATTTCTTGTGGATGCAGATTGGATACGGATCCGCATATTTGTATCCGTGCAGGGCTCTATGAGTCAGGACCCAGTACTGGGTCGAAGAACCTCAGCTACTGGGTCATGGTGGCCCCTACTGCTGCCACCGAGAGACTGGAATGCATTGCTCAAAAGTGTAGTTGCTGGATTACAGGCATAAATTTTTTTTTTTTCCAACTGCGGCCCAAGGAAAAATATTTGAAAACCACAGTACTAGACCACAGGGCCTCTACACTGCTCTTACTCATCATGATTCTGTACTATAACAAACAGAGTTAAAAAAGGATGCAAATTTCATTGTACTGAATTGACTTTATGGTCAAAGTCAAACTGTCCACAACAATGAAAGAAAACACAATAATCCAGAAGTGATCATCCCCTTTCTCCCCACACAGCTGGAAGTTTCTTGTCTTCTCTGTACTGCTAACCCCCTTCATTTACTCCAGTGACGCCCTCTCATCCACTGATTTCCCAAACGTCAGTTTACTCCTGTCATTACTCTCTAGATCAGTGGTTCCCAACCTTTTTCAGGCTGGGGGCCCCTTTTTAACAAAAAAATTATTTGGGGCCCCTCAGCTGATTATTTAATCTGGCCTGCGCATGCAGACTTTGGCCCACGCCACTGGGAAGCCAAGCCGCAGCAGCTATGGCCCCCTGCCCCTGCCAGGGAGCCACCACAGCCCCATCCCCCTGCTGGGATCCAGCCACGGGGGGGAGAGGCAGCCCTGGCCGAGGGCATTGGGGTTGCAGCAGCTGGATTCCACCCCCAGGAGGGAGAGGCTCCGCAGACCACCATGTCCCCAGACCCCAGGTTGTGAACCACTGCTGTAGTTCTTTCCCCACCCAATACAACTACTGCTCCATCTCATGGCTAAATTCATTGAAGGCACTGCCTACAAGCACTGTCTAGTGTTCCTCTAGTTTCCAGCGTTGTGGCCCAGTTGGTCCCAGGCTTACAGGGACAAGGTGGCTGACGTAGTATCTTTTAATAAAGCAGCTTTTGCTGGTGAGAAACAAGACTTCGAGCTTAAGAGCTCTTCTTCAGATCTGTTTTGGCTCTGACAATCAGACCGTTTCCTAGGTCTCAAGACTAAGGAGAAGTGAGCAAGCTCAAAGCTCTCTCCCCTCAAGAGAAGACAATCCAATAAAAGATACCACCTCACCCATCTTGTCTCTTTACTATTTATAGGTTAGTATTATTGCATGTTTCCAATACCTTTTACAGAGTACCCATCAAGAAAAATGAGAAAGCAGCTACCTAACGAGGTGTTTTATTTTGTTCAAGAAACACAGGAGAGAAAAACTTGAATGTGCTACGTTGGAGATGCTCGAATTCAGACGGCAGACGGCCAGCCAGGCCAGTGCCCAAGTTTCTTCAGAGACGAGTGCGGCCCCGGGAAAGGGGCAGAAACCTGCCCCGGGCGGAGTCCACCAGCCGGGCCCAGCAAAGCCCTGAAGCGCCCGCACAGGCCGCAGGGAGGAGCCGGGCCCATGATGAGCGAGCGAGGCCCTCCGTGGGCGGAACACGAGGCAGCTGCGGCCTCTGACGCCCGCCGGGGGACCCCAGGCGGCCCGGCAGGACCCTCGGGCGCCCAGGGCTCAGGCGGGCTCGAGGCCACGCCGACCGGCGCCTTCCCGCCATCAGGAGGGCGCGCGGGCCGGCCCCTCCCCCACCGCCGCGCCCGCGGGCTCCTCAGCCGGGCCCGGAGCCCAGGACCCCGGGCACGAAGACGGGGCCCAGCCCCGGCGCTGCGGCTGCCCCCGGGCCCCGAGAGCGAGAGCGACCACCGCCCCCCGGCCCGGCCCGGCCCGGCCCGGCCTAGCACTCACAGCCGTAGTAGGGCCGGGCGACCCCCAATCCGTCGGCTTCCTCCGAGACAGACATGGCGCTGCGGGCCGGGCCGGGCGGATGCAGCAGCGAGCAGAGCAGAGCCGAGCCGAGTCTGTTGGCGCGCGGGCGGCGGCTGTTCCTGTTCCTGGTCTCAGCGCGGCTGGGTGTGTCTGGAGCCCGCCGCCCCCCCGCCGCGGCCGGGAGGGAGGAGAGGCCGCGCCCCGCCCCGCCCCGGCCCCGGCCCCGGCCCCGGCCCCTAATCCGTCCCCACACAGCCCGGCCCGGCCGCTTCACCAGCCCTCGCCCGGCCTTGCCCGCCACCCCCAACAGTGCCGGTCAGTCACTCCCGCACCTTACTGCCTTGACTCATTTTACAGCTACGAAAATACGGCGGTTTGTCCAAGGCCCCACTATGAACCATTGGCAAAACAAGAATTAGAAGACCTGATCACATCCAGAACTATGCTGGTTCTGCCAGGTGCTGCCCCCTACTGCTGAAGTGGCTTGAGAATTGGGAGGTTAGGTATCACAAAACAACTCCAAGGGAAGTGCCTTAAAGTGTGTGATCCATTTGCCCATTCCACTTTTCTTGGTCATGTGCCTCATGCACTTGAATCCAGAGTCTTAAAACATACAGCGCCCTGAGAGGCCTCATGCTCTGCAAGTGGAGCGTGTGCTCCTTGATCCAGCGCCCTAACTAGAACTTTGTGCACCTGGGGGCAAGCAACCCCCCCCCCCCCCCGCTGCAATCCAGCCCGGGGCCTGATCCACCTCCAGCTGCTGCTGCTGTCAGCAGGCCAGGTGAATCCACACGTGTCCATAGCTGCTGCCAGAAGGCTGCAATCAGCCTCAGCAGCAGCCCCAGGTGCCAAACTTTAGAGGGCACAAAAGATGGATCTGGATCCAGATCCATCCCCAGTGCCTGTGGGAAGCTGGATCCATCCCCCCATGCTCTCTAAAATTCAGTGCCTGGGACTTTGCCCCACTTGGCCCAGCCTACTTACAGCCCTGCCTTGATTTCCATTTAAAAGAAGAACCCAAGACACATTGGTGACTCCCAACCAGTAGTCCTTACCTTGCAGGTGCAAATCTGAAGTCTTCATGAGAACAAGGGTTGTGGCACAGACCTTCCAAATGCAATATCTGACCTCCAGGGGCCATCCACTCAGGCAGAATGCTTCATGAAAGAGTGCACCAAGCTGCAAGTGACTGTTGCTTTACAAATGTTCAAAATGCATTCATTGTTCAATTAGGCTACTAATGATGTCTGAGTCCTAGTTGAATGAGTTTCTAGGGAACTAGGTGGTTTTGCTTGGACTACTACATAGCAGGTTTTAATGCAGTATGATTGTCTGGGCACTGATGGCTAATCCTGTCCTCCTTTCAGCAGACGTGTTGGAATCTTGGAGAGGATCTGAATGGTTTTGCCCTATCTAAGAAGAGAATGTCTTCCTGATAACTAAGGTATGCAGTGTTGCTTCTGTTGATGCATGAAAGGTTGGAAATAACAGCAAATGGATTTTGCGAGTTTAAGTGGAACTCAGTAAAAATTTTTGGCAGGCATGGGGTCTTTAAAAACGGGCTGAGTAATAAGCAATTGATTCACCTGATTGTATACTGTATTTGTGTTATAGACGTGTACAGAGTGAGTTCTTTTGCAAAAGCTTATGACACACCCAGTGGTTAATATCATTGTGAATTGTATGTATTACCACTACATGAAGAATTACGGCTATTCTCAATCACAGTGATATGCTTTCCAGTCTTCGACAAAAAGGGGCTTACTTACCAGTAACTGCTGTTCTTCGAGATACGCTGCTCACATCCATTCTGTTGTAGGTGTGCACTGGCACCATTATGCATGGCCACAGAAACTTTGCCTTAGCTTACCCCCTAGGCGCAGCGACGGTGCCCCCTAGAATGGTGTGTATGGTGCCCCTGCATAATAACCGTCGCTGATCTGCTCCGCCCTCAGTCCCTTCTTTCCACTAACTCCAAAAGTGGGGACGGCAGGAGGGTACATAATGGATGTGAGCAGCACATCTTGAACAGCGGTTACTGGTAAGTAACCCCCCTTTCTTCTTCAAGCAGCTGCTCACATACATTCTGTTGTAGGTGAATTACAAGCCTTATCCTGGAAGATGGGCGGAGTTACAGTTTGTTCACTTGTAGACCTGCTCTGCCGAAAACCACGTCACCCCTTGCCTGTTGTACAAGGGCATAGTGGGATATGAATGTGTGGACTGAAGACCATGTAGCCTCTTTGCAAATTTCCTGGACCGGAACTTTAGCCCGATGATGATGATGATGATGATGAGGAAGATGTTGAGAGCCTCCTCAACCTCCGCAGTACCGTGGATTTATGGAGCCAATTCCCGACTGCCATCTCCTCTGAAGGCTGGTGCCACTCAGAAGGTGAAACGTGACACTGTACCAGTGATCTGCTGTGGCGCCCAACAGAGCCTGACAAGGAGTTCTCAGGATGGTGCCAATAAGCCTCCTCGGCATGGAACTGAGGCAGCAGACTCTAAGCCGGCACCGGCATGCCGGAGTGGCAATGGCCTCAAAGTGAGGAGCACGTAGCAGGCTTGCCTCAAGAGGGTGGCCATGAGCAGCCTTCTGCTGCTGGGGGGCAGCGAAGGCAAGGCTGGGAGGGCTTTTGCCGCCTTTTAAGCCTCAGGGGTCGACGGGGCTGATAATGGCACTGCCTGCACACAGCCCAGAGACGAAGGGGGACCGATGTCACCAGTGGGGCACTCCCAACTCGTAGAGGCATCCTTCAGCCCTGCTGGCGTGGGTTGTGTCAGGGCAGGCTCCTATGCTGGGGCCAGTGTCTTCTGCGCCAGGGTCGAACAGACACTCTGCACTGAAGCACTGGGGAGCAAGGCAAAGTGGGCTGGTTCTGATGCTAGAGGTAAGGCTGCTTCCACGAGAAGGGCTTTGAGTCTAATGTGTCTGTCCTTTTTAGTGCTGGGTTTAAAAGCCTTGCAAATTTTTCATTTCTCCAAGGCAATGGGCTTCCCCCAGACACTTAAGGCAGTCATAATGGGGGTTGCTTACAGAAAAAGCCTTGCCACAAGAGGCACATGGCTTAAACCCTGGGGAGTGAGGCATAGCTCCTGGGGAAAACAAATCAGGCAGCAGGAAACAACAAAGAGCAAAACAGCTTCCTTTATTGCCAGAACTTAACAGCTAATCATCTAATTAAAGAACACAAGTCAATCCAACTATTTACAGATATGATAAGGTATCACAGTTAGGGCGTTCCGTGATCGTCACCAGTAGCAGAAAGAAGGAACTGAGAGCGGAGTGGATCAGCGACAGTTATTATGCAGGTTCATGATGTGCGCCACTCTAGGGGGCACCACCACTGATCCTAGGGGAAAAGCTAGGGCAAAAGTTTCCCTGGCCATGCACAATGGTGTGAATACATGCCTACAATGGAATGTATGTGAGCAGCTGCTCAAAGAAGAACAAGGAGAAACAGGTAGGAATTATAGTTGATAGTATCACCATTCTGAAATGTTAGATTCTGAAAAACTCTTGAATCTTAGGTCCTGGATGAGCCTCCACCTGCCCATCTTTTTCTGTGTTAAGAAGTAATGAGAGTAAAACCTCTCCCTCTGTACTGCTGTGGTACATCTACTGCATATAGATGTAGAGGTGGTTTACTTCCTGTTGCAACAGATACTCATGAGGAGTCCCTAAAGAGAGATGGAGAGGAAGGGTAAGTGTGTTTGATAGAGATAAAAGATACAGTAACTAATCTTGATAATTTCCAAAATCTATTTATCTGCTGTGATATTCTGCCAAATTCTGTAGAATGGTGAGAAATGATCGCCAAATGGTCTGAAAATTCTGTTTCCAGTATTATTGGTGGCACCTGCTCTTGATCATACGTTTAAAGTTGCTGTCTCAGTGTAGACTTGAAACATTGAAGGCTGGTTTGGTATTTGTTGTAGCCTGGTTCGTTTGTCTCTTACGACATTGTCCGTGTGTGAGGTGGGTGGAAACTGTATTAATACTTGCCTTGTTTCTTTTTATTTGCTGTTATATAGATGCCCAGCAATTTCAGAGTTGCTCTTGAATCTTTCAAAGCATGAAGGGACTGATCAGATTTTGCTGCAAATAGTTTTTGAACTTGAAACAGATCCTCTATGGTTGATCTCTGTGGAGAACCCCAGCAGATTTAACAATGATGCTTGACACATAACTAATGATCTAGCCATAGGTATGCTACTGTGTTTGATGAGTCAAGTGAGACCTGCAGTGCTGTACTGGCAATAGGTGACCTTTGGTGATGTTGGCCCAGAACTGTTCTTTTTTTATCATCTGGCAAGCTGTCAAATGGTCATTTTTAAAAAAAAGCATGTGTATACTTTGATAAAAACAGCTTTCTAGTCCATTATCTGGAACTGTAGTGTCATAGATGAGCATACCTTATGGCCAAAGGGTCTAGTCTCTTCCAGTCTTTGTCATATGGGGGTGTTCTGTCCTGATATTGCTTTCCACTTGTGTTTACTTTAGTGTGGGATGCGTGAAGAAGTATTTGCTCCTTTGGAAGAGATGTAGTATTCGGGGGGGTGGGGGAGGCCTGGCTTCTCGTATGATGGTGGTGCTATGATGGTTTTGGCAAGTTCCATGATAGCATGATTAATATACAGTGCTCTTTGCTGAGTTCAGTGTATGAAGAATGGCCAGCAGTTTGTGCTAAGATATGTCCAGGGACTTTAATTTCTGAAATTGTCTAAAGCCATCCCTGTGGTGGATAGTGGGTGCATTATTGCATCATCTGGAGAGCTGTGATGATAGGTTTGGTGGTGGAGTCTTCCTGGTTAGAGGCTTCAGTTGTCTCCTCAGTCATCTCCTCTTGGGATTCTGAAGGTCCTGCCCCAGTTGATGATGCAGATAATGGTACCCTTGATCTTGGTGGGCTACAGGGTTTCCCATGTTGTGCCTAGGTTTTAGTAGGGCCACTGTGGTGGGAATGGCATGGGGGTCACGCCCAAGGATGCCCATACCAGCTGGGTGCTCCATAGCTTAAGTGACAGACTGATTGGTGTTAGGGTCCTGTTCTGAGTAAGCAAGCAGGTGAGGAATGATGGAATGAATATATTTATACTTTCTTGGTAGAGTGGTCAGGTGAACTGGTACCAAGAGGGTTGGTGCCAAGCAGAGGAAATTCTGGAGCAGATGTGACTAATAGGTGTCTGTCTCAGAAACTGCTGTGGTACTGGGAGGGACAGTACTGATGTCAATATAACTGTCAATACCAATGTATGAATTGCTGTCATTGGTGCTGAAGATTTTGTGCTATGTGCCATAGCTATTGGAGGTAGAACCACAGATTGCCACAAGGTTGAGTCGCTGGGTGCCATGTCTTTTCAACTCTATAGGTACCAACACTGGGGACTTTGCTTTGCCTTTTGAGATTTTATCAGAGCTTGCCAGTTTAGCATTTTCAACTCTCTGGGTACCAGAATCCAATGTGCTCAGTGCCAGTGGTACCGAATAAGTCGCTGTGGCTGAGGAGTCCTTTTTTGTTAGTGAGCTTGCTCTGTGCAGAAGTTTGAGAATGCTTCTTTGTAGCCTTTTTAGACAAAGACTCCTTAGGAGTGTTTGTATCAGGATCTCTGTCAGAGGCTATGGATGGTGACTCTTGGCCAAAGGGGTCCTTGTTGGGATTTGTAGCTAGTCATGAGGATTCTTCCATCATAGGATGTTTGAGTTAGAGGTTGCTTGTCTTCCTTGCTCTGGCCTTTAGGTTATCGCAATGCAAGCAATTTTGTGGATGTGTGACTTGCCAAGACAGTGGACATTCTGTGTGTGTCCATCTGAAAGAGCTGTAGAGAGCCTGTCCAACAGGCAGTGCTTGAATCACAGAGAGATGGATATGCCAGGGTGTTTTCTACTGTGAGCTGAGGGAGAGGGATGTTGGAAAAATTATACTAACAGGGAGAATGATAAACTTATTTTTCCTGATGAGACAGTACTTGTGGAAAAAAAAATTCCCCCAATTAAAAGAAAGTTATAGTGAACAGGGAGGGAAGGATTAACTATCTAATAACTTTCCAGTGTCTACATTCCAATCAGAGGGAAGAGGAGTAGCTAAGGGCTCCAACTCAATCCAAAGGCTCTACAGAAGGAAATGAGGAATAGTTGGTTACACAGTGCTTTGTAACTGCCTGAGATGGCATGAGGCAGCAACAACCTGTGTGTGACCCAACTAGGCGCTGCTACCATAAATCTGATTACAAGCGCAGTGTACAGACAGCTAAAGTGGAGCACTCACAAAGACACTCCTCAAAGAAGCAGCAGTTGTTATGCTTTAGTTCTAGTAATATATCTAAGATCTGTGTTGTTGATATAGTGAGGAATGATCAGTCTATGAAATCATTGGGGAAACTTTGTGCTTTTTTCCAGATAGTTTTTATTGCAGTCTTCCCAGCTGTTTATAAGCATGTTTTTGGCTGAAGGAGACTAGGCATATTCTATTGACATCCATATAGGTGTCACCCTGTGAGGTGGAGGAATTTCAGGCCCAGGTGTAGGATCATTCCCTGTTTCTGCTACATTAGGTCCAGGAGCCAAGGTAAAATCTTAGATTAAGAAGTTAATAGGTACAGTAGATTGATGAACCAAAAGTGCTGTCACCCTACTGGGGTTATCTGGATCATCTCGGCTGAGTCTTGTCAAACCTTGCAGTGCATTCTGGGTGTCAGAAGGATTTGGCAGGTAGGTGTACGCTGAAGGCCCAAACCATGGAATCAGGAATGTGTCTGCCAGAGAGCCTGGGCTCATGCTTCTTCTGGAACAAAACATCAAATATTTGTTATCCCATGTGGCATTAGCTAAATAAGTTAATTTTAATAAATTAGTCCTAAGTGTAAACATGGGTATCAAAGTAAAGCAACATAGTGGAAGATGTATGCATGCACATGCCTATGTGTATGTACTACTGATTAGATTATGATATAAACAACATAACATTTTTACTTTCAATTAACTTGCTTTTCTCTTTGTTCCTTTTATTTGCTGTCCTCGCATCTCCCACTATTAACTGAGAAAACTAGAAAGTTAAGTTTTTTCACCCATTTTTTAATTTTTATAAAACACCAATAAATTCCCAGAAACTCACACACAATAAAAATTGAAAATGAAGGGCTTTGTTCATTCTACATATGCCTTCCAAATTCTAGAATTAGAGGGAGTGATCCTACAGATCACACCCTAATTTACTGCACAACCTGATCAATTACCCAACCATTATTCTTTACGTTGAAAAAGGAAGCAGTCCCATGAAAAAAACAGTATGATTTTATAATTACAGATTGTATTATGATGCAAACATGAAAAGGAATAGAATTAATGTTGCACGGGTAACCTTAAATCAAACAGCTTTTAACATGTTAGACGCGAGTCAAACTACACTAGCTATTAGGGAGAAAAGGCTGTTATCTATGAAACATGAACTAGCAAAAGACATCTCAAACTAAACCAATGGGTTTCTTAGGAGAAGCTTCACTTTACAAACAGGAATGCCAGGACAAATACGTGGAGGACTTACTCTAAGACACGGTGATTTGCTAAAACTCAGATCTGCCTTATTAGAAATCTGCAGGGCCAGATTAACCAAATGGCTTTAGGGGATGCAGCTACAGCCCTGCAAATCCACATCCACAGATACAACACAGATAGCCACAGACCATTTCTTGTGGATGCAGATCAAATACGGCTCCACATATTTTTACCTGCACAGGGCTACAGCCCTGCAAATATGCGCGGATACAACATGGATATCTGCGGACCATTTCTTGTGGATGCAGAGCGGATACGAATCCACGTATTTTTACCTGCACAGACCTAGAGCCCCGCCAATATGCAGATATCGACATTCATAGACACAAACATGCTTCTGTATTTAAAAAAAGTTGCAAGTACTTTGCTTTTTTTAAATAAAGAAGCATGTTAGGCAACTTAAATATAGATGTCATGTGGCTCCTCCTATAATGACGTAACAGTCTTGCACAATTACATTGCACCTTAAGACTGCAGTTTGCCATAGAACCAACCATTAATTTAGCTGTACTACTCTAAATAGCTTTCCCCAAACGTCACGGTGAGTCTATGATAGAGGAAGAAGCAGAAGACAGATCCTCATTCAAACTAATCACTGTGTCACTCTTTTCATATCATTTTCCTACATATCTCTTTCTCAGTCTACTTGAATTCAGTGGAAAAGTGAGAGTGCTCAGGAGTGCTGGGGTTTTAATTAGTCATTCATACGGTGCCTGGTACAATGGGGCCCTGATCCTTGACTATGGTCACTGCGCCTTACTATAGTACAAATAAACATTTATTCTGAAAAGCCCAAAAGATGAAAATGCTTCTTCCTGTTTTAGTTTTGAAATATTTTTGGCAGAGGTTTGACAAAACCTTTTGTCACTGATCTTTTGCAGTTCAAAGTCCTGCCTGTTAACATCCCCTTCTTTTTCTGTGAAAGAATTGTTAATTAAAGGAAATATGCAGAGGCAGCTCCAGACAACTGGCCTTCCCTGAGCACCAGAGCTACAGGCAACTTTCCAATTACTGAAGTCAGTAGTCTGGCACTGTCAGCCATGGGCCAAGCATGTAGGGATGGGCTTACCTTGTGGATCTGAGCTGTAGCTGCTGCACACTCTCACGCTAATTACCCTCCCAAAGAAGCCAGTGTTCACACCAAAACCCCTGCAGAATTATTTTGCCATTTTTGTTCCACTTTATCCAGTTCTTCAAGTGATTGCTCATGTCAGTTACACATTAGGTGTGTGCACCCTGCCTCCCCAAGCAACCAGAAACTTTTCTCTTCCAGTCCCCCAGGGTCAGCTACAGAGCCCTCTGGAGTCACACTACTGTAGCACACTATATAAACGGGCTCCGCCGACCCTATCCTCTCAGTTCCTTCTCCCCTCCTGTGCCAGCCACTGGAACTTCTCTTGCTTAGCAAGAACTTTGCTGTTGTTTGCCGTTCTTCTTTCTAGCTTTAGTGTTAGTGTTAGATCACTAGGTGTTCCCTGTTAGCAGGTGGTTTGCCCAGCCGTGGGTCAGGTCATGCCAGGCTTCAAGTCACATGGAGCCTGCAAAAAACCAATGCCCTTGGCTGATCTGCATTCCTCATGCCTCAGCTGTTTAGGAGAAACCCATCTCCAGGAGCATTGCAAGATCTTTAAGAGCTTGTGTGTGACAATTCTAAAGGAGCACAGCCAAAACCTTAAACTTTACATGATGGAGGAAGTCCTTTGCCCACCAGCACTGGAGACCCATGGTACCCCATCAGCACCCCAGCCTCTTCCCAGGTGCAGCCTGGGAAGGACACCAGGAAAGAGCCTCAGCACTGACAGTTGCTGCACGCGCAGAAGGCTGGAACAAAGAGCCACCAACGGCACTGTTCCCACTTGACAGTGCTGCAGAAGAAGAGGCTGGATGAGGAAATTCTCCTTCAACCAAACATTCAGAGAAGGCCCTGAGAATAGGACCTATGTCAGGCCACTCAAGTCTGGGCACAGGAGATACAGCACTGGCTGCTCTGGCCCCGAGCAGAGAACTATCAAGCCCAGCACCGCTGGCATCCCCAACACAGGAGATACTACAGGAGGAATTGCAACTCCTCTGTACTCCTGAGACATCTGAGGCAGCAAGGGAGCTTATTGAAGAGACTGCCCCTCCAAGCCACCCAGCTCAGGACCTGGGGTGATTGGCACAGGTCAAGAAGCAGTTGCTCACCTGCAGTAACTTCTGTTCTTCAAGATGTGTGTCCTGTGCTGCTCTACCTTAGGTGTAGTAGTGTCGCTGCCCTACTGCATGGAGTTTCTTGGCAGTGATCCTGCTGGCCATCCCTGCTCAGAAGCCAGCTCATGACAGCCCCAGGGTGGCTTTAGTGTGAGCACCACATTTCCCCTCAGTTCCTTTTCTTTGTCACAGCCATCTGAAAAAAAGACATAACTGGAAAAGAGGGAAGGATGGGAGGGTGTGGAGCAGCACAGGACACACATCTCAAAGAACAGAAGTTACTACAGGTGAGCAACTACTACTACTTCAAGTGATGTCCTGTGGTGCTCCTGTGTAGGTGACTGTGTAGCAGTTGTTTCTATGGAGGAGCGTTGTCATGGACAGTTGACAACATTGCCCTTCCCATGTGAGCATTGTTCCCTGCAGCCAAGTCCAGTGTGTAATGTTCTGTGAAGGTATGAGGTGTTGATCAGGTGCCTGTTCTACAAATGTCTGTGATGGGTATGTTCTTAAGAAAGGCTATGGTAGAAGCCATGGCTGTTGTGGAATGAGACTGGACGTTGTGTGTCATCACTCAATTGGACAATTTGTAACAGGTACATATACATTCTTTTATCCATTCTGATAATCTCTGATTCAATATTGAAGAGCCTTTTGAATGTTCAGCAATCAAAACCAACAAGTTCTTTGATTTCCTGAACTGTTTTGCTCTGCCTAGGTAAAGAGCGAGGGAATGTCTGACCTCAAGTGTATGAAGGGAGGCCTGTTGCTGACTGTGGTGTGGTTTTGGATAGAAGGTTGAAAGATGTATTGATTAATTGAGTCAAGTGAAAGTCTAGCTATTTTTGGTAACAATTTTGGGCTAGGTCGAAGGGTTACCTTTATGGAAAATTGTATATGGCAGGTCTGATTTAAGTGTGTTTAATTCACTTACTCTTCTTGCCAATATGATTGCAACTAAAAAAGAAACTTTTAATGACAAGTGATATAGTGAGCAAGAAGCCATGGGTTCAAAGGGTTCTGTCGTAAGCGTGTGAAGGACTAAATCAAGGTCCCATGATACTGGAGGTCTCACTGGTAGGTATGATCTTTTGAAGCCCAGACAGGAAATGTTTTATTGTTGGGTGTTTAAATACAGATGAATTGGCTAAATATTCATGAAGAGCAGAAATAGCAGCTAAGTATTTTTATGGAACCATGAGAGTTTTGAATTTTTTTAATTCTAAAAGATAGTCAAGGATCTGGGGAACCAAAGAGGCTGTTGGTATAATATGTCTGTCTAGACAACAGTAATGGAATCTGTGCCATTTTTGTGTGTATGATTTTCTGGTAGTGAATTTTCTGCTATTTAGGAGGATAAAACGGACATCTTCAGAGCATGCTCTGTCTGTTCCCTGGAACCACTGAGGAACCATGCTGTGAGATGTAGCTTGTGTATGTAGGGATGATGCGAGGTTATGTTGCATTGGCAGAGTACTGTTGGCATGTGTGGTAGAGAGATCACTTTGAACACTGATAGATTGAGAAGTTGGGTATATCAGAATCGTCTGGGCTAAGCGGATGCTATAAGAATCTTGCTGGCTTGATCTGATTTCAGTTTCTGGATGACCCTGTGTATTAGAGCGATCGGAGGAAAAGTGTACAGATGATGTTTTGACCAGTCTATGAGGAACCCGTCTCCTAGGGATCAGGGATCGTAACCCGTCCTGGAGCAATATAGTGGACGTTTGGTGTTGTGGCAAATTGTGGTGCATTGACAAATAGGTCTATTGATGGCATAACCCATTTCTGGAATGTACTGAAAAGTATCTTGTTCAATTGCAATTCACAGGGCATGGGAAATACTCTGCTCAGGGTATTCGCCATAGTGTTTTGGATACCTGAGAGATAGGTCGCCGATACTGTTACGGAGTGGGTTATGCAGCACTTCCATAACCTCACTGCCTCTGCACAGAGGGATGGAGGTTTTGCTCCTCCCTGTTGGTTCACATAAAACATTGCCGCTGTGTTGTCTTTCATTACTCTTATTGTTTTTCCTTGAATGGTGGATAGAAAGTGCTGACAGGTGCGTCTTATTGCTCAAAGCTCCAAAACATTTGTGTAATAACACCTCTGTTCTTGTCCGCTTGCCCTGAATTGTGTCTGTTTCAGTGTGTGCACCCCATACTGACAATGAGGCATCGGTTGTGATTGTCATTGATGGCTGAAGGCATATGAATGGAACTCCCAATAGTAGATTGTTTGGATTTTTTCCACCAGTTGAGAGATTCTTTTGATCTCTGTGGGAATCATGAGAGGTTCATTTAGAGTGTTGATGCAGCTTATATACTGTTGCAAGCCGGGATTGAAGAGCTCTCATATGAAGTCTTGCGTGTGGTGCAACGGCAGTGGAAGCAGCCACGTGACCTAGAAGCTGAAGTATAGTTCTTGTGGGCGTTATCGGTGTGACCTGTGTCAAGTTTACAAGGTGTAATAATGCTTTTGGCAGGTATGCCATGCCAGCTGAGGAGTCTAGGACTATGCCAATAAATTCTATTTTCTGCAATGGTGTTAAAGTGGACTTTTTTTACATTTATTCTGAGGCCTAGATTTTTCAACAACGCTATTGTGCAGGCCGTAGTTTAAATCGTGTGGTCTCTTGATGATGTCGTGATTAGACAATCATCTAGGTAAGGGTAAATTGTTAAGCCTTGTGTTCGGAGATGTGCTGCAATGACTGCCAACACCTTGGAAAATACTCATGGGGCTGTCGATAACACAAAGGGAAGGATTTTGTATTGGTAGTGTTCATTGTTGAGCTTGAATCTCAGGAAATCGCCTGTGGGAAGGATGCATGGTTATATGAAAATACGCATTGTTAAGGTTGAGGGCTGAGGACCAGTCCCCCATTTGCAACATTGGTATTGTATGTTAAAAGTTACCATCTTAAATTTTTGGTTTTGTATAAACTTATTTAAGGGTCTTAGATATAGTACTGGCCTCCAGGCACCTGTCTTTTTCTGTACAAAAAAATAACAGGAATAAAATCCAGAATGATGGAACTGGTGTGAAACCAGTTCTGTTGCCCCTGTTTGTAATAAATGTTGAACCTCTTCACTTAGAATATGCACGTGAGTGGGGTCCCTGAAAAGGGACGGGGGGCATAGTTGGGAGGGATAGACATGAAAGGAATTACATATCCTTGCTCAATGATTTCTAAGACCCATTTATCTGATGTTATACTAAACCAAATACTGAAGAATTTTTCTCAAATGGAACTCAAGGTCTGTATTATGGTAGTTTGTGCAACACCTTTTTGGGGATATATCAGACCCTTGACCAGGCCATCAAAACTGTGTCTTAGGGACGGAGGATTCCTAGGTTGCAGGGTTTTGTGTGTGTTTGTTTATAAGATCTTTATTTGCCTCTCTGTTGTTGATCATATGGTCTTGGATGATACTGAGATTGATACTGTGGCTGGTATTTGTGGTGGTATGGCTCAGTACTAAAATGCCTCTTTTTTTAAAAGTGGGGGCTATATTCTGCGTGTAGGCAATGGGGCGCTCGAGTCTTTCACTGAATGTAGTATCTGATCTGTTTTGTCTGAGAATAGTTGTTGTTTATCAAATGGCAGGTCTTCTATCTTATTTTGCAGGTCTTTTGGAAGGGCAGCTGTGTGTAGCCAGGGTGCTTGTCTTATAATGACAGCTGTAGCTGTTGTTCGTACAGCTGTGTCTGCTATGTCCATGGCTGCCTGAAGGGAGGTTCGTGCCACACATTGGCCTTCAGTAAGTTGTGACCTGAAGTGCTCCTTTTTATCCTCTGAGATTTGAGTTTCTGGAATATGGAATGATTACAATTAGATAGCAACATGGAATAGTTTTGCCATCCTCATTGTTAGGGTAACAGAACATTATATTTTTCTTCCCAAAAAGTCTATGCTTTTCTAGTTCTTATCTCCTGGGGGTCAATTTGAAACTTGGACTCTTGCCTCTGATTTGCTGCTTCAATGACTAGGGAATTAGGAGCAGTATGTGTAAAAAGAAATTCCATTCCTTTAGGAGGAATGTATTTTCTGTCAGCACATTTGTTCGTTGGTAATGTTGAAGCTGGGAGGTCTGCCAGATAATATTGGCAGGTTCCAGCATAGCTTCATCCATTGGGAGTTACCTTTGAGGCTGTTGTATGGAGAATTTTTAAAAGTTTATGGTGCAACTTGTTGGACTTCTAGAGGAATTTCTAGGTCTTGCACAATGCATCTAAAAAAGTTGTTAAATTGTCTATGGTCAGCCGGTGGAATGGATGCATGGGGTACCAGTGCATTATCTGGAGAAAATGATGAATTATGCACTGATGGGTGTGGATTATGCAATCTCATTGATCTAGATGAGTCATGTTCTGAAGGTCTTGGTGCTAACGATACATGAGTCACAGTGTGTAATCTGTCTGTCTGTATGTGGGCTGTTATTTCTGATTGAGTAGTTGTGAGAAAGTGAGCGGTGCTTATGCTCATGTACTGGGGTGATGACAGTGTCTACTGTAACAGGATGGTCTATGGTGGGGGTCTGTAATGCCATCTCAGTGAGCCATATGTGAGTCCCTGACTGCCCCATTGTGGCTCCCTGGCAGTCTGGTCTAGGGAGCCAGGTGTGTGATAGCTCTCCACTCTCCCCAGACCAGCACTGGGGCTGGGGAGAGCAAAAAGGAGCTGGGGGAGGGTGAAAGGAGAGAGAAAGTAGAGGTGGGAAAGGGGGCAGGGTGGATGGAAGGGGTGGTGGATTGTGGGAGGTGAGCCTGGCAGGTGAGGTGGGGGTCTTGCACCCTGGAGTCAAGTCAGATTTGTCTCCTATCTCTGTCTCATGCCTCCCATAGGGCAGGAGGGACCCCACTGTTACACCTCAGCTGCCCTAGGCTGGGGATTTTTGTAGGGGGACTCAGGTCCCCTGGCCCCACTGCTGGGCTGCAGGGGAGTTAGCACTAGGGCGTATCCGCTGCCTAGTATTTGACTTAGCAGTGCTCCTCGTAAGAGCTCTTAATGTATTCCACAATCCCCTCTGTTGTCAGAGTCCACCCAAAAGTGTCTACTTTTGCTTGTTGCAACGCATGAGTATTTGATTTTAGACAAAGATGTTTCATAGTGTGTGCAGCAAAGATTAGCAGCAGTAAAAATTGGCATTCAGTTCAAAATGAAAAATGACATGAAGGGTTGGGTGACTTCAAAAAAAGCAGAAAATTGAAGCTGAAAGACAAGAATTCAGAAATGAGTGGACTGAATTGTTCACATTTATACCCACCTCAACTGGGTTCCAATTTTGTTTAATTTGCAATCGAAAACTGGCAAACCCCTGCTGCTGTTCTTCCCAGCCTGCCAGGCACCCCCCCCCCACAAATCCCCTGTCCGTTACTACTTCCCTGGGCTCCCCAAAACCCATGGGTCCTCCTGTTGCTTTCCCCAGACTCCCTGACCCCCCCAAATGCCCAAGCCTGCCGCCCCTTCCCTGGCCTCCCTGACCCCCCCCGGCCTCCCTGAACCCCCCCCCCACCCAAAA
>ML682019.1:23280330-23467188 GCA_007922195.1 Podocnemis expansa | reverse complement strand
TGACCCCCCCCGGCCTCCCTGAACCCCCCCCCACCCAAAAACCCTCCCAGCCGTCCCATCACTTTCCCGAACTCCCTGACCCCCTCCCCAATCTCTGGTCCCTGCCGCCGCTTCCTTGGCCTCCCTGAATCCCCCCCACCCACCCCCCAGGATCCCCTTACTTGGCTGCTCCAGATGCAAGGGTCCCTTTCTTCCTCCAGCCCCAGCCAACTGCCCAAGATGGCAACACTGGGTCTCCACCCTGCTGCATGATCAGGGAAAAGGGTTGGCTGGGGCTGTCTACCCTATTCTCCTGAGTATAAGCTGAGTACCTGTTTCAAAGCCAGTTTTCAGGCACAAAATTCTCAGCTTATAGGCGATGATATATGGTACTCTCATCTGAGTAAAAACTGTTTATAAGAGACCTGAAAACTTGCTCACTGGTTCATTACCTATCACTGAAACAATTCAAAGAGCAGAACAATGAGCTTGACACTAAGAATCTCAGATGTGATTCTAAACATGCAAGTTCGCTGTGCGATTTCAGGAATTCAGTGAGGAGAATGTAACCTTAATGTTTATTTTGAACCTCCTTAATGCTGACACATCTTCACTCAACTTTTGTTTTTGTGAGATTGAAGCAACCAGATTTTGAGCTAGAATTGACCAATCAGTGAACCAAGGAGTTGTGGACTTCAAAATTCAGTGGCTTAGTGACAGACATTGAAAATCTAGAAAAACAAAAAAGTCTACCCTGACCCTAAAACACAGATGGAAAAAACTGCATAATCTCCACAAACAAGATCAGCTTGTGTTTAACGTGTGGCATTCTTTACCAGACAGCAACAGCAACCTGAAGAGAGATGTGTTTGGCATTCTTTCCATTTTTGGATCAATGTACCTATGTGAAAGTGTTCTCAACCATGAATTGCATCAAAAACAAAACTTTGAAGCCAACTGAAAAATGACAGCTGACAGTCCTGCTTGAAAAGGAAGACAACATCATAAGAGGCTTCGTATTTAACAGCTCTGCAAAGAGACTCTTAAAACAGATATCATACTGAACTGGTAAGTTGACTGGAGATTAAGGATTTTTAAAATAACTGTACCAAAGATGTTATAGATATTTAAAAACCAGTTTCTGTGGTGTGAATTCACATTCACAAAAATAGCTTTTTAGAATTGATACTTAATTATTCCTATTTGTATTGAACATATTTCCAGGCATATTCACATGACTGCTGATGTCCAAAGAGGGAGGGACACATGCAAGAGAGCATCAAGCAATGGAGGATTGAGTCATTAAAACACATCATAAACTGTTAAAATGTTAATTGTTTATTAACATCATTAAACACTTTTTTGTTAAAAATCAATATACAAACTGTTCTATTGTTTCTTAACCAGTAGGTTTCCTATTGCGGCTCTCAAAACACTTGGTTATTGAAGGCATTTTTAAAAATGGCTCTTATCTTTTGGGTTCCCAACCCCTGGTCTATGATGAGAATTACCTGAACGATTATGGTAATGAAGCAGAGAGCAAGATCTGCTATATTTAGTGGATCTGGTAGGTGATGAACAGTAGGAGGAGAAATGCGTGTCCTCTAATGATGTATGCCGATAGCATGAATACCATGCATGGGCTCCTGGAATGGGACGTGTATACTGTAGATGGATTTGGCGAGGACAGATAATGGTACTTGTGGGACCTCTTGCATGGTGGTGATTTTAAGAGCTCAGTTGCTACAGATGTTGTTTCTGTAGTTTTTTGAATATAATCTGTCGAAGGTTGAAACAGTGTGATATGCATGGCTAACTTAATAGGCCCTGATGCGTCAGCTCTTGAAGTTGTCAGCTGTATGGTGGAGACCATTTGAGTAGTGATCTCTGGGCAGTTGTTTCTCGGACCCGATTCTGTGATCAGCGCCATTCTGATGGCTGTGTGACTACGGGAGTCGTGCAGCATCCAGGAGAAGAAGCCACAGCCAGTGTTGAGCGTTTGGCCAGCGCTGAAGCTTTTGGTGATTGGACCTATTCTCATCCCTTGATTTGGTTTGTGAGATCTGATCCATCTGCCACCACTGGGACTCATTGCCGCTGTGGTGAACTTTTTAGGAGACTTCTTATGTGGCAATCTGCCCCTTTTGGGGCTCGCTGTCTCTTTGGCTTTTGGAGTGTGAATGTTTTCACTGTGAGCTGAATGTTTCTCCTTTGAGCACTCTGTAGCCAAGCTAGGAATCGGACACGGGGACTTTTCCACAAGATGTAATTGTAGTTGGAGGTCCCTGTCCTTTCATGCTCTAGCAATAAGGTTAGAGCAGTGGCTGCACTTCTGTCAGACATGAGTGTCTCCCAGGCAGCAAATAGAGCGATTGGCCATCAAATGTATTTACATTTATACCCTTCATTGCATTTAGTGCATCTCTTAAATCCTGGGGATGACGGCACGTCTGTTTGTTTTTAAGTCGTTTGGCTTCTGTCTTCCTTCTGTCTCCCTCTTTCCTTTTTTTTTCTTTTTTTTTTTTTTTAAAGATTGCTTGGCACAACCAATAAAGGGTGAAGTACAAAGGAGAGCAGCTTGAGGAACGGGGGGGGGGGGGAAGAGGAACGTCTTTTGAGTTTTAAATATTAGGTAAGCATAGGGAAATAGATGAGGAAAAATCTTTTTTCTTCCCCCCCATATTTCTTCTCCAAATAGAGATTAAGCATCTGAGGTGATGGAAGAAAGACTCCAATGCTGAGCCGGGGATGGATGAAAAGGAACTGAGGGGAAATGGCAGCACTCACGCTGAAGCTGCGCCGGGGCTGTCGCAAGCCAGTTTCTGCGTAGGCGTGGCAAGCAAGATCACTGCTAAGAAAAACTTTGTGCAGCACTGCAGGGATGCTACTATACCAACAGTGGAGCACCATAGGACATCACTCAAAGAAGCAGCCCCTGATACAGTCAACGGGCAAGCCTGCACTGTCTAGACTAAAGTCCCCACCACGCTGGGACAGGGTACCGCAAAAGAGCCTGGAGCACCTGCCATCCCCACAGGTCACAATCACCATGGCACCATTGGGCACCACATCCCTGTGGTCCCTGCGCAGCAGCTGCCCCTCCTCCACATTTTTTGAGGTGGAATCAATGGGGTCAAAGTGGAGCAGACACGGTGCCTATTCAAGACCAATAGAGCCAGCACCCACTTCCCACTGGGAGCAGCAGTGGAAAGGGTCCCCTCAGTGGCCTTTCTGGACATCATGGGACCACCAGCAATTGCAGGGCCCACATCCAAGTTGTTCTTTCTCCCAGGCCTTGGGCTCTAGAACCCACTTGTCACACTTGGCCTAGTGCTCCGCAGGAAGCCTCAGACGTCTCCCAACTGCACTCCGTTGCAGGAGGCACTCAGGATCGTGGCAGCATGTGACTCCACGGGTGCCAAGGGCCAAGAGATGCCACCTCCCCTCCATATATCATCATTTTCCTCTCCGGATGAAGCAGTGGCAGGAACAGCCCCAGCAGTGGTTCTGGATGATTCAAAAATCACATCAAGAACTTCTTCATTGGGTAGCCTGCCACATGGGTCTTCAGGCGAAGTGGTTCAGGATGCAGATCCAATGGTGGACATCTTAATTCCTAAAGGCCCCACAAGGGTCAACCTACCACTTAAGACCACCTGTGAAAATACAAAAGCCCTATGGCAGACCCCAGCCTCAATCCCACCATTGGCTAAGAGGTCTGAGAGGAAGTACTTCCTCCCATCTAAGGGGTTTGAACACTTCTATACCCACCCCTCTCCAGGCTCTTTGGTGGTAGGGAGAGACAAGGCCATCTGGGCCCTACCCCAAAATCCAAAGCATTTAAGCGCATGGACCTCTTTGGAAGAAAAGCATATGCCAGAGATGGCTTATAACTCAGGATTGCAAATCAACAGGCAATCCTGAGCAGATAGGCCTTTAACTCCTGGATGGCCCTAGATAAATTTCAGGACAAACTAAGCCAGGAGTCTTTGGCTGAGCTCTCAGCAATGATTAAGGCGAGCAAAGTAATATAGAGAGCTCTTCTCCAATGAGCCATAGATGGGGCGGATGCGGTTGCCCACACCATGTCTTCAAGAGTAGTAACTGAAGTGTTTCTCCTTGCTTCCAGGCTCCCCCTCAAGAGGTCCAGACCACAATTCAGGACCTCACCTTTGAAGGCTTGGATATCTTTTTTTGTCTCAGCCAGACTCCAAGCTGCAAAGCTTAAAGAACTCGAGGGCAATCCTCAAGTCCCTGGGCCTCTGTACACCAGCCCTCAGTGAAAACACTTTAAGCCTCAACCCGCTCCAAGATTGTACCACCGGAGGCAAGAGTATGGCCACAAAAGAGGCCAGGGTGGGAGGCAGAGTAACCACTCTTTGGGCCAAAAACGAGACCACTCCCATCAACCTACATCCCAGAAAAAGAACTTTTGAGGGTACACCCAAGGACGGAATTCCAGTGTCTCCCCTGCATTCTTCCCAACCTTGTTTCTACACAACTGGCTATCCCGTTTCTACCATGGGTGGACCCTTATTACTTCAGATCAGTAGGTCCTTCAAACAGTGAAACGAGCCTGTGCCCTCCAGTTTTCCTTCAGATCCCATTCCCACCCACCTTCCCCATCCCTTTTCAGGGACCCCTCCCACAAGCACCTTCTCAAACAAGAAATCAGCTCATTGTTAGAGGTGGGAGCAGTGGAAGAGGTCCTGAAACCCATGAGGAGAAGTGTTTCTATTCCCACTATTCCCTTATACCAGAAACGAAAGTAGGTCTTCTCCCCATCTTAGACCTGAGGTGGCTGAACAAGTTTCTGAAGAAATCAACGTTTCGGATGGTCTCCCTAACCACCATCATCCCCTCCTTGGATCCAGAAGATTGATACATCACCTTTGATATGAAGAATGTATATTTTCACATATCCATAGCACCCCACCACAAAAAGTTTAAGATTCATGTTGGGCAACAGTTATTAGCAGTTTACAGTCCTTCCCTTCGGCCTCTCAGCAGCCCCAAGGGTGTTTACCAAATGCCTCTCAACAGTGGCAGCCTTCCTGAGGTGCAGAGGTGTTCAGGTGTTTCCATATCTCAACGACTGGCTGGTGAGAGCTAGGGGCAAGAGCCAGGTAGAGGGACACCTTTGTTTCATCTGGACCACCTTTGACCTGGGTCTGATGGTAAATCTTCAGAAATCTACTCTGACGCCTACTTATAGGATAGAATTTATAGGTGCAGTCCTGAACTCAACTCATGCCAGAGTGGACCTTCCATTGTCCACATTTGAGGCACTGCAGAAGGACTTAGAGCACCACCTCATGTGTTCAACACAGGTGGTGTTCAGCCTTCTAGGCCACTTTGCAGCCAGCGCTAGTGTTATCCAACATGCAAGACTGAGGCTTTGGCCCCTGCAGTTTTGGCTAGCATCAGTCTACCGCCCGAACAGAGATGACTAGACAAGATCGTAGCCTTCCCAAGAAATGTTCTGGAAGCCCTTCATTGCCAGAGCAACCTCCCGTTGGGCTCAGGCCATCCCCTTGAGCCCTTAGTCACCCTTACCACAGATGCTTCAGACTGAGGTTGGGGAGCCCACCTGGAGAGCCTGAAAATGCAAGGACTCTGGTATCGGTCAGACCTCCAGTTACACATCAATATCTGAGAGCTTCAAGCAGTACGCCTCACATGCCAGACTTTCAGCAGCCACCTGCTGAGCAAAGTGGTGTCAGTTTGCCTAGACAATACTGCAGCAAAGTTTTGTATAAACAGAGAGGGTCCTGCTCACTCCTCTCACCTTTGCAAGGAACCCCTAGACCAGTAGTTCCCAACTGGTGTGCTGCAGCAATACACAAAGTGTGCCGTGAGAATCTGGGAGAGCTAGAGTTAGAGCTCTCTCCCTGCTCAACTCAGCCACGTGGGCTGTGCAGGGCTGGGAAAAAGCAGTGGCAGCTTTTGGGGTAGACAAAGCATGCAGCCGCCTAAGGCCCCAAGCAATAAGGGTCCCCATCCTCAATTTGATGGGCAGAAATGAAAATATAGAAAAATATAAATTGTTGCCCTCGAGCAGAGCTAGTAGGGCTGGGAGTCTAAGCAATTTTCACTCTTGGCTCATCAAGACAAACTATCAGTATCTGTGCTTAGTCTGAATTGCAGATTTCACCATTATCTGCCCATCACCTTCACAGGAACAAGCAATAGACAGCACAATAGCAGGAACTTTTCCCTTGGGCTGACCTTTTAATTCCTCAATGTGGCCATTCATTCTTTTTTTAATTTTGTGAAATATTGCCTTTTCCTTTTCTTTACCTGTTTTTTTGTGTTTTCCTTTGACTTTGTGACAATTTTTATTTTGGCTTTAGTTAGATCAGTTTACTAGGTAGGTCCATATAGCCTGCTATATATAAATACAGTGCTGCCCTTAGACAATCATTACAGTTGTGTGTGATCTCTGTGCTATATCTTTTTTTTAAGTAATTTTTTAGCTTCTTCTGTACTTACTATATTTTTGAGGGGGCAAGAGTCTTATAAATTTGAGTACTTCTGAGAATTCACTGAAATTTGTTTTTCATTTATAGCTACACACTAAACCTTTTTTTTACCTATTTTTATTTATTATAATTAGTTCCAGAGGGATAGTCATGTTAGTTCAGTTCAACAAAACAAAAGGAGTTCTGGGGGTCGTGTGGGGTGGTTAAGGCTGCTGGGGGGGGGACTGGGGTGAGGGGGAGGGTAGTGGTGGTAGCCAGTAATAAGCCCTTTAGGGGGCCCCACAAAGTAGTCCGTGGCAGGGAAACAGCTCCCAGTCTGTCAGCCATGCTGCAAACAGCCACGGTAAGGGCTCTGAGGGGAGCTGCTGGGGGTTGTGGGGGGCAGGGGTAAGTGTGTAGCAGAGGATGTGTAGCTGAGGTTGTGGGATGGCTGTTTGGTTGGGGGGGGGGTGTAGCTGGGGGGTGAGCTGGGAGCTGGAAGGAGAGTTCTGGCCCCTGCAGTGATGGGAGGGAGCAGCAGCAGGGTGAGGATTTGCCCTGAGTGGCAGGGAGCCACTGTGGAGAAGGGGGAAGTGGGTGCTGCGCCATGCTCCCCTGCCCTACCCTCCCACTCCCCAGGTTCCCCCTGCCCACCCCGCAAAGCCACTCTTGTTTTCCCTTCCTCTCTTGCTCCCCCTTGTGCTGCTCCCCACGTGGCTGCCCTTGCCCTTTTTTGCCACCTCTGCCCAGGCATGGTGCTACCGTTTCTGGCACCCCCCTGCAATCAGAGCAGGGGCCAGTGCCCCACTGCAATGCTTACCAGACTTACCGGGTTGTACCAGCCCTACCCCTGCCCTGCTCTGCTCCCCACACTCACTTCTGCCATTGCAAATGACTCGACCTCCCGTCTTGCCATCCCTGCTCTGCTACCCCTACTACCCCACACAGTTACATTTCCAAACAATTGTGCCACAGTTCATAAATATTCATGTTATCTTGAGCTAATTAGAATATTCATGAGTTTTTTAATGGTGGTGTGCCTTGAAAAATTTGAAGGTATCAAGGTATGCCACAGCAGAGAAAAGGTTGGGAACCACTGCCCTAGACTTCTGGGAGTTCTGCATTGCACATTCAATCCACCCAACTGCATCCTAAGTTCAGGGACAGCAGAACAACCTAGCAAATGCCCTCGGCAGATCCTTTTAGATGCACGAATGGTCAATCAAAGAGGACATACTCCAACCATCTTCCAGAAGTAGGGTTTTCCCTGGGTGGACCTATTCACCTCAGAGGCAAACAAGAACTGTGCAGTGCTTTGCTCATTCCCAGACAGGATCCCAGGATCAATAGCCAGTGCATTTGATTCCATGGAAGGGATGGCTGTCATACGCTTTTTTGCCAGCCCTGCTCATCCACAAAGTGCTAATAAAAATTTGACAGGATGAGGCCGCAGCGATAGTGATAGCATCCGCCTGTCCCAGACAGCACTGGTTTGTGACACTGCTAGATCTATCAGTCGACAAACCCATATCTCTTCCGTGTGTGCAGGCTCTGCTCACCCAGAATGAGAGCACCCTAAGACATCCCAACCTCAAGAAGCTACACCTTACAGCATGGAACATAACATAACAAAAGAAATCAAGTTCTAGTGAACTGTGATTGACATTCACTACTTGGTTGTTGTTTTCTCTGTTTAATTAATAATCTATTAATGTAAAATACTTTTTTTTGTAAGATCTCTCTTCTACCTCTGTATTTGTTCTCTGATTAGGAGTGAAGACCACAGAGGTAAATCTTCACAATTATGAAAGTTCAAAACATAATAAATTACCAGGGAACTAAGATATTTTACACAGATTTTTATGGCTTTTTAAAGGAATAAGTCCAAATATTTACTAGAATAATTCCAAATAATCATGGAACGGAATATCGTGCAAGAACAGCACATAACTAGTTATAAAGAGAACCAAAAATCCTGTATTTACATTGCTTAGCACTTTACATTATAATTTTTTCTTACATCTTCTGGAGGTGCTGTAATGCCTCCATTAATTTTCAGCATGAATTTGAAACTTGGGTGGGTGCTTTTGGAATGGTAGCATTACGTATATACACAAGGGTACAGAACTAGAATTCCACAGGCAACTTTAATTCTGGCATTTCCAAACTTTGGCATGCTTGACTTTGCAACCTTGACAACAATCTTAATAGAAGGTTTGTTTCTTTTGGTACATTGTATTTAATAAAAACGGAAAAGATTTCAAAAGAGAAAATTTGTAACTAGAAGCAAATGAAGCAGAACTGAACAAAAATTCAAAATTTTAAAGCTAGAACAGAACATTGACAATTTTTCCTGACCTCTTGTACGACAGACTTTCACCAAGTCCTTTTCACATCAAGACCATAACTTCTTAAACTGAACTGAAGTATATCTTTTAGAAATGCATCCAATTTGATATAAAGAAACCTAATCCATTCCCAGGTAAATTGTTCTAATCAGCCCCACACTGAGAAAGGTGTGCCTTATTTCTACTCTGAATAAGCGTATGTCTACACTGACAGTGGCAAAATCATCACCATCAACCTGACACTCTGGGTGCAATTCAACAGGAAGCATGAACTTGCTGCTGAGCTCCAGAAGTCCTGCCCCCCTAAAAGAAGTAGCTGAAAGCTGACCACAAAGCCTTTTGCAGTTGGCTTCTCCAAGTGTGTCCCAGCAGCTGAGACAGTTGCTGGCAGATACGCAAGGTGTTTTACATGCCTTGCGTAGCTGCCATCAAAAATCCCAATAAGTGTAGACTAGGGCTTACTCCAGCTTCAGTTTTCAGTTATTGGATCTTGTTACACCCTTGTCTGACAAACTAAAGAATACCCTGCTATCAGTAGTCTTCTTCCTAACTTGCACTGCATTTGGTGCAAAGGGGACTGAGAATATAGTACGAGTTTTACTGAAGAATACTATTGTGTGTTTCTTTCTGCCCGCAAGTGACTCATATTTGTATTTGAAACATCTAGAGCAAAGATACATCTTTTCAGTGGATAAGATGCCCTTAGATTAACTATTACACCATCAGACTCTTTAAGGTTGATTGTACTTTAAATCAAGATAGCGTCAATGTTATAATTCAATGCAGATGATATATAAATTCAGGTTATTAGTTAAATCACAACTTTGGGTCCACAAGTTATGGTGTGCAACTTGGGCCTGATCCAAACCCTACTATAATTAAAGGAGAAACTTCCACTGATTTCATATATATATATTCACTTGTTTTATGAATATCAATCCATGAGAACTTGGTAGGGCATATAACTCTACACAGTAGTTTTTCTGATCCAACATTGTAATATGACATCTACCTCGTGACATAGCAATTGCCTAGGCCAAATCCCCCAATCCTTACTCAAGCAAAATTACAACTTTAGTTGAAGGTTTGTCAACAAATACATATGTTTTGCTTTCTGATTTATGTTGCCTGATGGAATACTGGAGATGACTCCAGAGTCAAGTCTAAATGGGTGGGTGGGGGATGTGTGAGTGTGCATGTAAGAGAAAAAAAAACCACACGCTTTTATGTAACAATGATGTCTCATATGTGGGTCCTATTCATCAGATTGGAAATAGAGTGCCAGACTGGAAATAAGGCAAACATTTTTAATAGTGAGAGTAATTAATCAATGAAACTATTGACTAAGGGTCATGGTGGATTCTCCATCACTGACAATTTTTAAATCCGGATTGGATTTTTTTTTTTTTAAACTGTGCTCTAGGAGTTATTTTTTAGAAGTTCTGTGGTCACAGTGGTCCCTTCTAGCCTTTGAAATTATGAATCCATGAACTGAGTATAAGATTTTCTTTTGGAGTCCTATGTCAAATGGTTCTTGGCCCTAAGCTATTTAACATTTTTGTAAGTAACCTGGATGAAAACATAAAATCATTACTGATAAAATTTGCTGATGATTCAGATATTAGGAGTGGTAACTAATGAAGAGGACATGTCAGTGATACAGACTGATTTAGATAACTTGGTAATCAAGACTATGGCTTCTTTTCCCATTACAAAAGGTAATTTGACTTCAGGCTTTCCATGGTTTGAACCTAACAACTGCTCTGATTTGCTGTTACTGTATGAGCTGATCCTATGTTTTACACCCCCTTGCATTTATTTTATTCCATTCTGTAAGTTCACCCATCTTCGAAGCATCTGAGGAAGTGGGATTTTCTCCCATGAAAGCTCATGCAAAAAATAAATCTGTTAGTCTTAAAGTACCACGACTCCTTGTTTTTTTGCTGGGCGCAAGCAAACTATGGATTTTAGTACACCCAAATGTAAAGTCATCCATCACAATGCAAGATATTCTTACAGGATGGGGTAATCTATTCTGACTCTTAAAAGAACTTTGGGAGTTATGATTCATAACCAACTGAACATGAGCTCTCAGTGTGATGGTGTAGCCAAAAAGGCCAATGCGATCCTTGGGTGTATAAATGGAAATATCAAGTAGAAGTAGAAAAGCTATATTACTTTTGTATTACACACTGTGGTATAACTACTATTGGCATAGTGTGTCCAGTTATGGTGTACACAATTCAGGAAGGGTATATATAAATTGGAGAGGGTTTAAAGAAAAGCCACAAGAATGATTAAAGGACTGGAAAATACCCTTACAGTGAATGAATCTATGAATTTAATATATTTAAATTAATAAAGAGAAGGTTAATGGCTACTTGAGCACACTATGTTAATATTTACATGGGGAACTGAAATTTGATAATAAAGTGTTCTTCAGTATAGCAGACAAAGGTATAAAAGACCAGGGGAAGAGCGTTAAACCTAAGCAAACAAAGACTAGAAATAAGGTGGAAATTAAGTGAATAAATTAATATATTTTATTGGAACAACTTCTGTTGGTAAAATTTGGATCCATTTCTGGTGGTAAAAGAAACTTTTAAACTACATAGAGCCCTTCCTCAGGTCACCACCACTAGCACTACGACACACATTTTAACAGTGGAGCTGATTAACTACTGGAACAATTTACTCAAGGTGGTCATGGATTTTAATTCTAGAAGATATCCTGTAATTCACACAGGAATTAATGCATGGAAATCCTATGTCCTGTGTTACACAGGAGGCCAGACTAGATGATCACAGTGGTCCCTGCTGGTTTTATACGCTATGACTCAGTATAGTAGCTCACAACACCCAGGAGGGCCAATGGTAGTGGCCTGTTACAGATCACCAAATCAAACCAGAGAATCAGATTACTTACTTCTTATGCACCTGTATGTAATACGAAAAAAGAAAAACTATATTATCATGAGGACCTCAATCTAGGAAACATTCTGGTGTTTTGTGCAGCCAATAGTAAACCAATATTGAAGTCTCTAAAAATGAGATTATAATTTCCTACCACAATAGGTATTGCGTCCAACATGGAGTAACTATTTTAGACCTCCCTGTGATGGATAAAGATGACTGAACTGGAAGCTGGTGGTTGCCTAGGGACCAATAATTATGACCTGATTACATTCTTTTGGGCAAAGAGAGGACAGTTCCAACCATTAATGAATATATTTGGTGTTTCAAGAGATTACTACCCACAAACTGTGAAAAATAAGACAGAAAATTGACGGGGGGGGGGGTGGTTAAAGAAAACCTAAGGTTTGTTTATGAAGAGCTTACTAGGTGGTCAAAGAGCTACAATTCTCAACAACAAAAGAAGAAAATTTGTTTAAAAGTCTATCCTAGTTAAGAGGGGAAGTGAAGGCAACAATTAGAAATAAATTAAATAAAATCCAACATATAACAAATAGAAAACAAGTGAAGCAGATAAAAATCAGTATAAATTATAAGCAATAAAGTGCAGAAAATTGAAGGACGCTAAAGATGACAACACAGAAAAATGTATGGCTGGCGGGGCTAAAAATTAACGTATAATAAGAATAAACAAAATCTAAATAATTGCATAAGCCCATTGCAAAAAAAGGCAGATGTGTTCCGTAACTTTTTCTGTTCTGTATTTGGAAAGGAGGAAGATGATGTACTCGTGTCACATGAGCATGAAATACTTTTCAGTCCACCTGAGGATGTTAACTAGCACCTAGTATGGATAAATATTTTTAAATCTGGAAGCCTGGATAATTTACATCCAGGAATCCTAAAAAAGTTGTCTGAGAAGTTCTCTGGTACATTGGTGTTATTAGACTACCTTTCTGTTAACTTCGGTCCTGTCTGTGCTTGTTTGTATTCCCTGCCTTTTCCCACCTTTCTCCCGCAGATGGCACAACGTTCATAGTTGTAGCTTACTCTAGTTCTAGCTTGTGCAACTTACAGCTGGCAGACCAGGGCCCAGGCAGGGATGCTAGGAACCTGACTTGCAACCACAGACCTAACAACAGAACCATTAAAACATGCACATCTCTCTGCAACAAACCACACTGCCCACATAACTTCACAAAAGACAGTGTTACAGGACCCAATAAAACCAGCTACTCCATCTGTTGTAGGGCTCAAGTGGAAGATTTTGTGATGAACAGATAGCATGGCACTTGCATCCACCCCTGTGAGTGACCCAACCATGAACTAAAGCTGGGCTTCATGCCCAAAGCTGCAGCTGGAGCCCGTCTCCCATGGGCACTGGCTAGAGCCTGAGATAAGATGTTTTGCTGCTTTGCAAGGCTTGGCTGTGATGTACGTATTTTGCCTTGCTTCCCAAAATATGTTTTTATTTTGCTTACCCAAGGAAGGAGTATAATTATGAGGATGGTTGGGAAGGGGGGATGAGAGTCTCTCCACGTCTGAAGCAGATGCTGTGAGCTGGAGTCTCCTGGTCTGTGGGGCCTCTCACCTCCCAGATAATGGCTCTCCTCTGGTGCCTCGTTATGGCGAGTGCATAAATAAAATCTGTTTAGCTGCTTTATCTTGACTCAGGTGTTGTCATCTCGTGCGATCCTCTTACCTGCCTAATACACCATCAAAGGCTCTTTTACCTGTTCATCCACCAATATGATCTATATCATCACGTGCTAGAAATGCCCCTCATATATTGGACAAACAGTAGTCTCTGAGCAAAAGAATAAAGGGGCACAAATCTGACATCAGAAATTACAATATTCAGAAAACAGTAGCTGAGCACTTCAATCTTCCTGATCACTCCATTGATGATTTGCTAATTACTGTGCTCAGACAAATGAGCAACAGCTCAAGGCTTCAAAGAGAAACTACAGAATTGGAATTTATTTGCAAATTTGACTGTCCCTCTTCACAGACAAACAAGGACTTTGGATTTTTTACTCATTACAACAGGTGATTTGATCTCATCTTCCTCTATAGACCTCTATATCCACCCTTAGTCATTTCTTTTCCAAACTGAAAAGCCCCAGTTTTATTAAGCTCTTCTCAGGTAGAAGCTGTGCAATACCCTCAATAACTTTAATTACCTTTCTCTGTACCTTTTTCAATTCAAATGTATATATATTTGAAATCGGGCAACCAGATCTGCATGCCGTATTTAAGATGTGGGAGCACCCTGGATTTATATAGTGGCATTATGATATTTTCTGTCTTATTCAATCCATTTGCCTTCCTAATAGTTCCTTCCTAACATGCCATTAGGTTTTGTGTACACACACACACACAGTTTTTCAGAGAACTAGCCACAAAAGACTCCAACATCTGGTGACACTTGCTCACATGCCCAAGGTTTAACAGATTGCCACATTTTGAGTCAGAATTTGGGAAGGAATTTTCCCTCAGGGCAGATTGGCAAGGGCCAATCTGTGAGGGTTTTTCACCTTCCTCTGTAGCATGGAGCATGGGATGGCTCACTTGCTGGTGGATTCTCTATACTTTAAAGTCTTTAAATCATGACTTGAGAACTTTAACTCAGTGAGAGGTTAGAGATGTATTACAAGAGTGAATGGGTGAGGTTTCATGTCCTGCATTGTACAGGAGACAAAACCATCATATTGGTCCTTTCTGACCTTAGGGTCTCTGAGTCTGACTTCATTATTTTATATGTATCATTGGGGTTTCTGTTTTCAAACATGCATTACTTTGTATTTATGAACATTGAATTTCAGCTGCCATTTTGTTGTCCAGTCATCCAGTTTTGTAAGATCCCTTTGTAAAACTCTTCACAGTCTGGCTTGGATTTAATAATCCAAATTTAATAATAATCCAATTTAATCTTGCATAATTGTGTACCATCTGCAAAACCTGCCGCTTCAGTGTTCACCCCTTTCACCTGATCATTTATGAATATGTTGAATAGTATTGGTCCTAAACCAGTGGCTAACTTTGTGTGATAATCTAAGAAAAATAGTCCTTCATGAACCACTTTTCAGTTTTTAGTACGGTACCATACAGCCCCTCTTCACCACCAGTCTCACACCTCATTGGCCCTCACACCCTCCCTGTAAACTACACCCCCCCCCATTTCAATTCCTGAGGAGATCCCTAAACTGAGCTATTTGAAAGCAGCCCTCAACCAAAGGCGGGTGCTCAGTCCTGATCTCCCTCCCACCAATGTTCTCTCTAATTATTCATAGACTGTGTGCACAGACAATTTCTTTGTGTGCGCAAAAACATTTCTGTGTGAGCACCAACATTAGCACTATTAAATTTTTTGTGCACACTTTATTTTGCTGTGTGCAGGTTTCATGACCTGTGTGCCCGCACAGCTTAGAGGGAATAGCGCCTCCCACCCCTCATCTTCTCCGACCCGTGGGGTGCGTGTGTCGTTGGCCGTCCGAGCGTTGGGGCCCCCCCCCCCCCCCCAGGGCTAGAAACTCACTTTCCCCTCAGATGAAAGCCAAGCTGCTCACGCAACCTTCCTCTCCAGCCTCGGGGGCTTCCCGAGCCGCCCACGGCGCAGCCCCTGGCTCGGGACACATTTCCCGGTCGGCGGCCCCGGAGCGTTTCCCGAGTCCCTTCTGCAGCGAGGAGAGAACGGAGCGTCGGGGCAGCATAGAGAGCAGGACCGCAGAGGCCGGGCCCTTCAAATGGCGGGCGCTCCCTGCCGCACGAGCCCCGGCCCAGCACTACACTTCCCATCAGCCTCTGCGAGGAGCTGGACTTCACTTCCCAGGGGCCGCTACAGGAATGAAAGTTCCCATCAGCCTGGGCAAGCGGGAGAGACTTCACTTCCCAGGGACCTTTACGGGAGCGGAAGTTCCCATCAGCCTGTTCGAGGAGCGGGACTTCACTTCCCAGTGGCCTTTGCGGGAGCGGCCGCTCCCGTCAGCCTGGGCGAGGGGGCGAGACGTCACGCCCCAGGGGCCTTTGCAGGAGCGGACGTTCCCATCAGCCTGGGCGAGTGAGACTTCACTTCCCAGAGGCCTTTGCGGGAGCGGTCGTTCCCATTGGGCTGGGCGAGGGGCGGTACCTCAGTTCCCAGTGATCTTTGCGGGAGCGGCCGTCTCGTCAGCCTAGCTGAGGGGCAGGACTTCAGTTCCCAGAGGCCTTTGCGGAAGCGGTCGCTCCCATGAGCCTGTGCGAGGAGGGGCGGCGGGTGCGGAAGGCGCCGGTTCCAGTCCGGAGAGAGGATGATCCACGAGCTGCTCTTAGCCCTGAGCGGCTACCCCGGAGCCGCCTTCACCTGGAGCAAGAGGAGCGGCCTTCAGGTATCACCCGCACCGGCCCCTACCCCCCGTACCACCGGCCCCGCGCTCGGGCCCCGCGCTCACCGGCTGCGCTTTCCCGCAGGCGTCCCAGGAGCTGCCGTTCCTGCACCCCAGCGAGAGCAGCGTCCTGAACCGGCTCTGCCGTCTCGGCACCGACTACATCCGCTTCACCGAGTTCATCGAGCAGTACACGGGCCACGTGCAGCAGCAGGTGCGGGCCGGGCTGTGTCCTCCCTTCCCACGGGTTACGTGCATGCGGCGGGGGAGACGGAGCGCTCGGTAGAATCGGGACCCAGGTTTGCAGGGCTGTTGATGATCCGCTGACATGGTCTCTGGCTATAGAGCAGACACTTGCGGGGCTGTAGCTATAGTGGGTAAGATTGCGTTGGCTTCTTAAGAAATAAAGCTTATTTACTTGTATCTTCATTCCAAATACCAGGGCTGCATTTCAGCCTTTGAGGCCCTTAAAAAAATTGATGGAAAGATCTGATGGTCTTTGAGGGTGCGGCCTATTAGCCACATGACAGATGAAACCCAGAAAATGTGGTGCAAACTTTCCTTCCCATTTTCCATTGCCAACATATCAGCCTTGAACTGTGTTAATTACCTACAGTACTAAGATAACTTGGTCTCTATGACTTATACAGACTTAGCGTCAGGTCATCAAAATACTCCTCTTGGACTCAGTCATGTGTTAAAGCTGAAAATCACTGTTTTGTCACTAATCTGACCATCTGCATAACATGGATTGTAGAATTTCACCTAGTGATTTGCTACATTGAGCTTGAGCAGATCTTTTTAGAAGTCTAATGATGAAGAATCCATAACGTCTCTTGGTAATGTCTCCGTGGTTAATTACCTTTTCATTAAAAATCTGCAGATTTTCTCTGTTTTGAACTTTGTTGATGTCGACTGTTAGCCAGTGGATCACATAATGAGTAGGTTATCGGCTAACATAAGGATTTCTCTTCTTTTTGTTGCCTTTTCTTTTATAGTAAAACAAACAAATAAGGATTCTTGAAAGTTCATGCAATAAATATCTTTGTTAGTCTTTAAGTGCCACAGGACTCCTTGTTTTTTTTGTTTTACTGAACTAGACTAACATGGCTGGCTGCCCCTTTGTTACTTGTGTAGGTATTCGTACACTCATAAGAACTGTCTCTTAAATATCTCTTTAGTAAGCTAAGGAATGGTTTCTAGGCCACATCCTTTTTTAAAGTGAATACCAAACCAGGACACTGCTGCAGCAGTAGGCTCACCAGTGCCTTGTGCAGAGGCAATATTGCTTCTCTTCTTCTGTGCCCTAGTCCCATGTTAATGCATCTTGGTATCATTAGCTTTTTTGCCATAGCACTGCAGGGGACAGTCATGTGCAACTGGTCATCTGCAATGACGTTTTACATTCTTTTCAGAATTACTGGTTTCCAGAATACAATCTCACATCTTTCTCACTTTAGCTAAATTAATTGGGAGAGGGAAGAGGAGAATGATAGGGGGAGTCATGCACATGCATGCCCAGCAGAGTCTTTTCTAGCACAGAAGAGCAAATGACTCATGAAGCCACTACTGGCTTTACAGTGAAAACCTATATTTATGTGACAGGTGCATGGTGAAAGTATAGAACATAGACAGTAGCCCCCGTGTATGATAACACAGTGAGGATACTGATGGTATCCAGTTCATAACTGGACTTGAATCTCTTTTTGGGAATTAATATAGATAACAATTTCTGATTCCTAACAGACTGGTTAGATTTGTAAAATATGGCAAAGCTGTTTTACAATTTGTGAAGTGGTTTGAGATCCATTTGTGAACAATCCATGTAAGCACAAAATAACAGTGTAATGACCACTGTATTATGCAATCTTCTGTCTCAGAAGTTCTTTACTAGTATATCTAAATGGACTGAACAGTTATGCATCACCTTTGCCAGCTGACCAATCTCTGATTCAGGTGATCTTATTGGTACTTTCAGTGGTTGTTCAAGATGGGCTTTACTGTGTTTGTAATTTGGACTGGTCAGCTAGTTGTAACCTTATCTTTCCACTGAGTCACTTAAGATCAGCTCCTCAAAGGTTTTTAGGTACTGAAGATCGAAATCAAAGGAGCCTCAGTGCCAAAATATCTCAGGGGTATAGGCCTTATTCCCCACTCTCCTACTAATGTCTTGGGGCTAATTTGGAACTTACTGTTTGATTTTTAGGACCATCACCCTTCCCAGCAGAACCAGAGTGGGTTACATGGGATTTACCTACGGGCCTTCTGTACGGGTCTTGATTCAGTGCTGCAACCTTATCGACAGGCATTGCTTGACCTGGAGCAGGAGGTAAGGAAGAGAAAACTGGAAGAAGTGGCTGTGCTATACTGGATGTTATGAACTGAAATACTGTTCAGTGGGTGCTCCTCCTCAGTAACAAGTAAGCTAACAAGAAGCAGCTAGTGATGGGATATAACCTTACATTTCACTGCAGGGATGTCTTTCAAATTGCTACTGTGAGGCACCACCATAAATAGGGTGTTACATGTCTGTCTGGGGCTACTCTACGGAGAATGTGAGTGTCCCTCAGATTCCAATCCTAATTCTCTAGCACAGGGATCAACAATTCAATATAAGAAGAGACATTTAAAAAAAATTCCTTTAATAACCAAGTGTGTTGAGTGTCGCAGTGGGTGTAGCCTCATGGTGAGGGGAGCCAGGAGTGGGGTCTTGCTGCAAGGCACCCAGAAGTGGGAGCAGTCTCCCCAACAGGCTGGGGGAAGAGGGGGGCAGAGCCAGGAGCATACCACCTACAGGTTCCCCTGGTGGCGGGGGGGGGGGGAGGGCTTGGAGCCACAAGGAAGCAGCCAGAGAGCCGCATGCGGCTTTGGAGCTGCAAGTTGCAGATCCCTGCTCTAACTCAAGCTGTAGAGACTTGTATTTTGAACTCTGAAGGTCTGTAATTAAACCTATGGTGTATCAGCCATATTGGTCAATGTCATACCATCTCTTAGGTAGACTCACTGTGAGTCAGTGCTCAGTGTGTGCATAGGCTGCTCACTCTCATGAGTTACAGCATGAAATGGGATGTGATTTAAGTCTCTGTGAAAAGATCTGTATGGGCAAAGCATCTGAGGGTACAGTTATACTCTACATTTTCACACTCTGTTTAGTACTGTAGATTATAGGCTTATTTTGGTTTGCATTAATTTGTTTGTTGTTGTTGCAGTTTCTGGCTGACCCTCACCTCTCCATTTCACATGTTAACTACTGTCTGGATCAGGTGTGTTGCATTTGTTGTCACCTTACTACTGGTATATAAAAACATGCATGATGTTACAGGGCTACCACTGCTGCTAAAACTTTAAAGTCTGAATTTCTGATGTCTGTGTACTTAAATTCTGAGCCTTAAAGTTGTATTAATGTCATCTTTGTCCTTTAATAACAAAGGGAAGCCAGTGTGGATCTTCCTATCCTGGAATCAGAGTCTTCTAACTTTTGTAATTTTGAGAGACTTCATTGTCACATAGACAGTACTTGCAGCCCATTGGCACAACTCGTCATCAATGGCAATCTTACCAAGTGACCAGAAAAAACAATAGAAGCAAGGAGTTCTGTGGCACTTAAAGACTATAAAATTTATTTATTGCATCAGCTTTCATGGGAGAAAATCTCATGCAATAAATAAATTTGTTTGTCTTAACTTCCACAGGACTCTTTCCTTCTTTTGCTGAACTGGACTAACATGGCTGCCCCTTTAGAACTTAGAAAAAACACAGATTCCTGTGGCACCTTAGAGACTACAAATTTCTTCAGGAATAAGCTTTTGTGGGCTCCAAGCCACTCCTCAGATGCAGTGACCAAAGAATCTCTGTGTAAGTGTTCACTGCCATTGTTAAGTCTAGTTGTTGACATTAGGGTAGTAGAACATCACCACAATTATGGTTTAACTATCATCTCATCTCTATGCAGAAGTCATTGATTCCCTTCCATGGACATCCCAGAACTCTAAGTGGGGCCACTGAGGTGATGACAGCTGGTAGTTGTGGTTCCCAGTCTGTCCATATTAGCTCCTGAATGTCCCATCCCACCATGTTGCTACTTAGAAGTAGGGCCCTGCAAATCCACAGGTATCCGCATCCACGGGTGCAGATAACCGCAGACCCATTGCTGCAGATTGACTCATGGATGCAGCTTCTATTGTTACCTTATCACACTGTGATCCATTGCTGAAACTGCTGCACTGTCTGTGTCAGCAGAACCAGGAAGTGCTCTGGCCAATCCTAGATTGTGATCTGCCAGCCAATCAGAGTCTCAAGGTGGGACTTGGAGACTCACTGCTGGCCTTTGATTGGCACATTTCCCCTGCCCACTTCTTGCTTTTCTTGCTTCCAGTTGGCAAGCCATTGCTGTCAATCAGAGATTTCATAAGTGGGCAAAGAAATCTGATTGATAGCACAGCATGCGAACCACAAGCAAGAAAGGAAAAAGTGGGTGGGTCCCATGTGGGGAATGAACCAATCAAAGTCTGAATAGTTGTGTGTGTGCCCAAGCTCAGTTGCAGCTGTGGTTACAGATGCAGCTAAATCCTGGCATGCGGATTTCGGATCAGATTAATATAACATTAATATATAACACTGAGCGGATGCAGATAAGATGCGGTTCCATATTTTTGTATCTGCGCAGGGCTCTACTTAGAAGCCTATTTTTTATCTGTTGGTTCTTGTTTTGCAGTTCCAACTCCTCTTCCCTTCGGTGATGGTTGTGGTGGAGCAGATCAAGACCCAGAAGGTACTAAGTGGGAGCTGGTTTCTTTGTAGCAGAATCTGTTGTTCCCACCCATTCCCTTTACTTAAATTGCTTGATGGTGTATGTGACACCAAATGTAGGAGATAGGAAAGTTTTTCTTTTCAGAGATCATAGAATACTAAGGTTGGAAGGGATCTCAGTAAGCTGTTTAGAATAACCCCGTGCTCAAAGGAGGACCAACTCCAATTAAATCATCCCAGCTAGGGCTTTGTCAAGCTGGGCCTTAAAGACCTCAAAGAAGGGAGATTCCTTAGAAGTTTGATTCCTCGGTGTTTGTGTCTTCCTCCTGAAGATTGCACAGTTCAGGCCAGGGAAGGGTTTTGAGGATCAGCAAGAAAGAGGCACTGGGGTGATGCATAGATTTTACCCCATGTGTTAGATAGATGGAGAGTCTATGGCAGAAAAAATAGTATGGGGGATGTAGCTAAGCAGCATGAAGCTTGTGCACGGATAGCAGGAGATGAGGGGTGGAGGATGTGAACTGTCGAGGATGGAGTGGGGTGAGTGTGTATTTCTGTGATTGGGTGGAAGAGTCTGAGACAGATCAGAATGGAAAAACAGGGACAGGTTTGGAGCAAAGATGGAAGCAGATGAGCTGAAGGGTCTCTGCAGAGAGCCTTTGGTCACTTAATTCATAGTAGAAAATTATGGATCATGTTTGCTACTTTTATTGTGTGTTAGTGCATGGGATTTTTTTTTTTTTTTTTTTTCCCCTTCTGGAGTCTTACAAATCCCAAAGACATGGCAGGAAAAGATGGATTTCTGACTTTGCAGACCTTGAAATTAAACTATCCTCTAACCTGTAACAGAGGGTTTTGGGAGGGAGGAAGGTACATCTCCCCTCTTCTTTCAGTGCTCAGGGGACCCCACACACTATTTCCCTTGTTCTTGCAACTCCTTCTTTGTGTATTCAGCTGTACGTGTAGCATTTGAACATCTGAAATTACAATATAGACTCAAGTGACGGATTTCTTGCTGCAAACCCAGTTTGACCACTTTGTTTCTTCTTCAGATTCATGGCTGTCAGCTTCTGGAGACTGTTCATAAACATAGCTGTGGGGGGCTGCCTCCTGTGCGCAGTGCACTGGAAAAGTAAGAAGATTGATGACTACTACTACTACTTGGCTCTTGGACTCTTGTAACAACTGGAGTTAGTGCCAGAATGTCATATCTCCAGCTCTAATGAATAGACATGTTCTAACAAGAGCCTTGTGCAGTCTGAAAGGCAAGAGTGAGATGCTACACTGAGCCCTGGGGGCTCAAGTCCTGTCTGTATAAATAGACAGCTCTTCTAGTACATGCTTTCTTCACGCACTGAACTGCCAGTAGTCTCAATCCTGAGCTTGAGACATTCCCTGTGGAAGACAGGAGTTTACTCTCCCTAGCTTCTCTGCTGAGACTGCCAACCAAGGGCCATCTGTAACTGGCCTGAGGGTCCAAAGAAGTAGCTGTGTTAGTCTAGTTCAGCAAAACAAACAAGGAGTTTGGTAGCAGCTAAAAGACTAAGCGTCTGACTAAGATCTTCTCCCATGAAAGCTCATGTGATAAATTAATTCATTAGTCTTTTAAGTGGCACCAGACTCCTTATTTGTTAGGCTTAAGAATGGCTCTGAAGTCTTTCCCCCTCCTTCCCCCATCTTCCCCTTATCTGATGCAGTTTGTGTGGAAGAAGTTCCAGTGGATCAACTCACACAATAGACTGGACATTGAGATAGGGGGAGATTTGACTAGCTGAATATTACTAGGAATGTGTTTCCATGGAGGAGGAGATTAGAGCACTGACTTTTAATGTGCAGCTTATGGAGTGGCTACGATGGCAACTAAATGAGTAGGAGCCATAAGCTTAATAAGCTAACATGCTGGCCATTTTAATTTGATCCTACTTCCTGTGATGGAGGCTAACTACTAGTACTTTGATGGCACATTCAAGGCCGCCCACAGTCCTTCAGGAGCAAATTTTGTTTTTCTAGCACTTTGGGTCTCATCATGCGAACTGATTTCCCCATGATATGGGGTGATTATTTCATTCCAATTGTATCTGCTGCCCTCTTTTACTTTCCGTTTTGGTTGGTCCACAGGATCCTGGCAGTGTGTCATGGAGTTATGTATAAGCAGCTGTCTGCCTGGATGCTGCATGGACTTCTTCTGGACCAACATGAAGAGTTCTTTGTTAAACAAGGCCCATCTTCTGGCAGCGTCCCTGCCCAGCCTGAAGATGATGATGATGATCTGGGAATTGGGGGACTAACAGGAAAACAGCTGCGAGAGCTGCAGGACCTGGTGAGATTGCAGGTCAAGGCCTGGCATTCTCCAGGCATTAAAATCTGGTCAGAAATCTTTTTCTGCTTCAGTGAAGGGCCCATGACTTAATAGGCATTAACGAACTATGTCAGGGTGACAAATCAATGGTCTGGTGCAGCTACAACATAGGCAAAAAGGACAGGTGAAGGAACACAACTTGTTTTAAGCATTGCGCCATGGAACTGAACAAGAGAACTTTTGAGCAGAGAGAACCAAAAGGGGAGTCCAGATGGATATAAAGCACAAATAATAATATTACAAACATTGCTAACCTTCTGACCAGGAGAAACATAGAATGCATTCTGTTGAGGGAGAGCAAAGAGACAACTAAGGGTAATAAAACAGTAAAAATGGGTGACCTCAGTTGCCTGTATGAAAATGGTTAAATATCTCAACAAGACAACTTAGAGAAGAAATTTCTAAACTTCATAAATGATTGATGTCAATAGCTAATTTTGGAGCACACAAGAGAGTCAATTCTGAACAAAGTTATACATGAGTTGATTCAAGAAATATAGTTTAGTCGCAGGTATCAGTGACTACAGCATAAGTGTTAATTTTGAGGTGAGTTGTCAAATTCTAATACAGTGGAAGAGGAAGCTAGCCAAAATCCTTAAACTGCATAAACTTAAGTGTATTAAAAAATACATAAGGCACATGGAAGTATGAAATTTGTTTTATGATATGAGTAGCTGGCCACTGGAAATTATTAAAAATCAAACGTGTCTGGTCCCCCCCCCCCCCCCAGGTTGAACCACTAAGGTGTAAACAAATCATTTTGCCGGAAATCACTACACTCACTAATCAATTCCAGAGGAGTAGCTATGTTAGTATGTGTACAGCAAAAACAGAGAGTCCTGTGACACCTTAAAAACTAACCAGTTTCTTCAGTCATAAAAGTTTTCTGGGCCTCCAATGTATGAAAGCTCATGCCTGAATAAATTGGTTACTTATTAAGGTGCCACAGGACAGCTAACAAAGGAAAATTAAGTGGAAACCATTCACTGCTAAGTGTAAATGGGTTACTGTGATCCAAAGGGGCAGCCACATTAGTCAAGTTCAGTAAAACAAAACAGACCAATCACTTTTTGTAATGTGTTAACCATTCCAAGTCCCTGTTCAGACCCAGTCTGATTGCGTCAAGCTTGCAGATTATCTCCAACTCTGCAGTTTCACACAAGTCTGTTTTTGAAGTTTCTTTATTTGAAGTATAGCAACTTTCAAGTTGGCTACTGAGTGTCCACAGACATTAAAGCGTTCTACTGATTTATGGATGTTGCCATTTTTTATGTCTGATTTGTGTCCATGTATCCTTTTACACAAGGACAGTCTGGTTTGGCCAATGTACATGGCAGAGAAGCATTGCAGGCACGTGATAGCATATACCACATTTGTGGATGTGCAGGTGAATGAGCCCTTGGTGGTGTGGCTGATGTGGTTGGGACCTGTGATGGTATCACTGGAGTTGATGTGTGAGCAGAGTTGGCAACAGGGTTTGTTGCAATGATAAGTTCCTGGATGTTCTTGTTGTATGCTGTTTGGTTGCTGGTGAGTATTTGCTTCAGGTTGGGGGGCTGTCTGTAAGCAAGGATAGGCCTGCCTCCCAAGGCTTGAGAGGGTGTGGGATGATCATCTAGGATAGGTTGGAAATCTTTGATGTGTTGGAGATATTTAAGCTGGGGACTGTAGGTGATAACCAGTTTTGTTCTGTTGTTTTCTCTGTCAGGTCTGTGCTGTAGCAGGTGGCTCCTGGGTACTTGTCTGGCTCTGTCAATTTGTTTTTCAGTTCCCCAGGTGGGTACTGTAGTTCTAGGAATGCCTGATAGAAATCTTGTAGGTGTTTCTCTGTCTGAGGGATTGGAGCAGATCTGGATGTACATTAAAGTTTGTCTGTAGATGACGGATCGTGTAACATTTCCCAGGTGGAAGCCAGAGGCATGCAGGTAAGCATTGCGGTTGGTTTTCAGTATAGTGTGGTGGTAATGCATCCATCCCTTATACGTACAATAGTGTCCAAGAAGTGGATTTCTTGTATGGACTGGTCCAGACTGAGGTTGATGGTGGGGTGGAAATTGTTGAAGTCTCAGTGGAATTCTTCTAGGGACATCCATAAACTAGTAGGAGAACACTTAAATCTCCATGGACACTCAGTAGCAGACTTGAAAGTTGCCATACTTCAACAAAGAAACTTCAAAAACAGACTTCAGTGTGAAACTACAGAGTTGGCACTAATCTGCAAGCTTGACACAATCAGACTGGGTCTAAATAGGGACTTGGAATAGTTAACACATTACAAAAAGTGATTCTCTCCCCTTGATCAACTGGTGTGAATGGGCCCCCTCTGCTTTCTAAACTGACTTTGCTGACACTTGCCCTCCTCCACCCTGGCATGTGTATATATACCAGGGGTGGCCAAACTTATGGAACTTGAGCCACACAAGTTGATTATTAAATCTTCGAGAGCTGCACTGAGGCATATAGCCATACATACTTTTACCTACTCCAAAATTACTAGGTTTAAAATTCATTGCACAATTTTAATTTTATCATAAAAAGAGGACAAATGTCAATCCTACTAATGTCAGATACTAATAATTACTTAAAGTTACCATGAAAATTAGGCCTATACAGTAAAAACTTAACTGCTGCTCGATGTAGAGGACTGCAGGCTAGTGGCATGTCTTTTAAAATTCTGACCATGCTGCACTTCTCCCTGCCATCCCCAACCATGCCACACTTCTCCCCACCATCCCAACTCCCTTCTGAACTCCTAGGCTGGGGCTGCTTTCCTAAATTGATTTGCTGACATTCTTCTGGGAGCCCCAGTTTTTCATTCAAGAGCTGCATGTGGCTCCCGAGCTGCAGTTTGGCCACGCCCGATATATACCTCTCAACTGTAGTTCCATAGGGGCAGCTGTGTTAGTCTAGTAAAGCAAAAAAAAACAAGGAGTCTTGTGGCACTTAAAGACTAACAGATTTATTTATTGCATGAGCTTTCGTGGAAGAATATCCCACTTCATGCATCTGACAAAGTGGGTTGAGCCCACAAAAGCTTATGCCTGAAGAAATCTGTTAGTCTGTAAGGTGCCACAGGACTCTTGTCGTTTTGGCATGGATTAGAAATTGAACCAATTAAATTTACCTGCATCTGAATAATGTAGAGGTCTTTTTTCCACTTTATTAATATTGTTTTTTTCTCTCTCTGCATTTTCTATCCATTCCTCCAACACCTCTCTCTACCTGTACTTGTGTTTTCTACTGCTTTTGTGTTCATCTCCTGGAATCCTCGGGGTCTGTGATAGCGCCTGATTGAGGAAGAGAACATGTTAGCACCATCCCTGAAACAGTTTTCACTGCGAGTAGAGATGTTACCATCGTATATCCCTGTGCGAGTTGCTGAGAAAATCCTCTTTGTGGGAGAATCAGTACAGATGTTTGAGAACCAAAATGTGAACCTGACCAGAAAAGGTAGGAAACAGCTGCCCCGTCTGGCTGCCCAGTGATCTTTGCTCCTTTGGTGCCCTTTTTTATTTGGCTGCCAGTGATCTTTGCTCCTTTGGTGAACTTTCGAAAGAGTGTATCATTCATCCCTAAGTACCATGAGTTTTGTTTTTGTCTGGACCAAGCTGCTTGGAGCTTTAAATAGTTGATCAACCTCAACCCTTCAACACAAGAACCAGCACTCTTTGGAATTTTACAAGCCATGTTTTGAAGCCATTGGGGTTTCTACTGAGCAGCCAAGAGTGTATTGAGGTACTTCTGGCTGCCCCACAGTTCAGTCTTTCATAGGTAAAAGCTTGTCTATATCCTGCCAATAGGGTGCCCAAATTCTATATAATCCAGTTCACTAGTTTTCCCCCCTCCCATCCTCAAATTGCTCAACTTTCCAACAGCAACATTATGGCATAAGTTAGGGTTAGAGCAACTCTCAGCATCCATTCTTGTTAGTGATATAAATGCTGTTCCACCTCTTTATGGTATAGAACAGGAGTATCAGGTATGCAGCCCAAACCTCTTCCATCTGGCCCACAGGATGACACGCTCTCCCCGAGAGAGACAGCAGTCTCACAATCCCAGCACTACATAATGCCATGAGAGTGTCGGGTCTTGCGGCATCATGGAGTGCTGGGTATAGGAGACTGCACTGACAGATCGTGCTCTCTCCCTACCAGAGAAAGAGGCTTCATGGAGCACGGCTTTGCATACACAGCACTTCACAGTGCTGTGAGAGTGCCCTAGTATTTCCGTTTATGGTATGTAAGGCCCACTTCAAGTATATTTAAGTCAAATCTGGCCTTCCTTTGCAAATAAGTTTGACACCCTTGGTGTAGAAGCTTGTTCTAGCAGACTCAAAGCAAGCATACGGGGCTGGTTTAATGAATACTCCCCTCTTGTAGGTTTACCAGAGAGCTCAATTCATATCTTCATTCAGCCCTGTGCTCCCAGCTTGGGAGCTGCACACATGCTAGTATGAGGACAGCAAGGCCCTCCTCTGGACAAATGACTTCACATCTTTCAGGACTAAATCTCCCTTTTTTTCACCCCCAGCTCTGATTTTTGAAAGGTAGTTTTCATTTTGTCTGTCCCAGTCTATTTGCTTCTACAAATCTTTTCACAGTTCAAGTCACACTCAACAAAAACCTTAGCATCTGGAGAAAATTATGATTACTCCCTTATAGTGAATAGAAAAACATTTTGCATCCACGTGCAAAAGATTACCAGACAATTGTTGAGGAAGCAGTTTCTAGGGGTAATGCCCGAGTATAAACTGACTGAATTACAGTTGACTGTTTGTACAGTAAAATGTGCAGACGCAGGAGCAGAATGAGGATTCACAGTTAGCAGACTAAAAAAGTTTGCCAGTAAGCCAGTCGTCACTACTGAGCTGGTGCATCGTGTCTCGTTTGGTTATAGGGGGACATGCAGTGTGAACACAAAAGCAAACAATAGACCAGGTGAAGGTTACGAGTGAGGATGTACTCAATTGTTGGTGCATCAATCAGTGCAGTTCAAGTGAAGAGCAAACAATTGAGGGTTCTTGTGTAGACAAAGACAGTTTCCCTGAAGGAGGTGGGCTTTGTTTTTAGTTTAGTCAAAAAAAATTGATTTGAGTCCTGGACTGAAATGGAACTAGTAGGAAACAGCATTGCTTGCAGAGTGACAAATGTTTTCCTATTGTGACAAGCAGTGCTGTAGGCTCTCTGAAAGTACTACATTTACCAGATGTCCTAGACATGCAAATTGACCTACGTGGTAGGTAAGAAGTATTTGTTGTTCAATGAGTAAGCAACTTTGGGCATAAAGGGTTGACACAATGTTGCCATGCAATCCACACACAAACCCTTCTTGAGGAAAGGCTGCTGAACAGCCTATTAGTAGAATCATAGTAGATTAGAATTGGAAGGGACATCAGGATATCACCTAGTCCAACCCACCTGCTCAAAGTGCACCCAATCCCAATTAAATCATCCCAGCAAGGGCTTTGTCAAGCCACACCTTAAAAACCTCTAAGGATGGGAATTCATCACATCTTTAGGTAACCCATTTCAGTGCTTCACCACTGTCCTAGGGGGAAAAAGATTTTTCCCTATTATCTAGCCTAGACCTCTTCCATTGGAACTAGAGACCATTGCTTATAGTTTTATCATCTGTCAGCACTGAGAACAGCCTAGCTCCATCCTCACCTAGAATCCTCTTTCAGGTAGTTGAGTGCTATCAAATCCCACCTCATTCTTTTCTTCAGACTAAACAAACCTAGTTCCCTCAGCCTCTCAAGTTGTGTGCTTCAGTCCCCTAGTCATTCTCACTGCCCTCCACTGGACTCTTTCCAGTTTGTCCACATCCTTTCTGAAGTGGCAGCCCCAAAACTAGACAGTCCTCCAAATGATGCCTCACTAGTGCTGAACAGATGAGAACAATCACTTCCTGACACCACTAATACCACCCAATATGCCATTAGTTGTCTTGGCAACAAGGGCACACTGGTGACTCGTGCAGCTTATCATCTACTGTAATCCTCAGATTTCTGTTCTGCAGAACTGCTGCCTAGCCAGTCTAACAGTACATGGGATTCTTCCAAACCGAATGGAGGAAGACTCTGCACTTGCCCTTTAAGCTTCATCATGTTTCTGTTGGCCCAATCCTCTAATTTGTCTAGGCCACTCTATATCCTGTCTCTGCCATCCACTGTTATCTACCACTGCCCTCAGCTGAGTGTTGTCTTCAAACTTGCTGAAGGTGCAGTCCACCTCATCCTCCAGACCATAAGTGATGTTGAAGAAACTCAGCCTAAACACTGACCGCTCGGGTGCTCTGCTTGTTACCAGCTTCCAACAAGACATCAAGCTGTAGATCACTGCCTGTTGAGTCCAATAATCTAGCCAGTTTTTCATCTTGTTCTCATCCACCCCATACCTTTTTAATTTGCTCATAAGAATGCTGTGGGAGACCCTATGAATATCTGTGTTATAGTCAAACAATATCATATTCATCATTTTCCCCACATCCACTGTCAGTGATCTCATCAAAGAGAGAGCTTACCTAGAAAGTATCTTGCTTTTTTGTGCTCCGTTTTACTTCAGTCCACATGCTCGTCTATTGATAGGCTCCATCTTGAAGAACCAGGAAGACACTTTTGCTGCAGAGCTGCACCGTCTCAAGCAACAGGCACTTTTTAGTCTGGTGGACTTTGAGGCTGTAGTTGACTGGATTCGGAGCACTGTTGCCGAGGTAATCCAACACCTGGTGTCCTGGGCCTACAATTCCTGACTGGGGCTTAAGCACTTTAGAGCCCCATCTCTCTCCCTTTGCAGCACCACATGGACCAAGTCTTTTAGGAGGGAATTGCTCCAGGGAATCCTGCCTGGATCCCAAGGAGAGCTAGGGACAGAAGCATGAGCTCCTGGAGATCTCCTTGGTTCTACAGGAGCAAGAGTGTCAGAACCTGCACAGCTCGTGAGCTATTACGGAAAGTGAGACTCTTTAGAGCCCTTGAACTGAACAAGGGTGGGAGGAGCAAGCAGTGGAGTGGGGGAATTTACCTGGCTCCTGAGCTCTGTGATGTCTCAGTTTTTTTTAGTGAGTCAAGGAAATTAACATACAACTATTGTTTGTTTGCCATGGGGAAAAAAGTTAACATGCTCACAGCATACTGTATTTTGACTTCAAAACCTGTGGTGTGAGACAATGGGTAATGATGGAGATGTCTGTTCCTTGAACAGGCATTATGATAGTATACTCAGTTTTACCAGACTATACAAAAAGTTAGTATTGAAACATTTTTTTACACACTTTTTTTGTTTCCATATTTTTAAATAGTAAGTTAAAATATACATATGAAGATTTACAGTCCAAAAGATCTTGAGAAGCAGCCAGCCTTGAAGAGGTTTTGTCTATTAATTACAAACTTGTTGATAGAGCCCTAATCAGTGGGAACTTCAAAGGAATGATGCTAGTCTTGCCAACTTCTCCATGTCATCCTCCGCAGGGAAGTGAGTGGAAATAAAGCCTTTCTTAAGAGGACAGAATTGGTAACAGAATTTAACTCCATTACAGCTTGTTATAATAAATTTGTCATAAATACTGATCATTAAGAAATCTTCGTACATTGTGCTGCCCGGAGGCAATCGTGCTGGTGTGAATTAGAGAGTTGGTTCTTTAGTAACATGGGCTGGCACCAAACTCACTCTCCCTCTTCCTAATCTGTACTTGCAGTAGATTGATTCAGTGATATGTAGGTTTTTAGTGGTAGCTAATGTTTGACTGAATGAGTCTAGTTAAGACTGTGGGATTTACAGTGCTGGGTTCTGCTTAACATGTTCTGGTTTCTCCTTAGCACCTATGGAAGCTGATGGTAGAAGAATCAGATTTACTAGGACAACTGAAGGTAATATCACTGTTTCTCTGAAGAAGCTGAAATGAAGTGGCTTTGAATAGTTCTGTCCAGTGTCAGCACTCATTTTCTGTTTGCTACCTTTGGATAAAACTATTCTCATCTCCTGTATCCTCAAAATGGAAGCAGCATGGCAGGATCTTTCTGGCTCTGGCATAGAATCAGAAAAATAGAGTTGGCGGGACCTCAAGTCCAAGTCACCTGCATTAAGGCTGGACAAAGTAAGTCATTCGAGACCATCCCTGATGGGAGTTTGTCTAACTTGTTCCTGAAAACCTCCAGTGGTGGTAATTCCACAGCTTCCATTGGAGTCTATGTCAGAGTTTAACTCCCTTAGGGTTAGAAAGTTTTTCCTAATATCTAACCTAAATTTCTCTCATTGTAGATTGTCTATTACTTACTTGTCCTACATTCTATGGACATGGAGAACAATTGATCTCCATCCTCTTTATGAAAACCCTTTAATGCATTTGAAGACTTAAGTCTCTTCCCTCTGCCACCGTCGTCCTGATTTTCTCAAGAATAAAACAGGCCTTTTTTATTTTTTCTAAAAAATCTTGTCTCATGGATCAGGTTTTCTAAACCTTTCATTGTTTGTTTTGCTGTCTTCTGTCTGTCTTTCCAGTTTTTCCGTATCTTTCCTAAAGTATGGCTCCCAGAACTGGACATAGTATTCTAAGTGAAGACTGACCAGAGCAGAGCAGGACAATTCTCTCCCACTTCTCACATACAACACTCCTGTTAATACACCCTAGAACAGTGGTTTTCAAACTTTTTTTTTTCCTCAGGACCCAGTTGAAAAAAATCATTTTTGTCCACGACCCAACAATTACATCTTTGAGCATGCACTCTAGTCTTTTGGCAGCAGCAGCAAGGGCTGCCACAATTCAGTACCTGAGACTCTGCAACCCAGTATTGGTTCCCGACATGTGGTTTGAAAACTACTGCCCTAGAAGAATAGCCTTTTTTCACAGTGGCGGCATATTGTTGATCTATGTGCAGTTTGTGATCCCCTCTAACCCCAGATTCTAACACCTCCTAGCCAGTTATTCCTCATTTTGTAACTATGCGATTCCCACCACCACACCCTTCTTAATTGCAGTACTTTGTGCTTGTCACATTGACTTTAAACCTGTTCATCAATGCTGTTTTGGATTCTAATCCTGCCTTCCAGATTGCTTTCACTCCCTGCTAGACTGGTGTCATCAGCAACTTTTATAACTATACTCTCCACTCCATTATTCAAGTCAGTAATGAAAATATTGAATAGTAACAGACCCTGCATTGAACCGTATAAAACCCCTGTAGATACATCCACCCAGTTTGACACTAAACCCTACTCTTTGAATATGGTCCTTCAGCTAGTTGTGATCTAAGTGAAGTAACTACGAAGTGAGTGCACATTTCTGTAGTTCTATATTGGACATACACACAGGTTACTCCTAGGGAATGTGGTTCGTAATCTATGTTTTGGGTAGATGGCAAGACACCACAGGGTTCTGGGGAATAGGAAGGACTCTTTCCAAAACCACATCTCCTGTTCTTTCTTTGGAAGGGTACAAGCTGCAGTCTGTCCAGTAGTGAAGGCAGGTACTAGAAACCAAAAGTAAAAATGAACTGGGCTTTTATAGTTTCTATTCAGTTCTTTAGAATTTTGCATTTCATTGTTTTTCTTCACAGATTATTAAGGATTTTTATCTCTTGGGGAGAGGAGAATTGTTCCAGGCTTTCATTGACACTGCACAGCACATGTTAAAAACCCCACCCACAGCTGTAACTGAACATGGTGAGTAGTACTCATTCGTTTGCCAAGCCCTGCTTGCTTTGTCTGCTGTGGCAAGAGGACAGTGAGTCCTGCCCAGTGCAGGACGTATGAGACTCATTCAACTTCCTGAGAAATCAGAGAGGATGATCCTGTATTATCCCTCAGCAGCATGTAGCTAGCAATCTTAATCTTACTTTGGCTAGTCTCCGTGGCATCGGAGCTAAGCAGAACTAGGCGGAAGTGTGCTGTAGAGAGCAATTCTGCACTGCACTATCCAGAGTAAGATCAACTAACTTGGATCTCAAAGGGTTTTTCTTCTCTCATATTGTCCTTCACCAGACAATTGCCAATAACTTGGTAAGTTACTTTCCAAAATAAGCAGGTGAGAGAAGCATTCCTTTACTTCCTGGAAATGATGATGTGGGTTGCTGAACTGGAATGTCATACAGACTGGGAAAAGCCATGCCCCCATGACAGTGTGAGTTGTCCCGTGTGGTGGGGCAGGTCAGCATTCTGAAACTGAAGCAGGAAAATCATTGAGAGGGATGAGAACTGGTTGCCATTTAGAACATTGCCTTTGAGTCCCAATATAATCTATTAAGGACTGAGTAGAATTCTCAGCTTCTGGTGTCAGACCTTGATGCTCTCTTTGACATTCATGCTCTTTCCTTATCAGATGTCAATGTTGCATTCCAGCAGTCAGCTCACAAGGTGTTGCTAGATGATGATAACCTCCTTCCTTTGCTTCATCTTACCATTGAGTATCATGGAAAGGAGCAGAAAGGTACTGACTTGGGCCTCCTTTGCTTGAGGGGTGGAGGTAGTGGTGCTGCCTTGTCTCCATTTCCTCTATTCTTCCTGCAGACTTTTAGGATTAAAAAAAATCTTAACTTTGTGATCCCTTCTCCTTCTCTTTGGTCTTAATGACTCAGGAGTTTCCTCCTTGCTCTCCCACACCACATTGTACCTTTAGATGCCCTACTGCTACCTTTCCTCATTAGTCCTTCCCTCCTTTGTTTCTTATCTCAGGGTATGTCTGACCCACTAAAATTCTGTACCAGGATTAAAGTTAGCAATTCCATTCTTTTCCAGATGCTTCTCAGGCTCGTGAAGGGCCTTCCCGGGAATTGTCTCCTCGTGAAGCCCCCACATCTGGCTGGGCAGCTCTGGGACTATCCTATAAAGTTCAGTGGCCGCTGCACATCCTCTTCACTCCTGCTGTGTTGGAGAAGTGAGTACCAGATCCTTGTCTGTTCATGGTGAGCATCCCGCCCCTGAAGTTTCAGACACACAGCAATTCTCTGCCCGTCACAGTGAATGACAGAAGGGAGCCTTATCTGTTTGCTCTATAGATTATTCTGCACAGTTTACTTACATTGTGGCCATTTGTTGATGTCATGGCAAGTGCAGTAAGATTGCTTCTCCCTCAAAAATATGTCCATCCACAGATCAGCTCCTTCCTCATTATGGTGAAATTCCTACAGACTACAAATAGGCATCCAGTGTAGCCAAACTGGTGAATTGGTATATTGATTATTGACACTTATAGGCCACAGTGGTCAATAAGGGTTCAGTCTCCTGAGCAGTTACACCATCAGGAAGATTACCAGCAGTATCATAAGAATACAAGACCCAAGGAGCACATGAGAAACTACTGCCATTTATCACCAGTCCCTTTATCACAGATCCACTGGATAGATACAGTCCCACAAACACTGAAATACAACAGCAGATACAGAATCAAGCACTTTCCACTCTAACTGGCATAAATCAGATCTTCTGTTGGGGAACCCTGTAGCATTAGTCAAGATCTTCACCACCACCTCATCTTCATTGTCATCACCACCACCAGGGGATGCCAGTTTGGCATGTCCCCAGGCACACAGGCTGAGTTGGAGCTTTTATAATGTGTAACATGAGGGTTCATCTATATTTATCTCTATTCTCAGACCCCCATTTTTCATAGGTTATCTTGTTAGTTTCCTTTATACCCATTAACATTTGCATTACTTTGTCATTATAACAACTTTGACATCTTATGTCTGCAGAAATCATCCAAATACTCTAACTGGCTTTAACTGGTACATTGCAATGTATATTTCCTAAATATCAGCAATTAATATGTCCATTCCTGTACTTGTTTTAGCTTGTGACACAAATGCTCATGGGTTAGCTACTCATGTCAACCTGTTTCTAAACCTGTGGCCTTGTTTGGCTAAGCCGAATATCTTCTAAGCCTGAGGCCTGTAAGCCCTGGATTGCAATCTTAGTTCATGCCTACATTTCTCCCCTGTATCCTCTAGTTAATAAGAAAGCTGTGTGCCCACCTACTCTGCATGTTGCTGTTCAGTTTTTTGTCTCATGTTACAGACTCATAGACCCTAAGGTCAGAAGGGACGAGTATGATCTAGTCTGAATTTCCACACAATGCAGGCCACAGAACTTCACCCACCCACCCACCCCTGCAATAAGTCTCTACCCTATGACTTAGTTATTTAAGTCCTCAGATCATGATTTAAGGACTTTAAGATACAGAGAATTCATCAGCAGGTGAACCATGCCCCATACTACAGAGGAAGATGGGGGAAAAAAAAACAGAGCTCTAGCCAATCAGCTGGGGGGGGGGGGGAATCCATAGTCCAGTCTTTGTCTGGTGTGGAACCTCAGCTCCAGGGACCCCCCTCTGTATCTTGAATAGCTGATGTTTGTTTTGGCTGCAGATACAACGTTGTATTCAAATACTTGCTGAGTGTGCGGCGGGTCCAGGCTGAGCTGCAGCACTGCTGGGCTCTCCAGATGCAGCGCAAGCACCTGAAGTCTAACAGAACTGATGCTATCAAGTGGCGGCTGAGGGATCACATGGCATTCCTTGTGGATAATCTTCAATACTATCTGCAGGTTGGGGGGCAGAAGAGAATATGATGTGTGAATTTAGGCAGACAAAGAGCAAAAAAGAAACGGAGGAGCACTAAGAAGGCATCTAAGTTGTCTGCTACAGGAAGGCTTAGTTTATCCAATACAATACCTTTTCCTAGGGAGTTTGCCAGCACACAGTAAGAGAGAAGGGTGGGGAGAACAAGAAAGGAAAAGTGCAAAGCTAGAACCTGTTAGCTGTTAATTCCTGAACTGCGGACCAGTAACCATTTTAAAGCTTATAATCCCATGAACCAGCCGAGCTAGAAGCGACTGTTCAGCAGGAACTCCAGCTTTCCCATCATATTTAGAGTTCATGGCTAGCCAAGGTGGTATTTGATACCATTGTACCTCTTTCACCTTCAAATTCAGCTGCAACCTGAGGTTTGTAGTGCTTGAAGTATTGTTGGATATAGTGCTCTACAGCAGTGGTTTTCAACCTGAGGTCTGTAGACTGTCTTAAAATTTCTAATCCATTTGAAATTATTCAGGTGTCTGCAAATAAAAAAACCTTTGAAAATCATTGCTTTAAAAATCTGAGCTTGAAGTTGCAGTTTTCAAAGGGTAAAAATTTCATTTCTAGTCTCAGGATTTTGAGAGACTGTTAGCTATTAAATCACACTGTCACTGTGAAGTCGAAGTGGAAGAATGAGGGGTGAACAAGACGCTGATCAAAGAAATCTGCAGTTACCTAATTTTCCAGTCTTTTGTTGAGCATTAAACAGATAACAGGTCTCTCTAACCTTAGATCAAACTGACTATTTAACTCTCCACTCAGATGATGGTTAAACTGAGAAAATATTTAAACTCAACTTTTTATCTGATATTCTCACCACTTAGCTTAATTGGGCAATCATAGTGCCCCTTGAATGGGGAAACAGGGAGTCTAACAACAACAGGATGGGATTCACTAGCTTCCAGACTTTGGGTGAAAGCCACAAAGAAGAAACTTAATTTTGGTTTGTGAAACTCTTGAAATGTTACATAAAGTGACTAAAAGATTGGGGGGAAAAAAGTTGATAACCTGCTTTAGGATCCAGTATTTCATGGTTTGCCAGAAAGAACAAGTGGGTGAGATTTTTTTTGACTAAATATTATTAAAAGAATTTAGAAGTTGTGAGAACTTCAACTAGATTCTTAAAACCGGGGGTGGAGACAGAAAATGGCCAATTTTGGCCAAGCTCTACCACTAAGTCATACACCCTAAATTCAGTTTCAGACAAGTGCTCAAACTAGACTGGGGTTAGTCACTCCTTGGGTTTCTCTAGCTCTTGCTGTAAGAAAGTGGAGGAGGGTCTGTGGCACTGGAATTGCTCCTGACAGGTAAGGAAGAGTGGTGCTAATGAGATTTCTTTACTTGCCAATCAGGTGGATGTGCTGGAGTCTCAGTTCTCACAGCTTCTGCTGCAGATAAACTCCACTCGGGATTTTGAGAGCATCCGATTGGCTCACGATCATTTCCTAAGTAACTTGTTGGCTCAATCCTTCATCTTGCTCAAACCTGTAAGTCGTTTTTGCTGTCTGGTTTAGGAGTTCTATATTCCCTGCTGAATGCCTGTGACATACTAATAACATTTCTCACATTCATACAGATCATAAGGTTGGAAAGGACCATAATGATCATCTGTGACCACCTGTACAGCTCTATTAGAAAGAGAATCAATTTTGATTTAAAAATTTCCAGTGATGGAGAATCCACCACAATCATTGCTAAGTTGTTTCAGTGGCTAATCATCCTCACCATTAAACATTACCACCTTCTTTCTAATCTGAATTTGTTTATCTTCAGCTTTCCATGATTAGCTCATTAGACTTATCTGGAAGGCTGAAGAAACCATTAATAATGTTTTTGTTCCCCTGTGTACACACTTAGACTGTAATCAAGTATCTCTAAAACCTTCTATTTGAAGAGCTAAATTGAGTGAGCTTCTACAGTCTTTCACTACAAGGCATATTTTCAACCATTTAACATCTCGTCTCTGAATCCTCATCAGTTTGTCAACCTCCTCCTTGAATTGTAAACACCAGAACTGGGCCCAGTAGTCCAGCAGCAGGTGTACTAGTGCCAAGCACAGAGGTAATGTAACCTCTCTGCTCCTACTTGCTGTTCCCCTATTTAATCATTCAATGATTGCATCAGCTGTTGTTTTGGCCACTGTCACTGGGAGCTTGTGTTCAGCTGCTTATCTAGCATGCCACCCCAAATCCTTTTCAGAATCCTGGCACCCCAGGAACAGACTCCCATCATGTAAGTATGGTCTGTGTTCTTTGCTACTAGATGTAGACATTTGCATTTCCCCTGTTTGAAATGTTTACCTGCATGGAGCTGACCAAGATACTCTGATTGCTCTGTATTAGAGATTTGTCCTTTTCTGTCCTTAATTTATGGTGTTTTCTTTGTGTTTCTCTTAGCTTGTACAATAAATCTTTCAGGGTCTTATTGCCACCATGTTTGTAATTCAAACACCTGCAGAAGAATGTTTCTTGAACAGTGGTTTTCACTGGCATATTAAATTGTGGGATCAAGTCCCCTAATCTTACATTTTATAAAAGCTTGTTTCTACAAAAACCTTAAAGATAAGGCTGCATTTAAGCTATGTCCCTTCAACTAGATTAGTATGATGTTTAGATTATCATCTTTCTAAATAAATGTTTGATTTAAACATTCCTCATTACAGGGCTGCAGTGTCCTAATTTTAATTCAGGACATGTATAGTAGTAGTGTTCTGCAGAGAGTTTATGGCTTGAGGGAAAGGGAGTTAAAGTGGAAGAAACTGAAATTTACACAGGTAGAGGAGATGGATGGCAGCAAATGGTGCTATGGGTTCCTTCCTCGTATCAGTTATTCCCACTGTTTTTAAATTGTCAAGTCAAGCAACACCCAATGAACCAATGTGGAAAAACACTCGCATTGACTGTTTTGGGCATCTAATTTTATATTTGCTTTCTTAAGACTTAGTCTTTCTACAGGTTTTCCACTGCCTGAATGAAATCTTGGATCTCTGTCACAGTTTCTGTTCTCTGGTCAGTCAGAACTTGGGTCCACTGGATGACCGTGGAGCTGCACAGCTGAGTATCCTAGTAAAGGTGTGTCTTTGTCCATCCAGGTCATCTCCTCCTTCCTTCTGTGTGCAGAGAAGGGATGTGACAACAGAGCTGGTTTGGGACTTAGGCCTGCCAGCTACATTGTTCTAACTAAAGCTGTGATTTTTAAATTTTTTTGTAAAAACAGTGCAAATCCCTGTGTGGACACTTAGTTTATTTTAGCTTACCCAGGAGAATTGGGTTTAAATAACAGTGAAATAAACACATTTTAGTTAAACCAGGACAACTCTTGCATAGGCAAGGCCTTAGTAAAAGGCAGCAGCCAGACCCTACTCCTTGCTGTCTGCAAAGAACTGATGAGTGCAGAGCTGCAGCCAGCAATCTGCAGTCACCTGTGTTAAGTAAACAAATGCAAGCTTGCAATAAATTCTATTAGTGTAGAAAGATTGTGGAGTTGGGAAAACAGCTTGGGAGTATTAGGATCTGTACTTTCATCATGTTGTACCATGCACTAGAATTTTATTGGAGTAATAGCTAGCTTATCTTACCATGGAGACCAAACCAGTGGCATTGTGCTGTCAAAGGCTGCTTGTTTCTGGAAGAAAACTTTAATTTAGGCCCCTGAAATATTGTTTTGGTAGGAAGAGAGGAGAGAGGGAGAGACAGCAGCCATAGCACATTCTTGTTCTGGTTTTCTGTAACTTGCAGGGCTTCAGCCGTCAGTCCTCACTTCTCTTCAAGATTCTCTCCAGTGTTCGCAACCACCAGATAAACTCTGACTTGGCTCAGCTACTGCTCCGCCTGGACTACAACAAATACTACACCCAGGCTGGAGGAACCTTGGGCAGGTAGGAACGTGCAGCACTGAAGCTCATAAGGGCATCAGCCTTGTGGTAGCAGGTGCAGCAAATCTGCTTTGAGATTTTTTTTTTTTTTTTTTTTTTTGTTGTTGGGAAACAAAGGCAGTTGTTTAATTCTCAGTCCTCTTGGAAGGACTCTTACCTTTCCACAAGGGCCCAAAGTTCCTTGTATCAAAAGGCACATGTAGGCATTACATGGACTCAAGGGCTCCAGTGTGATGGTGCCATTGTGTCTGTGTTGTCACTCCCCCTATGAGGAACCTCTTCCTCACTCTTTATACGTTTACTTTGGGATCAATGCAAGCTGCCTGCCCTGTAATGTTCACTGATGCAACCTACCTGCTTGTATGGAGGGAATTTCTTAGGGTATGTAATTAATAGTGTGTCTCTCCTCTCTTGCAGCTTTGGAGTTTGAGTAACAAGACCTGTTTTTGTGGCTGAGAACTAAAGCACTGGAAGATGTAGTAAAGATAACTGCTGCTGCTGCTGAAGTGAGTGTATAGGGCCATTCACCCTCTTCCTAGGAAATTTTGCATTTTCTTGGCCAAATCCTTCCCCAGGCCAGTTTATAGTCGGCTACTGCCAGGATAGCCACCTCTTCTGAAAAAGACTAGTTGGGAAGAATAGCACATGAAGTCAGTGCTCCCAGTGACTGCAGAGAGCCATTCCACTTGTTGGCCATATGGCAGTGAGCACAGATTCCTCCTGTGGCATTTGTGTATTCCACCCTGTTGCTACTAAAGTGATAGATCTCTCATGCCTGCTGTGATTTTTTTCTGAAGAAGAGGAAATACAAGATTACGCAGCTCCTCTTACTGCTTCAGCCAAACTGTTAGCCTTTGCTATTAGGGAAGCACAAAGAGGTGATGGGAAAAGCTTCCTGCCAAATGCACATGGTCCTATGGTAAGAGGATTGGGCTATACATACAGGGTTCAGTTTCTACAATCAATCAATGGAATTCAAAGCTGTATCTTACAGAGCAAGGCTGGAAGGAAGTCAGAAGGACTGAGGGGTAGGTGCACTTTGCTGTAGTGCCTGACTAGGCAGCTAGACAGCACAATGTGCAAATGCACACTGGATGTTAAATGAGAGACACAAGTAGGCAGTTAGTGCTGCAAGTTTCGGGGGGGGGGGGGGTATTTTAACCTTTTTTAATATGATATAAACTTTAAAAATGGGCTTAGTTTGAGCTGGGTGACCTTGACCACTCATGGCATAAGAGTGTCATTTACTGGAATCAGAGAGGGAGCCTAATAGGTGGTATTAACAATGACAGTGGCCTCCCTTCACCGTGGTGCAAGAGGCAAAATGCAGGTTAAGACCTAAAAAAAGGAAAAACTAAAATGTCTAATACAGCTCACTACCCCTGAAAGAAAGCAAGAATGGAATTTCTATACTACCATATAACATGCACATTGTCCTGAGTCCCTGTGTACCTCCTCTTGTATCACACCCCTGCCAGGAAACAGTAGCTGAAATGGTCACAGGAAGGCAGGCCCAACAGCACTTGTGTACTCTACAGTTCCATTCCAGCCTCATCTCAGATGGACCCTGTGAAGAGAGCAGGAACATTACTGCCCCAGAGATTCCAGGGCAGGGATGGGGCCTGGAGATGTGGGTGCAGGTGGAGGTGGCCTGGCCCTGGATCAGGGATGGGGCCAGGAGAGGTGGGCACCACCCTGGGCACTCGTGTCAGTCAGGAAATGTGCCCTGTGTGCCAGGTGCCCGTGATGCTCCTGGAAGAGAGTAGATCAGCAAGTTAAGGTAGCTTGGCAAGAGATTGGGGGAGAGGGAGGGTGCCCTGGAGTGCTCAGTGCCCCCCGCATCTGGCACTTGGTTGTGGGATGAATGCTCCCACAGTTAAGAGGGGCATTTGAATTCAGTGTTCTGAACTGACTTGGGCTAAGATTTTAGCCCTGCTGGTCACCATGGAGAATAAGAATTATACAGAATGGAAAAATTCAGCTGTAATCCACCATCCTTCCCTCAGAGGAGACAAGGCACCAGCTCATATGAGGAAAAAAATCCCTGTTACCACAAGAGAGTCAACATTTATTTCATCATAAAAGTCCAGCAAGTAAAACTATATACAGTGATCCATGCATGTGGCTAGTAACACAGAGACATTAAAACACTGAGTCTTCACAGCAGCACAGAGGGCAGAACACAGGGCACATTAGCAGGGGCTGTGGTCATGTTTGTATTTTGGATGCTTGTTGTAGCCAACTCTCTCCCCAGCAACGAGGCTCTGAATCACCCACTCCTGCGACACAACAGGCAGTCGTAATGCTTCTGCACACTTCAGGATGGCAGCTGGGCAGGATGAGTCACTCACCACCACGTCAAACACACCCAAAGCAATATCTGGGAGGGGAGCAGGACATATGCTAGTATTAGGGAGGGGTGGGAAGAAGGACCCACCCCTTCCTGCAGCCACCAGAGCTACACTCTCGTATTGGTCCAGTGCACCCTCTTTGATCTCTCAACCATAGACAGAAAATTCTCTTAAGAACTCCACAGCAAGTGCTGAAGGAGCTTGAAGTAATGATGCTCAAAAGACATAACAAGACTGCCCTCTGGCAAATAAACAAGCCTACATTCTACACATTTCATGGGTCACCCTAGCTCCCCTTCCTTCCACAGGAGTGGAAAGAGGAGACTGGCTGCCTGACAGCAGGGAGAGTGTAGGGAAAATTGGGTCTGCCTTTCTAAACACAGACTGGACCAGCTCCCGAACTACTACAGCATGTAAAAGTTCACTTCCAAAATGGCACCAGAAGAGGAGAGGACTTCTGCATTTTGTCCAAGCAGAAAGCTATACATTATCCTACCCTACTCTCTGCTACCCCATCTCTACTCTCTCATATTCAGCAACATAAGACACTGATCATGTCAATTCTAAATCAATTTAACTCCATACAAGACTGCACAGGTACTGAGGTCCCAATTGCCGGATGTGGAGAGTCACACATGAGCGTCTCTGGCTGATGCATACCTTTGTTCTGAGAATTGGAGTCATGTTGTTTAACTGATGCTGCTCCCCCTGTCATAAGAATTTCTGACCAGAGCTCCAGGAAGTTCTGCTGTTGGTCTGATACCAAAAGAACCTTCAGGTTACAGAAGGGGTTCTCTCGTGGGTGCCTGGAGAAGGAACAAGAGAAGGATAAAGGTGGTAGATCCCTCCAGACTCAAAGCAGTAATTCTAGGGGCATAAATTCCATTTACTCCACTCTCCTGTCCTGGTAGTCCAAGGATCCCTCACCACCATCGTATCTGAACATCTCACAAACATCAATAACTTTATTCTCCTAACAGGCTTTTGAGGGATGAGAGCACTATCACTTTTACAGATGGGGAAACTGAGGCATGGAGCAAGCAACTGATTTGTTCACCATTGTGTGGCAGAACTGGGACATGAACCCAGATCTCCCACATTCTAGGCTGTACCTTAGCTATAGTGTGACTCCTCTCAGCAAGGCTGAGGTGGGGGAGAGAATGAGAGGTGGCTGCAGGGCATTACTGAAACCAAGTATATTACTGTTGTCTTTTTCTAGTTTGTAAGATCTTTCTTATTGCAAAACGTCTGCAGCTGAGCCCAACATCCAGGGTGCATTTGCACCACAGTTGCATACAGAGGCCTTGTCACTTCCCTGCTCAGTTAAGATAACTAAAATTAGAGATGCCACTGTTGTCTGTTCCATGTATCACTGGAGCTCCATCCCACTGAATATTTAGGGATATTTCCTCCCCTGATGCATTAGCTGCCTTTTCCCCTAAAACCTCATTGTGTTTTTTCCTCCATATTTCCAGTCTCTTTCTAGTTCCCCTCTCTACTTTTCTGTCTTCTCAGTTTAGTGCTAAATTTGCTACTGCAACTAACATGTTAATGATCTGGAATGGGAAAGGTTAACAATAAAAGAGGTACAGCTCTGCTGCATCCATGACACAACCCATCTCATGGAATATGGTAACCTATTGGTTGATTTTACCAAGTCCATAGCCAACATCTACTTTCCTTAATCAGCTAAAATTGTAATTCAAATCACACTAATTCAAATTGACAATCTGCTAGTGTTCAAGGGCTTGGTAACCCACCTGGAGGGTGGGCTGTCTGCCTCTTCAAAAGTCATTCTAGTGTTCTGACAACTAAGAAAGATACACCCAGGCCTATATCCACCTTTCTTCAGTCACTGATGAAATCACTTGTTTCAGTCTAATCTTTAAGCCTCTTTCAAGGCACCCTCCTGAGTTGTCCTTAATTTTTAACTGGTCTTCCTTCACTCATGCTGTTGGGTCCCACATGGATGGAGTCCAACGTTCCTCAAAACTCCTTTTTTTCCTAGCATCTTGGAAACTGGCCCCAGAATACACAAGCAGAGAAGACAAAAGACTAAGGTGGTGACAGTGATGGGGTTCCAGAATCTGTCCCAAGAACTAGTGTGGAGTATAGCAACCTGTTTGCTCCCCAAAAAGTCATGTCCTGATGGAGCCCAGGATCACAATAATTCCTGCTGTTTGGGGTGACTCTGTTGGCTACAAGGGCGACTCCTCACTAGAGAATTCTGTTAGCTACAGCTGCTCTCTTCCTCACTTCAGTTTTGAGAGGAGTAACCATGCTAGTCTGTGTATAGCAAAACCAGTGAGTGTCCTGTGGCACCTTACAGACTAACATTTCTTCAAGCATAAGCTTTCAGGGACTTCAACACACTTCATCAGATGTTGCATCTGACAAAGTGAGTTGAAGCTCACAAAAGCTTATGCTTGAAGAAATCTGTTAGTCTGTAAGGTGCCACAGGACTCTTGCTACTTCAGTTTTGCTTCTCTTTATATCCAGGGGTAAAGGCAGATTGTCATAGAAGATGCAGTGTTCACCACACCACCCAAAGGAGGATGACGAGGGGTTACTGCTCTTACGTATCAAGGAGAAAAACAGGGAACTTTTTCTGTCCTCTGTGTAGTTACATATATGGCTCCCATTACCACAGTACTGGAGCATCTCACAATTAGCCAATGAACAGCTCTTTTACTTTAATCCCTTACCTGTGGTTTCAGATCCTGGTCACTCAGTGCTTACCATTCTAGCAGTCTTTCCTCTTGGAGGCTGTAGCCAGCTGGGAGAAGATAATTCCGGTAGTTTTGAAGCTGGTTAGCATGGCAACTGTCACGCACCCAGACATGAGATACACAGGGAATTCCACTGGCAAGGCACAGGAAGTACTTCCGGGTTCGGCAGTGCTGATCTGCTATCAGGAGACACTGATAGGCTGCATTACACTGTTGGGAAGCAAAGAGAGAGCATCAGAGACTGGCACTATATAAGCCACAGGAAGTATCCTTCCATAAAAACTCTTTAGAGAAAACAAAGTGCAACCCAGCCCTCAAGAGGCAGAAGGCAGGATGACAGGTTTGGAGCCACTCTCTGAAGGATTACACTCCAATGACCATCCACTTAGTCATCGCTTATATATGCTATGAAGTCAGGCTGAAGTGATCAGGGGATCTGGCTAAGCCCTCAAAGACCACACCTTGCAGAGTCTGGAAGTCCAAGAAATCTGTTCTGCTTCTGAGCTCTGCTATCACCCTCCACTACAGGGCTCTTCCAGTTCACCATTCTTCTTCTTCATATTGTTTCTTCTCACAAAGTGGCAATACAGGAGCAATCATGCCAAACCTTACATATTCAGTGGCTCCCCACTCTGGGACCCCATAAAGAGTTAGACTGCCTGTGCCTGTAACTAAACTAAGAAGAGAATGGCCTCTCCCTGGGCCTCCTCCTATACTATTGACCTTACTGGCTGGCCTTCTAACCTTTGAAGAGGAGTGACTCCCAGCTGTCCCTCGCAGTTTCCACCGGGCCCTCCTCCAACAGCAGCAGCAGGTCCCCACTCTTCCTAGCATTGTCTCTTCACTCTGCCATTGTGCTCTGTTAGCAGCAGTACTTGTGCAACAATGCTCCCCTCTTTAGCCTCTTCTTAAGGAATAGCATGAGCATGATCATACACCCACTCACCAGTAGCCTAAGTCTTCTCTCCCAGGACTCCTCTCTATGCCCTAGCTCCTAGTCACCTGACTCTTTGTATCCATGTGGTAGAGAAGGCCAAATTTGGTGCAGCAGAACCCCTAATGCTGCGATACAGGACTTAGAGATCTTCCACATGCTGAAGGTGCAATTTTTTTCTGGAATGGTCACAAGGGCATCTGAGTATCCAAATACCTCTGGTTGGATGCTACCCAGATCGTTCTATTTCACTGGACCTTTCACCCGGAGAACTTCCAAGACATAAATCCCAAGGAGTTCAGACATTTGGAGTGAAGGGATCCAGGTGCTGCAAAACCTGGGAACTCCGTGGGCCTCTCCAACATTATATGAACCCCTCTGCTGAGAAGAGGCAGAGACATGACAGTCATATGGGCTGAATAAGAAAGCATCTGTCCTCTTGACTGTTTTTTCCAGCACCTGGACCAGAAGAATTCCTTTTTTTTTTTTTCCCCCCTGTTCTTGCTCTGTCTGGAGAGACCTCCATTCAAGACGCACTACAGAGAGAATCCTGCTGTTCCATTTCCATTCCCCTCAGGAAACAGTACAGCAGCTGAGCCAGTTGACTTGGGTATTGAACTTGTCCTTGACATAGTATAGAGGGGGGATTTGATAGCAACCTTCAACTACTTGAAGGGTTGCTCCAAGGAGGAGGGAGCTCGACTGTTCTCGGTAGTAACAGAGGGCAGAACGAGAAGCAATGGTTTCAAGTTACAGCTGGGGCGGTCCAGGCTGGATATTAGGAAAAACTTCCTTACTAGGCGAGTGGTGAAGCAGTGGAATAAGTTGCCTAGGGAGGTGGTGGAATCTCCATCTCTGGAGGTGTTCAAGTCCCAGCTGGACAAAACACTGACTGGGATGATCTAATGGGAGTGGTCCTGCTAATTTTGGCAGGGGGTTGGACTAGATGACCTTGTGGGGTCCCTTCCAACCCTATGATTCTATGATTCTATGATAGGCAGTCCTGAAAGAGAACAGTTTCTCTTCTGCCCAAAGACGGATTTTGGTGGCTTCTGTCTGCACAGAGAAGCTGCACGCCCTGCCTCACCTGCTGATACAGACCACAGTTGCCTGTTGCCCAACTACAGTAAGGCAGCAGAGGAGGTCCAGGGAGAAAAAAAGCTTCTACAGGTATTCCTGCTGGTTCTCAGCTCTGGTGGAGAGGGAGGTTTAAAGAAAGGAGGACAGTTCGCAGCACCTATGACACTGTGGTCTAATTTCTGCCACAAGGGAGAGCTATAAAGAGAAGCTATGTACTAGGGCAAGGGTGGGCCAAGTTTTTTGCCTGAGGGCCCTGTGGCCACATACAGCCACTCATAGCGGGCCACACGTGGAGGGGGGAGGAGTGGGGCAAGGGGTGTGGCTTGGAGACGGGAGTGACCAGGCCCCCCACCCCAGAGAAAGGAGTGGACCTGAACTCCATGCCCCCTCATTCCCTCCTGCTTCAGTGGTGGCTCACGCTGCAGTCAAAGAGCATTGCTGCCATGCTCCTTCCCTCTCCCAGGTCTGCTCTGCCTGCCTCCCAAGTCCAACTGGAGCTCAGAGGGCAGGGTAGCACGGCAGCACTCTGGCTGCAGCATGAGCTGCTGCTGGACCTGGGAGAGGAAGGGAGTGGGGCAGCAGCACTCTGGCCACAGCGCAAGCCACTGCTGTCCCTCCCTCACAACTCAGCTGGAGCTGGGACTGCAGGGAGTGGTGACAGCACTCTGGCTGTGACCCAAGCTGCCACTAGACTTGGGAGGGGGAGGGAGAGCAGCAGTGGCACAAGCTGTCACTGAAGCTGTGGGAGGGTGGCTCAGAGCAGGTGACCAGGACAGGCGCTTGCAAGCCAGATGCCCACCTCTGGAATAGAGTACAGAAGCAACATACAGTTTTAACAGTTTCTCTGGTCCTTCTGGGAATGACTAACAAATCAGTTAGTCTCAGACCAGATAATTCTGTAATAAGAATTTGTTTAATCTGTTTTAAATTTGTTGCCTTTTGATTTCAGTGTATGCCATAACAGAGACCAAGAAAACAGATGGTGAATTTGAGCTCATCACATCCCTTGTTTGTCTCCTCTCTAAACCAACAGTCTAAATTTTTCAGGCTCTCTTCAAAAGAGTCTTTGAGCAGTCCACAAACACGCCCCAGTGTCCCACTAAGATTTACAATTAATTTACAACACAGCAAGGTACAAGAGCAGTTCAAATGATTTCTTAGTGAATTACCTTTAATTTCAAAAGCAGATGCAATTCACTGATGAGATCAAATTATCATGTTATTTCAAAAGGCAGGAGAAAGCTGCTAGGGGAGAGGCCATTCTTGACTTGATTTTGACAGAGGAACTGGTTGAGAATTTGCAAGTGGATGGTAACTTAGATGAAAGTCATTGTGAAATAGTAGGGTTCATGATTCTAAGGAATGGTAGGAGAGAGAACACCAAAAAAAAGATGATGGATTTCAAGAGGGAAGCCTAACATTCTTAGGGGGTTGGTAGGTAAGGATCCCATAGGAAGCAGGTCTAAGAGGAAAATCAACTGAAGACAGTTGGCAGTTTTTCAAAGACACAGTATTAAGGGCACAAGAACAAACTATTCCAATGTGCAGGAAGGATAGGAAGTATGGCAAGAGACCACACTGGCTTAAGCAGGAGATTTTCAATCATCTAGAAGTAAAGAAATAGTCTTACCAAAAATGCAAACTTGGATGAGTCACAGAGGATGACTATAAACATCACAATTATGGAGGGGGCAAAAATCAGAAAGCCAAGACACAAAATGAGGTCAAACCAGCTGAAGGCATAAAGGGTAACAAAAAAAAGTTTGTTTGTTTTTTTAAATACATTAGAAACAACAGAAAGACCTAATGGCAGTGTAGGTCCACTACTCAACTAAGATAGAAAAACAATAACTGAAAATGTGGAAATGGCAGAGGAACAAATGATTTCTTCGTTTTGGCCTTCAGCAACAAGATTGGTGGTGATTGGATGCCTGACAGTAAAAAGAGGATAGGATTAAAAGCTAAAACAGGGAAAGAACAAGTTAAAAATTACATACACAAGTTAGATGTCTTCCAGTCACCAGGGCCTGATGATATGCACCCGAGAATACTCAGGAGATATCTAAGCCATCAGCTATTATCTTTGATAAATCATGAAAGACTGGAGAGGTCCCACAGGACTGGAAATGAGCAAACATAGTGCCCATCTATAAAAAGAGAAATAAGCACAACCCAGGGAATTACAGGCCAGTCAGCTCTGTACCAGGAAAAATAATGGAGCAAATAATTAGAGAATCCATTAGGAAGCATGTAGAAGAGAATAAGGTGCTAATGACAGTCAGCATGGATTTGTCAAGAACAAATTGTGACAAACCAACTGGATAGCTTTCTATGATGGAGTAACAAGCCTTGTGCATAGAGGGGAAGCAGTAGATGTTTATCTAGACTTTAGAAAGGCTTTTGATAGTCTTGCATCACCTCATTAACAAACTAGTGAAGTACAGCCTGGATGGAATTCCTCTAAGATGGGTGAAAAACTAGTTGGATAACCACTCCCAGAGTGTAGTTATCAACAGTTCATAGTCATGCTGCAAGGGCGTAACAAGTGGGGTACTGCAGGAATAGGTTCTGGGTCCAGTTCTGTTCAATATTTTCAACAGTGATTTAGATGAAAGCATAGAGAGTACACTTACAAAGTCTGTCAATAATACCAAGCTGGGAAGGGTTGCAAATACTTTGGCACACAGGACCACAATTCAAAATAATTTGGACAAACTGGTGAAATGGTCTGAGGTAAATGGAATGAAATTCAGTAAAGACAAGTGCAAAGTACTCCGCTTAGAAAAGAACAATCCATTGCACGTATACAAATGGGCAATAACTGCCAAGGAAGGAGAACTGTGGAAAAGGATCTGGGTGTCATAGTGGACCACATGCTAAATATGAGTTAACAGTATACAGCTGTTGCAGGGGGGAAAAAAGCAAACACCATTCTGGGATGTATTAACAGGAGTGTTGTAAGTAAGACAAGAGAAGTAATTCTTACACTCTACTCACCCTGATTAGGTCTCAACTGAAGTACTGTATCCAGTTCTGGGCACCTCATTTCAGGAATGATGAGGACAAATTGGAGAAAAGTCCAAAGAAGAGCAACATGAATGATTAGAGGTTTGGGACACCTGTCTTATGAGGGAAGATTGAAAGAGTTGGGTTTGTTTAGTCTAGAAAAGAAAAGGCTGAGCGGGGACATGGTAACAGTTTTCAACTACCTAAGGGGTTGTCACGGGAGGAGGGAGAAAAATTGTTCTCCTTAACTGCTAATAGGACAGGAAGCAATGGGCTTAAATTACAGTAAGGGAGGTTTAGGTTGGGCATTAGGAAGAAAATTGCTAACTGTCAGGGTGATTAACCACTGAAATAAAGTTGCCTTGGCAAGTTGTGGAATCTCCATCAGTGGAAGTTTTTAAGAGCAGGTTAGACAAGCTCCTGTCAGAAACAGCTTAAGGGGGTACTTGGTCCTGCCATGAGTGCAAGAGATTGGACTCGATGACCTCTCATGGTCCTCTCCAGTTTCTATAATTATATCAACAGCATTAAATGCAGTGGAAAAACCAAAAGAAGAAAAAGAAGAGCTGTAGTCACATATTAGGGCTCCACTATACCATGCAACCCATTCCTCCTCACAGGCACAAGATTTCCAGGCATCACACAAACATTGCTTACACCACACATCACAACATGGTTCCAGTTGCCTTGCTCTACACTGCTCCAACTACCATCCAGTGTGGTGTCTCCTTCTCATACGTAGCTTTCAGCTCCTCATCATTTCTACTGGAATGCAGTTTGGGTGCTGGCCTGTATCATTTCATGGGTATCTGTTCTGTTCATTCCTTCCAAAGCAACTGGCATTAGCCATTGTCAAAAGACAGGATACTGAGCTAGACAGACCATTGCTCTGAACCAGAATTGCTGTTCTTATGTTCTCACCTGGGTTTCATTAAAATCCTCCAGGATGTAGCCAGCTCCAGTCCGCAGTTGCAATGCTGTATACTGTTTGTTGTAAGGAATTGAGAATTCTAGAACAGGAAGAGAAGAAAGCTAATATCAAGGGCTTTCTGAGCTATGCCACAGCCCATGCCCTCAGACCAGCAGATAAGAACAGACTGACCCCACGCAGGTTCTAAAATCAACGTGATGAGGACACAGAACACTCCATGGAGACACAGCAGAGAACCGAGCATGGATTTAAACACCTCTTTCAAAATCAAAACATCCCAGTTCGTACACATCACTACTGTATCTGTCCAGGACAAGTTCAGGGTTCTAGTCACTCAGCCCTATCCTGTGTCTCTGAGAAAGATTCTATTCTCATATCCCCATCTGTAATCTGTCAATAATGTCAGCCTCGACACCTCCGTCATTTCCTTAAACTGGCTGAAGAGCCCTACAATCATTACTCTAATTCTTATCCTATGCCTCCCCTTCCCTGACACCATATCCTCCACTTTAGGCCATAAGCTGTCTGAAGCAGCGACTGTGTCTTTGCTCCTGTGTGTGAAGGGCCTAGTATACCCTGGAATAAACAGTAAAAAGGGAGACAACCACATATATTTGTATACATGCCTTAGCAAAGTGGTTTTCAAACCATGGGTCAAGACCCAGTACTGTGTCACAGACCCTCAGGTACTGGGTTGCAGCATCCCCTGCTGCTGCTGCCAAAAGACTGGAATGCATTGCTCAAAGATAAAACAAGGAGTCCTCTGGCACTTTTAAAGACTAACAAATTTATTTTGCTCAAAGATGTAACTTTTGGGTCACAGGCATAAATGATTTTTTTTGACGGGATCCCAACAAAAAAAGTTTGAAGACCACTGCCTTTGCAGATACCACGCAGGCCTTTTCCTAAACTAGGATTCCACTTGAAAATACAATGGGGAAGATTCATCTCACCTTCCTCTTCTTCACTGCTCCCTGTAGGACCATCTAATGGCCTCTGGCGATTAGCTAGTTTGTCACTGGGTGTTGCCATTGTGAGAAGAAAAGCATAGCCCAGAAAGAGGGTCTTGTTGTGAGGCAGTGGCCCATGCTGCTCTTCCAATGTCAAGATGTCACCTGTTTGATCTCCACTTTCAGAGGGGCTCACAAAGTCTCCTGCCCTCACAGCCCCTGTGGAGAGAAGGAACCGTTATGAAGCACCAGCATCAGATCACCCAAAGCAATGGTTTCAGGGATAAAGAGTTCCTGATGGCCCACCACACCTGTATTTTTTCTTGGTGAATGCCAGCTTATGCTCCAGAATATTAAATTTATTACAAGTCTCTTGCCCTCATGGTCACAAAGACTCTTCAAACTATAATTTGAATGCAGGGCCGGATTAAGGGGCCCTAGACTGCCCACACTTGTGCGCCCCTGTCCCCTCCATCATGGCAACCATCCTGGAGGTAGGGCAGTGCATGAAGGAGGTGGCTTGCAGCCCTCTGGTGCTGCAGGGGGTGAGGTGGAGGGGAAGCCAGGTGGTGCTGGGAGGGGTCAGGGTCCATGGCCTGGCTCAGGGCCAGGGGGCCCTCTGCTGCAGGGCTTCTCCCCCACTCCCAGGCTGGGGTTGGCAGGCTTATGGTGGCTTGGCCAGGGCTGGATTTTGGCAAGGCACTGGGTCCCTCCCTTTAAGCTGGGGCCTAGGGCTGTAACCCCTGCATTAATCTGGCCCTGCTTAAGTATACCTAGTACAGTATCTGCCAGAGTGTGCAGAGGATCTGCAATAATAGCTCAGAGAAGGAACAGTTGGTGTCCCATGCATTTCAGTGTTAATTCTGAAATCTAATAATGCCAATTCAAATGTCAATAGTAGGTATGTCAGTGCTGACCAAAACATACAAGAGAAAGGAGAGATGACCACATCATTCAGAGCTAAGCAGTATCCCATAAAGCAGGTGTTCCCAACTGTTTCAGGATTGTGGACCTCTTTTAAAAACAAAAAAATTTTGCAGCCCCTGGGCAGGGAGAGGCTCCCCCACTGCCGGGATCTGGCCATGGGCAGGAGAGGCACCCCACCCCCAGCCAGGATCCAGCTTCTGCCACAGAGCAGCAGTGCCGCCGCCAGTTCTGGACCCCACCATGGAGCAGTGGCACTCCAGCTGGGTTCTAGCCCTGGCGGGGAGCAGTGCTGTTGACACCCTGAACCTCCTCTGCAGACCCGACCACAGGTTGGGAACCACTGCCATAAAGGACATCTTGGATGGGTGAAAATTGGGACAGCTTGGCATCTTGTTTTTAAAAAACAACAAGCAGTTGTGTGGCACTTTAAGACTAACAGATTTATTTTTTGCATGAGCTTTCGTGGGAGAAGATCCCACTTCCTCAGATGCTTCGAAGATGCAAAAAATAAATCTGTTAGTCTTAAAGTGCCACACAACTGCTTGTTGTTTTTTTACTGGACTAGACTAACATGGCTATCCCTTTTGATCTTGTTTTTAATCTTTCAGTCCAGAAGGAAAGAGCCTCAGGTATTCGTACAGATCCAGGGAGAAGCATAGTACCAAGCACAACAGCTGTGTATTCCACATATTTGCTCAGGAAAAAGGGGGAAAAAATCTACTTCACCTCACAGGGAGAGAAGCCTGCAGGCCTTGAGTGTGTTTGGAGCAGAAGGAAAAGCTCATACCAGGTTTCATTGCTCCAGACTTGCGCCCTCGTTTGGCTGGGGATCTCTCATCTTCAGAGGCAACCAGCTTCCTCTTCCCAGACAGCAGGCCCGGGGCAACACGTGGACTTTCCACTCCTTTGCGAGTGGGAGTAGTAGTGATGGGCGAGCCAAGGTTACTGCGCCTCTTCCGCTTCCCCTCCACCAGGTTATCTAAAGCATAGCAATCCAGTGCTCAGTCATCCATCTCCTGCTCCCCCATAGCAAACCTCTGCCACCCAGAGGGACGGAGCCTCACAAGTTGAGTACACAGAGCTTTATACACCCTCCTCTTGGCTCAGAGGGAGAGAAACAACTTTCCTACATTTTGCCTGTTCACTCACCCCCCATGAGACTTACTCACTTTTCCCTGCCTTCCTTTGAAAAGCCTCTATCGTGGCGTCCCTTCACTAAGCTAAACCAAGTATGGAAGCAACTGCATTGTTGGGTCCTTCTCTGGGCATACCTGTTCCTTCTAGGCAAATCAGACCTTTGCAGCAAGCACACACAGTGCTATTGGAACATCACTAGAAAGCAGCAGTAGGGGCATGATGTGCATGTAATTAGGGCCTGTCCAGGGTCAGTTTCCACTAGACGATAACACATGGACATTCTGCAATCCCTCAACAGTAGAAATTGATGTAACAGGACTATCAAAACCAGTGCTTTGCCACTAAAGCCATAAGCTAAATTCACATCTGGAGTAACATAGGGGCTCCAAACCACAGTTCTATTCAGTGTAGCCACTTTTTACCCAGGCTGATGTCAGCTGCCTTGCTCAGAGGTGTGACAGGTTCATAGGGACTCAGACCAAACTGTTCCCGGAGTTTGTTTCCTTGTTCCAAGGACAGGATTACTGCCATACGCTTGTACCATTTCCTCTGGCCTTCCTTTTCAATACAGTAATACAACTCTCCAGACTCCTTCCGGTGCCCCTTGACCACACCTGACAATACAATAAATTAGAACAGATTACTGATAATATTTTTGACTCCTAACCTTACCCGATGGCCAGGGAACACACCAGCACAGCTCCTGCTGGATTCAAGGACCTGGAGAGAGCCAGTCATTGAGCTAGTGCTCAGCCATTGTTACCTGCACTGAAATACTCATCCTCAGAGAGCGCAGTCACCTCCGTTTCCAGTGGAATGGGATCACAGAGTAAAATATCTTTGCCTAAGACATCACACTCATAGCCATCATCAAAAAGCAGCTTGTACTTTCCTGCCCCAACATCCTGGGTGATTGTCCCAGAATAGAAGTAGCCATTTGAGGACCACTTGGCTACAACCCGCAGGCCAACAAAGCTGTTCCCAGAGGATAATTCAGCACTGTCTGAGGGACCAGCTGCCATCTGCAGTGGAATTTCCGGAGAGTCACTTCGGCGCAAAGTACAATGGCCAGCAGCATCAAATCTGTCCCCACCATTTGGCGGGCGAACCACAATGCGTGCAAAGGGCTTCTCATCTGGTGATGCAGTAGTCGTGAGATCTTCCACCCCTAGCAGGCCACTCCCAGGTGCATCTCTGGAAAGCGGAAAATCCCAAAAAAAAAAAAAAAAAAAAAAAAGGAAGTGGGCTCCATGAGAGCAGAGAAAACAACTATTAGGTATCAGAGAAAGATTTCCCTAGCTCCCCCACCAACTATGAACCACCTACTTTTCTCCACTCATTCCTGAAGTTTTTCACTGAGCCCCTTCTCCCATCATACACAGCCACTTGCTCCCTATTTGCTCATTCAAAAGAGATCCAGTTCCATTCTACTTTTCCAGGGTACCTTGTTCCAGTTGCTCGAGATGGTGGACGGCCCCTTCTCCCTCGCCCACGTGGTGTCAGAGGTGCCTTCCCACCCTGTCGGATGCCAAGTGCTGGGTCTTCATCCTCCTCACATGCAGCTGCTCCTGTCTGACCAGCCCTGAGAGGGGACCCTGGCTGGCCAGCCCCTTTCCTAGGGCTAGGGAATTAAATGAGATTATTATTAAGTTCTGCTTTGAGTAGAGGGTTGGATTAGATGACCTCCTTAGGTCCCTTCCAAACCTAATCTTCTATGATTCTACTTCACTGCCCTGAAAGAAATCATCAAGAATAAAGGGTCTGGGAAAAAGAAAGAAAAAGGAAGATTCTCCCTTTTCCCTATAAAGTCAGAACCCTCCCAGGCAATGTCTGTAGCACCCTTTCTTTAGGATAGTCACAATCCATTTGTCTTCAGAAAACTTAGCAGCTATTTCTTCAACCGACCCTCCCAGGAAGCACTTGCCTTCCTGTCCTCAAAGCATTATACACACCTCAGTTTTCCTAGGACTCCTCTGCCACTGGGTAAGACAAACTCTCCAGCTTCCATTCCACTACCTTTTCCTTTGAACGATCCAGTTCCCCTTCCTGAGCTACTGCCACTCTGCGTAGCAGACAGGCCACTACTTGCTCCACTAGATGTGCGATGGAGACTTGAGGCCTTGGATGAAAGGGAGCTGATGTCACCAAGGTCCCCGGAGGTCAGTGATGAGCCCCGTGTTGTTCGGGATGGGGAGATGTCTGTCTCACACTCCTGGCACTCCACTATGGGCTCTTCAGTTTCCTGAAAAGGAGAGATCAGCCTATGTGAGATAGAAGCTGTATGTAGATGGAGGATTGCCAATGATCAGATAAGAGCTCTAAGAGAAGAGGGGATTGTGTTCATATCACTTGAACCTGAACACTGCAATCCTGGAGAGATCCAAGAGAGGGTAGGCAGTGAAGCATCCATAGGGACAAAACATCTCCCAGAATGTCAGCTACTGTTACTGGACTATGGGCACTCCACATGAGGAAAAATGAAACGCTTACTGGCTCCTAACATATATATTAGAGCGCTCAAAAACAAAGTTGTCTGATCTGTTGGTTGTATATCAATTTTATTGATTAACTCTGCGGCTTGGCAGGGTTTCAGGCCAACATCTAGTCCAGATTTATTAGAATTACTATTAAATCTGGGAAGGCCGACATGCACAGGAGCAGCACACACAGAGTAAAAACCTTTTGCAGTTGCAACAGTTTTCTTAACAGTTCGTAAAATCACGAACAGTTCAATCCAGTAAAGGCAGGTATAATACAAAATGAACATCCATATATTCACACCAGCACTGGCAGAAATCCAATGTTACTCATTATTTTCCTCAACACCATCATTTTCCTCATCATCAGTGGGTGTCACCTTGGTGTCTACCAAGGCATGCAGACCAGGAGACTGCTTTTATAATGTGTTACATTAATGCCCATGATGGCTGATGCATATTCAGGGGAGGTTTCAGACCCTTTTCCTTATGTGACCTTCCATATCCCATGAATTTTGGGGTGCCCTTTTCAATATGTTACTGCGCCTTTTATCTCAAGCTTATTAGCATAGACTAATTAGTTTCCATAGTATTCTTATGGTGGGGTATCTGCTGATATTACCATCTTAAAACATTTCTAACTGGCATTGACAACCAATATCTTGTGGTTACCTGTTGACAGCTGTCATTACAGCATTCTGTCTTCTGGTCTCTTATCATCTAGAATTACTCCTGATTACCTGCCTATGCCAAGGCTTTTGAGGCATTGCTTAGTTTAGCTACACTGTTATACAGGCCTTGAGGTTTCTAGAGACACTGCATTACCGCTTTAACATATACCTAGACCTAAGTCTCACATAGCAAATACCTATAGGCTACGACAATAATACTAAGTCATTATTTTTGTTGCTCTAAACTTGTCCCTTTTGGACCAATCTAGTCACAGTATACAGTATTGTTAAACCATCAAAAAGATTGTTGTAGTCTGTCGGAATTTTTACCCCTTCAAGACACCCTCAATGCTGTGAAGGCCAAAACTACAACTGGGTTAAAAAAGAAAGCTAGGCCCATCAACAGCTATTAGCCAAGATTATCATGCATGTGATGCCATTCTCTGGGTGATCCTAGCCTCTGACAGCAAGAAGCTAGGAGTAGATGACTGGGGACAGATCAGTCAATAACTGCCCTGTTCTCTTCATTCCCTCTGAAACATCTGGCATTGGTGACTGTCAGAGAACAGAATACTGGGCTAGATGGACCATTAGTCTGATCCAGCATGGCCATTCTTATGTTCTTAAAACCATCCTTTTCTGCAGAAGGCAAGTAAAAGACCTGCCATCACTTTCCCCCAACCACAGGTGGCCTAGCTGATGAGGAGAGAGTGGGTGGGAGGAGGAAGCAGTATATGGATTCTTTCTCATAAGCAATCTAGGGAACTGCCATCTGGATGAAACTACGATAAGGTGGCCACACAGCTGGTCGGAAGACTGTACTCAAATGGAGGTATCAAGGGTTGGCTGTCAAATGGAGAGGATGTTTCTACATAGACTCTGTAGGGGTCACTCCCAGTGCTATTCAATACTTCCATTAAATACTTGGATGATGGAACGGAGAGCATGCTTATCAAATTTGTGGAAGATACTGAGCTGGGAGAAATTGCAATCCTTTGGAAGACAGAATTAGAGTTCAAAACAACCTTGACAAAAATCAGAGAACTGGTCAGAAATCAACTGGATGGAATTCAATAAAGACAGACAAGGAGGATAAGACTTTTGTCATACAACTAATTTAAGTTTCCAGATGGCACGCCCTGGTTCTCATGCAGGATTTCAATCATTCTGTCATCTGCTGGGAGAGCAATGCATAGACAATCCAGGAAGATTTTGGAGAGTGTTGTGGACAACTTCCTGGTTCAAGTACTGGCAGAACCAAGAAGAGACTGTGCTCCTCTTGAAATAATGCTAATGAACTGGGAAGAATTGGTAGGAGAAATAGAAGTGGATGGCAACCTAGGCAGCAGTGACTATGAGATGATCAAGTTCAGGATCCTGATAAAAGGAAGAAAGAAGAGCAGCAGAATACTGATTCTGAATTTCAGAAAAGCACATTTTGACTCCCTCAGGAAACTGATGGGCAGAATCTCCTGGGAGCCTAATATGAGGGGCAAAAGGAGTGCAAGAAAGCTGGTTATAATTTGAGAGAGACCTTAACTGAAGGAGCAGGAAATGGAGGTTACTCACCTTCGTGCAGTAGCCGAAGTTCTTCGAGATGCTTGCTCCCGACATGCTCCACTTCAGGTGTTCACGCTCCGTGGCACCCCCGTTTGGAGATTTTTTTTCCCAGCAGTGGCTCACGCAGCGGGCAGTTGACAGCGGCGTTCCTTTCCCGCCGTTGGTGATGTCAGCTGCTTACACTGCCTGTTGCTGTTTCTCCTCAGTCCCTTTCTACCCCGGGAGTATCCTGTAACGAGAGAGAAAAAAAACCCCGAAGTAGAGGGGAGGAGGGTGGGTAGTGGAGCATGTCGGGAGCACGCATCTCGAAGAACTTCGGCTACTGCACGAAGGTGAGTAACCTCCATTTCTTCTTCGAGCAGTGCTCCCGACTGCTCCACTTCAGGTGATTTCAAAGCAGTCGTCATGCTATGGCGGTGGGCACTTCGGGGTTGCCCTCTGAACCGTGTGGAGTACTGCTTGCCCCAGGGCAGTATCCGAGGCTGTAATATTTTCCAATGCATAATGTTTAGCAAAGGTGTCATCAGAGGCCCACGTAGCTGCCTGACAAATTACATGAAGTGGAACCTTGTTAATGAATGCTATGGATGATGCCATAGCCCTAGTGGAATGCGGACGGATTGTATCAGGTGGAGTCGCCTGTTGAATTGAATACGCTGTACGAATACATAAAGCTATCCACTTGGATAGTCTCTGTTTCGAAATTGGCTGTCCTTGTGATCGTTCCGTAGTGGAGACAAATAGCCGTGCCGATTTTCTAAACCCTTTTGTTCTTTCCAAGTAGTATGCTAGGGCTCGTCTGACATCCAAGGTATGAAGGACGCTCTCCCATGGTGTGGAATGAGGCTTTGGGTAGAAGACAGGTAAGTTTATTACTTGATTAATGTGAAAGGATGTTGATGTTTTAGGCAGGAACTTAGGGTGTAATCATAAGGATACTTTATCTTTGTAGAAGATTGTGTACGGTGGATAGGCCATTAAAGCCGCTAGTTCGCTGACTCTCCTCGCCGACGTGATTGCAACTAAAAATGCCACTTTCATGGAGAGGTGCAACATCGAGACAGAGGCCAGAGGCTCAAATGGTGGTCTAGTCAGTGCCTTCAGGACCAAGGTAAGATCCCAAGGTGTTGCAGGAGGCTGAACCTGTGGAAATAGGTTGTATAGTCCCTGCATGAACCTCTTAACTATCCTATGGGCGAATATTGATACACCATCTACGTGGTCATGAAAAGTAGAGATAGCTGCTAGGTGCACTCTGATCGTGTTAGCCATGAGATTTTTTCCTTGCAGGTGCAGCAGATATTCCAGGATCTCTGAGATGGGAGTCCTCACCGGTTGAACCCCTCGATCAATACACCAGGACGCGAATCGAGTCCATTTCTGCAGGTAAGAAGTTCTTGTAGATGGTTTCCTACTATTTAGGAGGATGTTGCGCACCTGCTCGGAGCACTGGAGCTCTGTATGGTCGAACCATCGAGGTTCCACGCCATTAGGTGAAGTCGGTCTAAACTGGTGTGGAGACGTTTGCCATGGTCCTGAAACAGTAGGTCTTTTACCATGGGTAATGTGATGGGTGACGTTTTGGACATTTTCACTAGTAGTGAGTACCACGGTTGACAAGGCCAAGCTGGAGCTATCGCAATCACAGTTGCCCTGTCCTGTCGTATTTTGTGGAGCGTGCGGGAGATCATCGGAATCAGTGGGAAGGCGTAAAGAAGTGATCCCCCCCAATGGGTGAGGAATGCATCCCCACTGGAATTTGGGCCTATTCCCACCCGAGAACAATAGCGACTGCATTTCTTGTTGGCTACTGTGGCGAACAGGTCCATGGTTGGTCGACCCCACTTGGCAAAAATAGCCTGGGTAATATCGTCCCGAAGTTCCCATTCGTGTTGTTCCAGGAACAGTCAGCTTAAGGAGTCCGCTAATACATTCTCTTTCCCCGGGAGATAACTCGCATGGAGAGATATTCCGTGAGTGATGCACCAATCCCAAAGAGACATTGCCTCCAGACATAGTGAGTGGGACTTGGTGCCACCCTGACGATTGACATAAAACATGCAGGACGTATTGTCTGTGCGGATTGTCACGCTCTTGCCTGTTATCAGTGGCAGAAACTGCAGGCACGCCTTCCGAACTGCCCTCAACTCCAGAAGATTGATGTGCAGGGACCGTTCTGACATGGACCATTTCCCTTGAGCAGTTTGCCCTTGACAGTGTGCTCCCCATCCTAGGAGGGAAGCATCTGTTGTGACAGTCACTTGAGGTTGGGGTGGGCTGAAGGAAACCCCCTGCGTCAGGTTCCCTTGGTCCGTCCACCAAGACAGTGAGTCTCGGACAATGTGAGGAACCACTAATAAAGTCGTAAGAGGCTGCCTCGCCCACTTGAAATGGCTGAGGAACCAGAGTTGTAGTGGGTGCATGTGCAACCGAGTGTTGTTCACTAGATAAGTGGTTGCTGCCATATGCCCTAACAGTTTCATCACTGTGTGTGCTGATACCACGGTTGAATTTTGAATACTGAACACTAGTTGTTGCAGGTTCTGCACTCTGTCGGTCGGTAGAAATGCTGCCTGTGCTACCGAATCGATTCGTGCTCCGATGAAATGTATTCGTTGTGTTGGAGAGAGAGTTGACTTTTCGTAATTTATGTTCAGACCTAGTGACAGAATTAGTTTGATGGTGGTCTCTAGGTCCTGAACCACCTGCTGTTGTGAAGAAGCCTTTATTAAGAAATCGTCTAGGTACGGAAATATCTCTCTGTGTCTCCGTCGTAGAAATGCTATTATAGGAGCCATGATCTTGGAGAATACTCTGGGGGCTGTGCAAAGTCCAAATGGAAGGACCGTGTATTGAAAATGGTATTGTAGGAATTGGAATCTTAGGAACCGTCTGTGTGGTGGGCGTATGGATACATGGAAATATGCGTCTTTTAGGTCGAGGCATACCAGCCAGTCGAACTGTTGAAGAGCAGGAAGAATGTTGCGCAAAGTCACCATCTTGAACTTCCTTACTTGAATATATTTGTTGAGACGTCTGAGGTCAAGTATTGGTCTCCATCCCCCTGTTTTCTTCTCTGTTAGAAAGTACGGGGAATAAAATCCCCTTCCCCTTTGCTCGATGGGAACATGTTTGATCGCGCCTATGTGCAGTAAATGTTGAATCTCCACCCAGAGATGTTGTACATGAGCGGGGTCCCTGAAAAGGGACGGGGAAGGGGGTTGGTATCTGGGTCTGGAAGTAAATGGGATAGAATACCCATGTTGCACAACCTCTATGACCCATCGATCTGATGTTATCTGCCTCCAGACTTGGAGGAATGGTTGCAGTCTGTTGCGGAAGATTAGGTTGTAAGATGGTGTTTGAGTAACATGTTGATCCTGTGGATTGGCCGGTCCCTCGACCTGACCTTCAAATTTGATGTTTTATGTTGCCAGGTTGTGGTGTTTGGTATGCCTGGTTTCCCTGTCTGTTCCTGCGTGGTTGTCTCGTCCTGTTCCTATAGGAATCACCTCTTCTGCTAGGTTGTCTCTGTATGTGTCTGTAGCCAGCAGGTTGACTCTTATAAAAAGTGCGGTTGTATTGCATGGGGTAGATCCCCAGTGTTCTTAAAGTTGCTCTAGAATCTTTCAAACCGTGCATAACCTGGTCTGTTGTCTTCTCGAACAGGTGATCTCTGTCAAAGGGGAGATCCTCAATTATCGTCTGCATTTGCTTGGGAAGATCTGCTGCATGAAGCCAGGAAGCGCGACGCATCACTACTGCTGTTCCTAATGTCCTGGCTGCAACATCTGCAGCATCGAGAGAAGCTTGAAGGGCTATTCTGGCCGCTAATAGTCCCTCAGTGGAAAGGGCATTGAACTGTTCTTGTTTGTCCTGCGCAACTGATGTCGCACAGTCTTTCAATTTAGTGTATAACTCATGATTGTAATTTGCTAGCAAAGCTGTATAATTGGCTATTCTCAGTTGTAATGCTGCTGATGTATACACTTTCTTCCCCAATGCATCCAATTTCCTGTCTTCCCTGTTATTAAAAGAGAATTTGCGATTCGATTGTCTGTTTCTGTGACTCGCTGCTTCCACTACCAGTGAGTTTGGTTGGGGATGTGTAAAAAGAAACTCATTCCCCTTAGGCATGATGAAATATTTCTTATCGACATTTTTGCTTGTTGGAGGAGTTGATGATGGTGCCTGCCAGATTTTATTTGCAGGGTCCATAATCCCGTCGTCCATCGGGAGAGCTAATTTGTGTGACCCCGTGGTCTGTAGTATCTTGTACAACTTATGTTGCAAGGGCTGAGAATCCTGTAGGGAAATCTCCATGGCTTCAGCTGCCCTTTTAAATAGCTCTTTAAACTGTCTGCTGTCATCCTTCTTGTCCTGAGAACTTGTGTCTGGTGAGGGGTTGTCTGGCATTGCCATTGCAGTGATTGGCACTGCCCTCGTCGTTGCCAAAGGCTGATGCTGAGCCTGCACAGGCGCTGGAAAAGGAGCGCCCGATAGTAGTGGCAGGTTGTATTGCCATGGTAAGTAATTTACACCCTGTTGTGGGGCCATCACCCATGGGGGGTAGAGCCAGGGAACAGCAACATTGGAAGCGTTGGTTATAGTTGGAGCTGCCTGTGGCACAGATGAGTGACTCGGTGAGGGACTAGCTGATCTCGATAATGTAGAGGCTGAAGGCGATGCAGATGACTGACTTGTAATTGACGAGTCTGTTTGAAATAAAGGCGACGTGGGTGAGGAATGTATAGACAGATCGTCTGTCAGCTCCACGTGCCTTGATTTGCGTTTATGCTTAGTATGCCCTTGACTTGGACCAACTTCCTTGGTCGTAGCTGTCAGAGTTAGAGGCGATGTTTGTATCTGCACAGCTAGTGGCTGTGCTGACTTCTGGCTGTCAAGGGGAATGACTGGTTGAGGACTCTGAAAATCCGGTACCGACATGGACAGAGGCAACGGTGCTGGGAATGGTGCCACAGACACACTGGGTACCGGTGAAGTGACAGGCACCGCAAGCGTCGGTACGGAGGTCGGCGCCGTGACAGCCGTCAACGGCATTTGAAGCTGCAGCAGAGCCGTCAGCAGCGCAGAGCCGCTCTTGTAAATTTCCGGCTCCGCCGGGTTACTGGGCACCTGCTTTAAGTTGCGGTGCTTTTTCTTATGGGTAGTTTCTTCTCCTTTTTGTTTTTTCTTTAATACTGGGGAAGACTCAGCGGACGCTCGCTTGCGCGCTCCCTCACCAGCGTGAGGAGAGGCACCGGGGTCAGACGCTGGTCTCAGGGAGCCTTCCAACAGGAGGAGTTTAAGCTTTCGCTCTCTCTCCTTTCTGGCTCTCGCTGACAAGCTCTTGCAATGGCCACACTTGTGTGAAATATGTGCTTCTCCCAAGCACTTCACACAGGCATTATGACCGTCTGAGGCAGGCATTGCCTCACGGCACTTTTCACAGCGCTTGAAGCCGGCTGAGCTCGGCATAGCGCTGATAGGAGGTGTTTGTCAATTTCACCCCAACAGTGATTTCAGCTCTTTCTTGAGTTGTTGTAATTCTGTTCTTCTTCTTCTTTTTTTTTTTTTTTTTGAGATCTTCAGTCTTCTTGAGGAGCCACCGCCGACTCCGTCCGGAGTCCAGGGCGGTAGAAAGGGACTGAGGAGAAACAGCAACAGGCAGTGTAAGCAGCTGACGTCACCAACGGCGGGAAAGGAACGCCGCTGTCAACTGCCCGCTGCGTGAGCCACTGCTGGGAAAAAAATCTCCGAACGGGGGTGCCACAGAGCGTGAACACCTGAAGTGGAGCAGTCGGGAGCACTGCTCGAAGAAGAACAAGCTATCCCAAAGTGCAGAAAGAACAAATATGGCAGGCAGGCAATCAGCTTGGCTGAACAAAGAAATCTTCAGGGAGCTTAAACAAACAAACAAAACAAAACAAACAAACAAAAAGGAAGCTCATCAAAAATGGACTCTTGAATAGATTTCCAGGGAAGAGTATAAAAATACTGCTTGAACAGAAGTGAAATCAGAGACCAAAGCACAACTGGAGTTGCAAATAGCGAGAGATGGGAAGGCTACCAAAAAGGGTTTTTATAGGTACAGTAGCAGCAAGGTGGTGGTCAGGGGAAGTATGGGTCCTTTCCTGAATGGTAAGGCAATCTAATAACAGATGATGTGGAAAAAGCTGAAGTACTTCAATGCCTCTCTGACTTCACAGACAAAGCCAGTTCCTAGAATACTGCACTGGCTAGCACAGCTGAGGAGGAGGTGAGCAGCCCTCATTGCTGAAGAACAGTTTCAGGACTACTCAGAAAAGTTGGATATGCAGAAAGTCATGGGGCTGGATGCAATGCATCTGAAGGTGCTGATGTGACTGCAGAACCACTGGTCATTATCTTTGAAAACCTGTGACCAGGGAAAGTCCCAGATGATTGGCAAAAGGCAAATCTAGTGCCCATCTTCAAAAAAAGGAAAGAGGAGCCTGGGTAGTATAGACTAGTCAGCCTGCCCTCAGTTCCTAGAAAAATCATGGAACAGGTCCTCAAGGAATCCATTTTGAGGCACATGGAGGATGTGATGATCAGAACTGGTCAGCATGGATTTGCAAAGGGCAATGTATGCCTGACCAACCTGATTGCTTTCTGTGATGAAATGACCAGCTTTGTGGATGTGTGCAAAGTTGTAGACGACATATGCTTTAACTTCAGCAAAGTTTATCACACACTCTCCTACAGTATTCTTACCAGTGAGTTACAAAGGTAGGGGTTGGGTGAATGGATTATAAGATGTATAGAAAGCTAGCTAGACCGTTGACCTCAATGGGTAGTAATCAGCAACTCAATATCTAATTGGTAACCGGTATCAAGCAGCGTGCTCCAGAAGTCAGTCCTGTGGCTGGTTCTGTTCAGCATATTCTTTAATGATCTGGAGGATGGGGTAGATTTCACCCTCAGCAAGTTTGTGGACAGCACTGAGCTGGGGTAAGCAGTAGACATGCTGAAAGGTAGAGATAGGATATAGAGTGCACTAGACAAATTGGAAGATGGGCCAGAAGGAATCAGATGAGTTTCTTTAGGGACAAGCCCAGAGTTCTGCACTTCAGATGGAAAAAATCCTATGCACTGCTTCAGACTTGGGACCAACTGGTTTGGCAGCAGTTCTGCAGAAAAGGACCTAGAAGTTACAGTGGATAAGAAGCTGGATAGAAGTCAACAGTGTGCTGTGATTGCCAAGAAGGCTGCCAAAATATTGGGCTGCATCAGCAGGGGACTTTCAGGAGTTACAGGGAAATGATTATTCCCCTCTATAGGGCACTGATGAGGCCACATTTGGAGCATCGTGTCCAGTTTTGAGCCCCTACTAGAGGAAGGATGTGGACAAACTGGCAAGTCCAGCATAGTGCAACAAAAATGATTAGGAGGTGTGACAGGATCACTCTGGAAGGCTTCTGGAGAGTACTAGCAGGCCAATATATGAGCATCAAGCTCAGCAAGTTTCCAGTCCTCATTAGCTGAACAAGGGGATTACGTCCAGCTAATTGGCACACCAGGAGCTAATTAAGGCTCTGCTCAGGACTTGTTAAAATGGATCCCCTCCAGAGAAAGGGTGTAGCTGCAATGTGACGGTGTGGAGCGCTACCATGATGTGTGTGAGGAGAAAAAACATGTGTAAGACAGACAGATCTAGAAGAAGGAGTGGAATGCTGGTCAGCAAGATCCCTGCAGGCATACAGGCTGGGAAAAGGAAGAACCCTCTGCCTGAAGGAGGCAAAAAGCCTTTCCCAGGCCTGGGGAAGCAGACCCTGCCAGAAGGGAAAGATTTAACTGGGCACTACCACACTCAGTGGGACTGTGAGAGACCAAGGGTTCCCCCAACATGGAGGCCAGGAAGATCCACTGGCCGAGCAGAGTCCAGACATTACATCTGGTGGCATGGAGCAGTAACCCAGAGAATTTGGCTGGTTCCCTGAAACAACAGAGTGAGGCTGTGACTTGTAGGGTCCGTGGGTTGGGGCCCAGAGTCGAAGATGGGACTGGGCCCCCTCCACCACCACTGGCCATCTACTGGAGAGACAAAAGCAGCAACAAAAAGGCAAAGGTCTATGAGAACACTCAGGAGTGAAGCAGTTTTCTGACCCACTGCTAGCAGAAAGAGTAGAACCCATCAAGGTAGAGGAGCTTTGCCACAGAGGCTACAGTGCATGTCTTATGAGGAAAGGCTGAGGGAACTGGGCTGGTTTGGTTTTAGTCTGCAAAAAAAAAAGAATGAGAGCATTTGATAGCAGCCTTCAACTACCTGAAAGGGGGCTCCAGGAATGAGGGAGTTAGGCTGTTTTCACTGGTGGCAGATGTCGGGACAAGGAGCAGTGGTCTTAAGTTGAAGAAGTGGGAGAGGTCTAGATTGGATAATAGGAAAAACTTTTTTGCTAGGAGGGTGGTGAAGCATGGAATGGGTCACATCCAGAAATTATGGAAACTCCATCCTTAGAGACTTTTAAGGCCCAGCTTGACAAAATACTGGCTGGAATTATTTATTTGGGGGTGAACTAGATGACCTCCTGCAATCCCGTCCATCCCTAAATTTTTATGATTTTAAGTGCAAAGTAATGAGAGTCCTGTGGCACCTTACAGACTAACAGATTTCTTCGGGCATAAGCTTTCATGGGCTCCAACCCACTTGCTCAGATGCATTATGTGGCATAAGGTGCCACAGGACTCTCGTTTTGCTGTTCACAGACTAACACATCTACTCCTCTGGAAATTTCTAAGTGCAAAGTACTACGCTTAGGAAAAAAAATATCAGATATGCAGCTACAAAACTCGGCAGAACTGGGTAAGCAATAGTGCTGCTGAAAAGGATCTGGTGGTTATAGTAGATCTCAAATTGCACAGAAGTTAATGATTTGACAGTTGGAAAAAAGCCTAATATCATTGCATAGTATTATAAGATACGTTGTATGGACACCACAGGAGGTAACTGTCCCATTCCAATGATGAGTGTTATGTGCAATTTGGAATCCACGTGTTAAGAAAGATGGACAAACTGGATAAAGAACCTACAGAAGTAGAGAAAATGCTAAAAGGTTTAGAAAACATGACATATCAAGGAAAGGTTAAAAGAAATTGGGCATGTTTGATTTTGAGAAGATGACGACTGAGGCAGTCTTTTGAACAGCCTACGAATAAGTTATAGGATATCATAAAAAGGGCAGTGATCAGTTGTGATCCCTGTCCACTGAAGGTTTTACAAGTAGTAATCAGCTTCATCTGTATCAAGGGAGATTTATTTTAGGTATTAGGAAAACTTTTTATCAGGATACTTAAATGCTTGAAAAGGTTACCAAGGGAGGTTGCGAAACCACTGGAAGTTTTTAAGACAACACGTCAGGAATGGTCTAGGTCAGGGGTGGCCAAACTTATGGAACTCAAGAGCCACTCAAGTTGATTATTAAACCTTCAAGAGCCGCACTGAGGCATACAGCCATATACTTTTATCTACTAAATTGATTTGCTGACATTCTTCCAGGAGCCACACTTTTTCATTTAAGAACCACATGCGGCTCCCGAGCTGCAGTTTGGCCACAACTGGTCTAGGTATACTTGACCTTGCATCAGCCAATAGAGGGGAATAGAATATATGACCCGTCAAGGTCCCCTCCAGTCTGACATTTCTGGGATTCTATCACTAAGTTAAACAAGGAAGAAGGTAACCTGTACATTTCTTTAGGAAGAAGGAGAAAAATAGCAGATATTACTTCAACATAGTGTCAAATGATTGTGACACAAAAAGTGTGGTGTCAACACAAGGAAGAAACTTTCTGTATAAACACCATGTTTTATTTAATTAAAAAGACACATTCAAATCTGATGGGATGAGGAAAGAACAGCACTAGAGCATAGCAGCTTGTTAACTCTGCTCTTTCCTGGGGTCAAAAGAGATCCCATCAGCCAAAGTCCCTGCTCATCTGGATTTAATCTATCCTTCAGGAAACAGATCACTACATACAGCCCTGAAATTGGACTTACCTCAGTCACCTTCCGTTCTACCTCAGCACCATCTACATAGTACACATCTGTGATGATACGTGTGACAACAGTGCGCACTTCACGGATGGTTCGCATGTGACGATGCTGGACACGGCCTCGAGGTGGCTGGGCCAGGTTAAACTCCTCCTCCCCCTGCAACAACAAAAAGGAAGAGGATAGTTACTTACCTGTAACTTCTGTTCTTCGAGATGCGCTGCTCACTTCCATTCCACCTTGGGTTGCATGCGCCAGGGTGCACGATCACCGGAAATCTTTACCCTAGCACGCTCTGCAGGACCAGCAGTGGAGCCCCCTGGAGTGGCACGCACACCACCCTGGTTAACTACCCCCACTGGTCCAGCAAGTGCTCAATCCCTTCTTTCCACAACTCTGAAAGCGGGGACGGCGGGCGGGTGTGGAATGGAAGTGAGCAGTGCATCTCGAAGAACAGAAGTTACAGGTAAGTAACTATCTCCTTTCTTCTTCAAGCAGCTGCTCACATACATTCCACCTTGGGTAGATGACAAGCCTTACTTCGGATGGTGGGCAGAGTTAAGAGAGACTGGAGTGAAGGACAGCCCTGCCAAAGGCTGTATCATCCCTAGCTTGTTGCACTATAGCATAGTGGGAGGTAAAGGTATGGACCAACGCCCAAGTTGCTGCACAACAGATGTCCCGGACAGGCTCTCTTGCCAGGAAGGCTGCTGACGAGGCTTGAGCCCTGGTTGAGTGGGCCCTCACTACCCTGGGTAGTGGGACTCATGCCAACTGGTAGCAAGTTTTGATGCAGGATGCAATCCAGGTAGAAATCATTTGAGATGAAACTGGGTCCCCTTTTACCTGGTCCGCTACTGCCACAAAGAGTTGTGTAGTTCTTCTTAAGGGCTTCGTCTTCCCAATGTAAAAGGCCAGAGCCCTCCTCAAGTCCAGCGTGTGCCACCTCCTCTGCTCAATTGACGAGTGGGGCTTGGGGCAGAACACAGGGAGGAATATGTCCTGAATGAGGTGGAAGTCCGAAACCACCTTCGGGAGGAACGCCGGGTGTGGTCTGAGTCGCACCTCATCCTTGAAAAAGACAGCGTACGGGGGCTCAGAGGAGAGAGCTTTTAACTCCGGCCCCCCCCCCCCCCCGCGTGGAGGTTATGGCTACCAAAAACGCCACCTTGTGCGATAAAGACAATAATGGACAGGTAGCTAATGGTTCGAATGGTGGGCCCATCAAAATACAGAGGACCAAGTTCAAGTCCCATTGAGGAGAGGGCGGCCAAGTTGAAGGAGAGACCTGCTCCAGCCCTTTTAAAAACCTCACTACCAGAGGGCGGGAGAAGGTGGATTGACCCGCAAAGGGAATGTGGGCTGCCAAGATAACTGCCAGGTGGACCTTTAAAGAGGCCAGCGCGAGACGTTGGTGTTTCAGGTCCAATAAATAGTCTAAGATATCCTGAATGGGAGTGAAGCGCGGGTGCAGATTTCTGGCCTGGGCCCACCTGTGGAACCACAACCACTTGGCCCCATATGTCGCACGGGTCGAGGCTTTCCTGCTGCTCATCAAGATCATCACCTGGGATGAACAGGCAAGCTCCTCCAAAGTCAACCAGAGAGTCTCCAGACCATCAGGTGGAGTGAACTCAGGTCTGGGTGGAGAAGACGGCCCTGGTCCTGAGTTAAGAGATTGTGCCGTAACAGGAGTTCCCAGGGCGGAGCTATCGACAGGTCAATCAGCATGTGATACCAGTGCTGGCATGGCCAGGCGGGGGCGATCAGGATCACCTGGGCCCCGTCCCTCTTTATCTACAACACCCTGTGAAGCAGCGGGAATGGTGGAAATGCATACATTAGCGGGCTCCCCCAGGACAGCAGGAAGGCATCTGGAAGCGAGCCCACCTCCTACCCCCTCAGGAAGCAAAACTGGTAACGCTTTTGGTTCTCCCGAGTGGCAAACAGATCGACTGGGGAAACCTCCAGCTACGGAAAATCTAACCTAGCACTCCTGGATGTAGAGACCATTCATGCTGGGAGTCGAAGTGTCTGCTGAGGTGATCCGCCCTGTCGTTCCTCACCCCCGGGAGGTGAGAAGCCACAACATGAAAATTGCAGGTCACTGCTAGGTCCCAAAGACGCATCGCTTCGTGGCACAACACTGTCGAGTGGGCACCCCCCTGGCTTTTTATGTAATACATGGCCGCTGAATTGTCCATCAGAACCTAAACTGAGCGACCCCGCAGCCTTGTCCGAAACACCCGGCAGGCGAGTCTGATGGCTCTTAGCTCCCTTACATTGATATGAAGGCGTCTCTCTCTGCACCTGACCACTTGCCTTGCGTGCTGAGGCCTATGCTGAGATGCGCGCCCCAACCCAGGTCCAAGGCATCCATGATCAGCGTCACCGAAGGAGCATCTGTCCCAAAAGGGACTCCCTCCAAAGCGAACTGAGGTCTTTGCCACCATTCCAGCTGCGACAGGATTCTGCGTGGGACCGTCACCACTTTGTCCAAAGGATGTCTGCTGGGGCGGAATACTGACCAAAACCACTTCTGAAACGGCCTGAGTCTGAGGCGGGCCAGGCGTACCACACTGGTGGATGCAACCATATGACCCAAGAGTCTGAGGCAGTGCCTGGCCGTGGTGGTTGGTCTTCGCTTGAGATTGAGGCCATGTCAAACATAATCACCAAACCTGGCCCTTGGGACGAAGGCCCTGGCCTGGGTCGAGTCTAAAACCGCCCCTATAAACTCCAATCTTTGAACCGGGCGCAACTGAGATTTCTGGTCGTTGACAATGAGGCCCAGGCAGTCGCACAACAACCGGACCACCCAGACACTGGCTCGAACTTGTCTCATTGATCGGCCCCTGATCAGCCAGTCGTCGAGATATGGAAAAATATGAACACCCTTCCTCCGCAGGTGAGCTGCGATGATGGCAACACATTTTGTAAAGACCCTTGGTGCCAAGGAAAGGCCGAAGGGAAGGGCGGTAAACTGCAGGTGCCGGTGCCCCCTCATGAAGCACAGAAACCGTCTGTATTGAGGCTTGATTGCCACGTGAAAATAGGCATCCTACAGGTCGAGGGCGGCAAACCAATCCCCAGGATCCAGTGAAGGGAATACTACCTAACTGACTCACTAACTCTAACGAAAACTACCCAACTAGGACAAGCCAAAGTGTTCCTGGTGACTGTCACGAAATGGCGGAAAGGAGGAACTGAGCACTTGCTGGACCAGCGGGGGTAGTTAACCAGGGTGGCATGCGCGCCACTCCAGGGGGTCCACTGCTGGTCCTGCAGAGCGGGCTACAGTAAAGATTTCTGGTGATCATGCACGCTGGCGCATGCAACCCAAGGTGGAATGTATGTGAGCAGCTGCTCAAAGAAGAACTAATAGATATGTAAGCAAGCCACCACGTAGAAAGCATATTTTTGTTGTCTGATTCCTTGAACACCACATTTCCAGGAGACAACATTAAACAAACTGTTTTCAACACCAGAATATGATCAAATGGAGACTTCTCCAACATTCTTGACTGAGGACTGTTGTGAAGGAGCCTTTATTTTAAACTGTTTAGCCCATTACAGAAAACTCGCAGCTGGAAGCCCATGCTGTTGCACAGATGATGCAATCTATCCCTCCTATAACTGTTGCATGTAAATTAGCTATAAAGGGAATGCTATTGGTCAAACAAACAAGGAGTAGCACAATGGCTTGACAAGTCATATATACATGCCTTAATGTAGCTGAAAGCTCCTGGTGCCACACTGATGTAACTTGTAAAATTAAAATGGCTTAAAACTCAAAAACTGGACTATAACACAAAGGAAATCCCAGCACCAATTGAACCTGGGGACAATCTGAACAAAACAAACTCTCAGCCACGCTTATAGCTGTTTCCTTTGCTTCACACTGAGTCAGACATTTCCCCACCCCATAATCTTTATTTCAGGGGTTAGGGCACCTGCCTGAGACGCAGGACACTCAGATTTGAATCCCCATTCTGTAACATGAACTTGAGCTCAGATCTTCTGCCTCCTAGGTGAGCATCCTAACAACGAAGCTGTCACCTTTTCTGGAATGTGTTGCTCTCAATTAGTCTTGTTCAAACTTTTCCTTTTTGTATAAATACTTAAATATTCATTGGGCCAAAAGAGCAACTGGTGATTAAGGCACCTGGGAGATAGGCAATGTGGGTTCAAAGTTTCCTTGCTTGATTCAAAAGAGGAATCTGAATCCTCATCTCCTACTCATGAGGCAAATGTCAGATCCTGACAGATGTTCTGCCCATACCAATCCAGAAAGAGGAGAAACTGGTCCTGACACTAATAGCTTCAGCTATCTTCTCAAGAACATGTAGGATAAAAGTCCTGCCGTGGGCCAGTCAGTCATGTCATCTTCTCACTCCACCTCATTTCTCTTCTCCCATCTTTCTCTTTCCAGCACAGACAGTGAAGACTAATCTACTCTTGTAGCACTACTGCCAGCTCATGACCAGGACAGCAAACAAAAAAGCAGTATCTTAAACTGAATTCTGGTAACAGTTTGCCAGGTCTTGCAATGGTGCATAGAGATGTGTGACAAATCTGTACTTCCCCAGCAGTTATACGGAAAGCAGAAGAAAGCACCTCATAGAAGGGTTCCCTTTGCTATTCTCTCTCTTTCGTGTCAGTGTCTCTTGTTTCTTTCATATCAGTGTCTCTTGTTTCTCCTTACAAAGAAATAGGATCACATCACAATAGCAGCAACAGCTCAAGACCATCTTAAAGAACTTTTTTCTTTTCTCCCTAAACAGGACAGTCAGTTGTTAGAATGAAAGCCTTCACTTTTCTTTGTTTCAATAGCTTTAGCTGTTTTCCTTCTTCTATGTGTTTAATAGCAGGGTTAATGGAAATTGTTACAATGAGATGAAGCCAGTGATAACTTCATATGAAATTCCAAATCTCAGAACTGTTTAATGTAAAAGTAAGACGTTTTAAGATCTTAACACTTGTTGCACATGAGATGTCCCCTTATCAAAACATTGCCAACTGGTGCTCTGGAAACAGAGCAGATTACATAAAAACCCTTAGGAAACAGGAGCTCTCTTCCTATTGTGTTTCCAGTCCAACAGTGCCCTTGTCCCTCACCCAGGAAGCCAGGTAATTAAACGGGAACATCCAGATCACATTCAGATTCTGCTTGCAGTAGTTCAATGGCAAGGGCACCCAGCGGACTGGACCAAACAGAAAGAGCCAAAGCTGCTATAATGGAAACCATGTAAATAACCAACTGGCTCAAGTCACTCTGCATAAGTTTGTCAGGGAGTCTTCTTACCTAATCACTGTATCTAGTCATATCTCCTACTTTGGAGTCTGCCAGAGAATCCACCAACTGCTGGAAAACTGCACTCAAATTTCATCCTTTCATTTAAGAACTAAGAGGCATTGTCTAGCTCAGTGGTCCTCAAAGTTTGGGTCGCAACCCTGTACTGGGTCACAGACTCGAAGCGATGAGGTTGCAGCACCTGTGCTACTCCGGGACGGTGGGAGAGGGCTGCCCCTCACTCCCCAGCTAGTTGGTGCTGCTCCCACGGCTGGGGCAGCCCATCTCCCCCAAAGTGGAGTGGTCACCACATGGCAGAGGGGTCTGGAGCTGGGACCCAAAGAAAAAAGTTTGATAACCACTGGTCTAGCCTTTATGGTTGTGAAGAAACCTTTCAAATGTGATCCCATTGATATATGCACACTTTCTGACACAACAGTTTGAGGCTTAGGTTGATCCACTCCTCTCACCGGGTTATGAACTCTTATCCCAAGAATAATATTAATAGCACAACACTTTAAAGCTGTTTCTCTGTAGGAACACTCCAAGAACATGTTTATCGACGGTTACAGTGATAAGGGCAGGTTGAGCGCAGAAAAAGTAAGAATTCAAACCCTCTACTCTCAGAAAATTACTTTTACTCCTGCCAAGCAAAAAGAGGAAATGTATTACTTGACCTGTACCCTGAGCACAAAAAGGCAAGTCACCTGCCATATACCTGCCCAGATAACAGGTGCTCAACATTCCACTACATAGCTCTCCCCACCCACTAAGACTGCTTCCCCTCACCTGCCATCAGTGCAGCAGCTTCTATTGCACTGAACATTTAGGACTGGGATGTCGAGTAAAATCATCACAAGGGCACGTGACTGACCAGAGTGTTATTTTCATATCTAATGCAGTAAAGAGTGCTGTTTCAGAACCCAGATGCTGAAATGGAGTGTGAGCAACCTGACATATTACTCATTCTCACCTGGCTGTGCAGAGAGTCAGTGTCATCTCCAGGGACATTCACAAGCTTCTCTCCACTCTCCTCAGTTTGAACCCCGGCATCCTGTTGACCAGGCCTCTGCCCAGCCATGCTTGTTCCCACGTCTACCTGGCTGCTCCCTCCCTTCATTGTCTGTGTTGCTGCTGTCACAGCAGCTGTGGCCAAAAGAGAATGCCCTGTAGTTTGGACCTCTTTGTTACTGGTGCCAGCCCACATTTGCTGGCCTTTATCCCGCTCTTGGCCTGCCGCCGCCTTGTTCAGCTTCTTCTGTGTGCTCTTCCCTTCCTTTTCCGGATCCCTTTCAAGATCAACTTCCAAAGCCTCTCCCTCTTTTTCATGGGATGGCTGATGTTTGGAGGCCAGCTCTGCAGGCTGGGAAACTTTAATCTGCCCACAAGGGACCTGCTTCTGGTGCTGCTGGCACTGCCAAGCTCCAGGATCTTCATGCAGCTCCTCCCCCTGTGTAATTGGGAAACTGAACAGATTCCCCCTGCAAACCAATCACATGCAGATCCATATTAAGATATTCAAAGCAATAGGTACCAAGCACCTGTCACACTCAAGCAGGATTGCCCAAGACTTTTATGGGATCTTCATTTAATAACTTGTTGGAAGTACTTAAGAATCACATAGTATTATGCACTGAGAACAGATTAACATCTGGCTTTGTTCCATCCTTTCTGTTGCTAAACACTGAAGTGCTCCTGTAAGTGTCAACCAGTGGCAAAGCTGACATTTAGTACTAATTAAAGTGTATTTTGCTTCAGGTATCCTACTCAAAGCAGAAACAGTCCCACTGGTAATTATCACATTTTCCAGAACCATCACTTTCTGCAACATTCTTTTGTGTTGCATTGGCTAATGACAATGAGATATCTAACTGGGAAGTAATGCAGAGGAGAATACACTATTCTTTCCTAAAATTCTTATTTGAATTTCTCTAACTTTTGCTGATTGATTAATTGCTCCAACCTACTTCCATACTGATTCTCAGTCTCTTCACCTCAGCCTCACTCCACAACTACACCTCAGGAGTTTCTTCCCTCCCTCTTCTCCTGCTGTATTCCCATCACACTCTTCCCTTTCCTTGTATCTCCAGCTGGCTAAACCCCAACATACCCCCACTAAAAACAAGTAATGAAACCAGCATGGCACTGATTACTCTGCTAGTATCTCTTATCCATTTCCCCTTTTTTTTCTGCCCATTTTGTCTAGACAGAATGCAATTTTTTCAGGGAAAAGTTATCTATTGCTCTGCGTTTGTGTTGTGCCTAGCACTATGGGCCCTCAGTACTTGCTGGTCCATAGGCACTACCATAAAATCATGATTAATCATACTGTCCACAACATATGTTATTCTACTGTGAGAATCCATGTGTAACAAAGTGGAGATGTTCTTGGGGCTGTCTCAGAGTTGCGTCTGTGCACTTGAGCTCCCCCATATGTTACTCATGTATTTTGGTGATAGGACCCAATTGTGTGATCACTGCAGAGGCCACTAGAGGGCAGATGGGACTTCCCCAGCCACACATATGCCAATAATCACTAGGATCACCTGCACCAGTCTGTGGCAGGTGCAGACAGAAGGGGGTAGACACCTGGCCTGAGAAGGAGGCAAAAGACTGGGGAGGAGTAAGGGGACAACTTTGTGAGGGAAGAGTAACAAAAGGGCAGTCCTCTGGAAGGGGACTTGGGATCAAGGCCTGAAAATGCATTCTGAAACTCCCTAGTTCCTTGCTGATTTAACCTCTAGTTCAGGGGTGGGCAACATTTGCAGGTGAGCTGTTGGGGCCAGCAGAGGCTGGTGCAGGGCTGCGGTGGACAGCTGCTTGGGAGGCTGGGGGAGCATGCAGAGCCAGCAGGGGGGCACACAGAGCCAGTCAGGGGGGAAAAAGAGGATAGCGCAGTGCCAGCTTGGGGTGGGGGAGACAGTGAAGCCCAGATCCCCGACACAGAGCAGCACAGCACTGATCAGAGGTGGAGAGAGCTGTGGCAGAAGGGGGCAGCGCAGTCCCAGCCCTAGAGTGGCACAATGCAGCACTGGTCAGAGGGGGCAGAAGGGGATGGTGCAGTGCTGGCCAGGGAAGGGCAGAGGTGCAGTACAGCCCCAGCCCCAGAGCAATGCAGTACTGGGCGGTAAAGCTGGCCACGGGCAACAGGCCAGACTGCAACCCCTGGCATAGAAAGACTGCATTAACTGACAAACTAGAGCAGGGGTGTCAAAGTTAGGGCCCATGGGCCAGACCCAGCCCACCAAGAGTTCTTATCCAGCCAATGAAGCTGCTGCCTCTTCCAGTGAGTCAGCTCTGCAATCTCTCTGCTGCCAAGCTCTGCATCATGTAGCCAGGGTAGAGGTAAATTTTAACCCCATCCTCTCCAGCCAAGGCGGTGTGGCCTGCACTGCAGACAGCAGTAAGTAGGAGCCCCAATGGAAAGGGGAAAAGCTGGCATGGCAGTGGGCATGGGGCCCTGGGGCAGGGTGGGGACCAGAGCTGAGTGTGGGCTGCAGGGTCCCCTGGTGGTGAGGGGGGAGCCTGAAACTTGGGGGAGGGGAGAGCAGTGTTGGGTGCAGGCCACAGAGTCCCCCCCACTGGAGTCAGGCATGCCTCATGCAGCAGGGTCCGCTGGGAAAGAGTTGGAGCAAGGCACAGACTGTGCAGGGTTCCCTGGCAGCCAAGGATCAAGCCCAGGTCCAGTGGGCATGGGAAGGCAGATTAGGTGTCTCTGGCAGCAGGGGAGTGCAGTGGTGAAGTATCTGGATATGGGGGTAGGGCCTTGCATGGCACAGGGTAGTGGATTTGGTGTGAGCATGGCTGGGGGGGTGCTGCTTTGGGGGGTGGGGAGCAGGCATTGCCAAGGGTGAGCAGGGTGGGGAATTCAGGGGGCAAATGTAGTTGGGGGCACTGGTCGAGCGTGGCATGAGGTAGGAGACGCGGGGGGGGGGGCAGGGGTCGAGCCCAGGGCCATGCCAAGAGTTTACTCCAGGAGCTGGATCAAGCCCCTTTGAGCCAGGTAGGGGAGCTGGTCCTGCAGGGAGCCTAGTGAACGGACTGGGTTGCCTGCACGGTACTGTGCTGGGAAGCGGTCGCAGGGTCCGCACAGACACATAGCCCTCGTCAGGTGTCCTGCCCTCCACTGTTGCCCACCACACAGAATGAGTTTGCCACCTCTGCTGTGGTCCTTGAATAGATGGCTTGAATAGATGGCTCCTGCATGACCCTCACCTCAGCTCTGGGCTTTCAGTAAGCTGCAGTAACAGCACTCCTAAGGTCAAAACATCAAAGCTAGTGAGCAGCCTGGTGACTGCATGATATTTCCTCTAAGGACTGGGATGTCATGAGCAAAAATTTTAGTTTGCAAGTAGAATTTTTGCCTTATGGCAACTTATGAGTCCAACTTTACAGTTACACATTAATATCAATTTTGACCAAAACTACAATTATGTACTGTACAAACCAGTTCCAAAGGGGCAGCTGTGTTAGTCTAGTTCAGTGAAAGAAGCAAGGAGTCCTGTGGCAATTAAAAACAGATTTATTTATCGCATGAGGTTTTGTGGGAGAAAATCCCACTTCGTCAGACGCTTTGCGGATGTGGAAACTCACAGAATGGGGTTTATAAATGCAAGGCAGTGTAAGACACAGGATCAGGTCATACAATAACAGCAAATCAGAGCAGTTCTTAAGATTCAGATACTGGGAAACAGCACATAGAGGAGGGTGAAGTCAAATCACCTGTTGTAATGGGAAAAGAAGCCATAGTCACGATTTAATCCTGCTTTCACACAATCTAATCTGCATGTCAGTTCTAATTCAGCTGTTTCTCTTTGAACCCTTGATGTCCCACTGACTTTCTTAAGCAGTTGTTAACAAGTCATCCATAGAGTGATTAGAAAGATGAAAGGGCTCAGCAACTGGTTTTTGAGTGTTGTAATTTCTGACGTCAGTTTTGTGCCCATTTATTTTTTTGCATTGTTGATTGACTGTCCAATGCAGAGGTGGCCTTAGGTAATCAGGGGCCCTAGGTGAAGGTCCATTGTGGGGCCCCCAAAAATGCCCACTACTGGCCCCCACTACTACCCTTCCTGTGGCCCCAGTCCTCCCTGCACCCCTAACTGCCCCCCACCAGTCCCCTGGACTTTTTTTTTTTTTTTTTGCGCTGAGCCAAACTAACATGACTATCCCTCTGGAACTTGTAAACTGTTCTTGGGTACGATACTTTTAAAGATCTTCTCATCATGAAGCTTGTAAGTTGATCATCTTTCACTTAAACATAAGTGAGGTAATACTGAACTACAAAGTTAAAATGAACACTAAAAATTTTTAAAAAGTATGAGCATTAATAAATAAAAAGTGGTAACATCAATGATGACTCAAAAAAAACAAATACCACATTTAAAATTTTGGGTCATATCTTACAAATTTTTCATATAGGTTTGGGTTTATGTGCGCTAGACGTTTAATACAAATAATTATAATAAATAAAAATAAGTGAAAAGAAGGTTTCTAGTGGGTAGCTATAAATGAAAAACACCAAATCTCAATGAAATTCTCTGAAGTGCTCACATTTAAAAGACTCTGGCTCCCTCAAAAATATTTAATTGTAAGTACAGTAGAAGCTAAAAGATTAGTTACCAAAAGAAAGACATACAGCACAGACGTCACACACAACTGTAATGATTGCCTAAGGCCAGCACTGTATTTAGATGTACCAGCGTATATGGACCTACCTGGTAACCTAAGCTAACCACAGCCAAAGTAAAAATTGTCACGAAGTCAAAGGAAAAGGCAAAAGAATGGGTAAAAAAGAAAAGGAAAAGGCAATATTTCACAAAATTAAAAAATGGCAGACTAAATGGCCACACTGAGGAATTAAAAGCTAAAGCCACTGGAAAAGTTCCTGCTATTGTGCAGTCTATTGCTTGCTCCTGCTTTTTTAGCATGTCAATATGACGGTGATGGGCAGATAATAGTGAAATCTGCATTTCAGATGAAGCACAGATCAAAATGATAGCTTGCCTTGATGAGCCAAGAGTGAAAAGTGCTTAGGCTTCCAGCCCTACTAGCTCTGCTAGATGGAAACAATTTCTATATTTTAATTTGTGTCCACCAAATTGAGGACAGGGCCTCTTATTACTTGGGACCCTAGGCGGCCACCTGCTTCGCCTTCCTCAAAAGCCGCCACTGGTCCAATGTATAAGGTCTGGGGGCACTTCTGGTAGATGATGGCATAAATCACATTAGTGGATGAGCAGATCAATGACTCCCTGATGGAGCAGCTGGCTTGATTGTGAATGGGACATTAAGAATTCAAAGAGAAACAGCTGAATTAGAATTGATATGTAGATTAGCTTGTGCGAAAGCAGAATTAAATAGTGACTATGGCTTCTTTTCCCATTACAACAGGTGATTTGACTTCATCCTCCTCTATGTGCTGTTTTCCAGTGTTTGAATCTTAACAACTGCTCTGATTTGCTGTTACTGTATGACCTGATCCCGTCTTACACTGTCTTGCATTTATTTTCATCCCATTCTGTAAATTCCCCCATCTGCAAAGCATCTGACGAAGTGGGATTTTCTCCCACAAAAGCTCATGCGATAAATACATCTGTTAGTCTTTAAGGCCACACGACTCCTTGCTTCTTTTGTATAAAACAGGCCTATGTTTTAAAATGTTTATTAAAATGACTATGTTTATTGTAAATAGAATTAATGAATTGGGTTTAATTGAATTTGTGTGATTTTTTATTTGAAATTTAATTTTTAGAAAGCTTTTTAATTAAAATTTTTTAAAGTTTTTTTTAAAATGGAGAGAAGAAAAGGAGTAGGATGAGAAAGAAAAAAGAGGAAAGGTAAGAAGAAAAGGAAGAAAGAAAGGAAGAGAAAAAAAGGAAGGAAAAGAGAAAAAGGAAAAGAAAAAACAAGGAAGGAAACAAGAAAGGAAGGAAGAGGAAGTGAGAAGAGAAAGAGAGAAGGGAGAGAGAGAGAGAGGAAGAATGGAAAAAGAGAAGCAAGGAAAATAGAAAAAGGAGGAGGAGAAAGAAGGAAGGAAGAAAAAAGAAACAGAAGGAAAAGAGAAAAATAAAGAGAAAAGAAAGCAGGCACCAGGCTCCACCTCCTCCCTGGCCGCCCAGCAGTGCGCCTGCCAGTGCCGAGGCTGCCTGGAAGCACTGCTCTGTTCAGCTCAGCTCGGCAGCTGAGATCCAAGCATCCGGTGGGCAAGGAAGCACCATCACTGCCCAAAGCACCACGGCAAGCGGTGTCTCCGAACCCAAGCCTCTTGCTGCAGCCAGTCTTCTTTCTTTCTCCAGTTCAGTGCTGCCATAAGAGGCTCGGGCTTGGAGACAACACTCGCCGTGGGGCTTTAGGCAGTGATGGTGCCTCCTCACCCACTGGCTGCTTGCATCTCAGCCGCCAAGACCCGCTCCCATGCACTACCAGGGAATGAGGTGCACTGGGGCCAAAAAAGTTGTGCACATGTGCACCTTAGAAGGAACAGTGCTCACCTACCAATCATACTATTGATTATATGCACACAAGGACACCCATTTGTCTAGAGGTCACCCTAGAATCAGTCACATAGCACAGAGCTCCTTAGACAGGAGACCTCATTACAGGTCCAAACAAGAATAATAGATAAAGCTCTGTACCTAAATGGAGAAGCAGGAAGATCATGACCTCTGGCCTCATCCTCTCGCCGGACTTCACAGACACGACTGAACACAGACTGTGTCTTCTGTGAGCTAGTTGTACAATTTAAAGAAACAGGTCACAAATCAAAGAAAAGATGAAAGCACTAGCATTGGAAAGATGACATCTAAAATCAAAGTAGACAGTCCTTCAGGCTGATTAATTTGCTTTGCCATAAGTCAGCAAAGCAGTTGGAGAAGGGCAAAGCTCTCCAAGGTCAAGAGATAACTGAATTGTAAAAGGCAGTTTCCTACAGCCCTTGTTTCAGGTCCCTTCTTCCCAGTCAGGTGTAACTCAATAGCTTGAAAGAGAGCAAAAACCAGTTACCTTTCATAACTCAAGTTCTTTGAGAGGTTTTGCTTCTGTCCATTCCAAATCAGTGATCGTCAAGAGCCGTCTTCCTCAGCAGTACCTGTTGAGTCAATGCAGCCGCCTCCTGAAGTGCTTGCATGCCTCTGTATACAAGTGCCTGCTGACCCACCAACCCTCCAATTTTTTTTTTTATCAAACTTCTCCAACAAGAGTGGACAGTGGGTGGGGTTTGGAATGGACATGACCTACACCTCTCAAAGAACATAAGTTATGAAAGGTAAATAGAAGGGTTGCCCACCTTGGTGCGGTAACAGGAGTTCTTCAAGATGTGTCCCCCTGTGGGTGTTCCACCTTGGGTGCTGGCATGTCCGCACAGCACAGATCAGAGAATCTTCTAGCAATGCTCATCTAGGCCACATGAGCACCGAGAGGCTCTCTCATGCCACTCTAGTGCCCTCTCAGCACACATGCAACCTGACCCCCCTCAGTTCCTTCTCAAATCAAGGAATGAAAGAGTTAGACTCCAAAGTAGAGAGGGAAGGAGGCTGGGAGGTAGAGCATCCATGGGGACACACATCTTGAAGAACTCCAGTTACCGCACCAAGGTGGGTAACCCTTCTTTCTCCTTCAAGTACTGACCCTGTGGGTGCTCCACCTTGGGTGACTCCAAAGCCTTGCCCTTGAGTGTGTTTTTGGCATAGAGACAAGTAAGTTGCTCATTTGGTTAAGATGAAATGAGGATGCGACCTTAGGTATGAACTTTGGATGTGGTTTTAACGTCACCTTGTCTTTATAAAAGATCGTGTATGGTTGAGTTGCCGTGAGGGCCGCCAGCTCTCTAATGCAACGGGCTGAGGTGATCATGATAAAGAATGTTGCCTTCATGGATAAGTGTTTTAGGGAGCAAGTAGCCAGGGGTCTGAATGGAGGTTTAAGTAATCTTTGAGAACCAAATTCAAATCCCACATGGGAGTAAGTAGATGGACATCAGGATAAAAGTTTTGGATTTCAGAGAGAAACCTCTTAATCACATAATAAGCAAAACAATCGTGTGTGTGCTTGTGGAATGCTCTGATGGGTACAAGGTGTATCTGACAGCACTGACTGGCAGTTTTGATGTCTTTAGATGTAGGAGGCAACACAGAAAGGCTGGGATGGAGGTCAACAGCTGTTGGACGCTGTTTGGAATATGCCAATGATTGAACCTCTGCCAGGTAAGTTTTGCATGTAGATAGTTTATGACGATTCATGAGTATCAATTATACCAGCTCAAAACATTGAAGTTCCTCCTTAGTGAGCCAACTAGGTACCAGACTATTGGATGTAGTTGTATGAGATCTGAATGTGTTGTGCAGCTACTGTGCTGAGTTAGGAGGTTTGGTCAGAGATGTAGGGTAAGCAGAGGTCTGCTTGACATCTCCATGAGTTAGGTGCATCAGGGTTGTCTGGGCTATGCCAGTGCTATCATTATTACAGTGACTGATTCTTGTCGTATCTTGTGAAGGACATGAGGAATGACAGAGATTGGTGGAAAAGCACAGAGAAGGTCTTTTCTCCATGGGAGGAAGAACACGTCTCCTGGAGATCTGATGCCAATTGCCACACTTGAGCAGCAGGCTGAACACTTGTGATTTTGGTATGTGGCAAATAAGTCCACCAATGGGTATCCCCACTGTAGGAAAATGGTGTACAAAATGTCCTGGTTTAACTCCCACTTGTGGTTCTGTGAAAAACAGCAGCTGAGAAACTCAGCAATCCCATTTTGCGTGCCAGGGAAGTATGAGGCCAAAATCATTGTATCATTGTTTAGATGCCAGTTCCATAGCCTGACTGTTTCTATGTGCAGAGGTCTGGAGTGTGTTCCTCCCTGTCTATTTACGTAAAACATACAGGCTATGTTGTCAGTCATAACCTTGACACGTTGACCTGTTATGAGTTGATGGATGTGACAGCAAGCACATTAAACAACCCAAAGTTCTAGGATACTGATGTGCAGGGCTGTCTCTTCCATGGACCATCTGCCCTGGTGGTATAATGTTCAATGCGTGCTCCCCATTCAGTAAGGGATGCATCTCTGGACATTATAATGGAAGGCTGCTGTCGAGAAAAAAGACAAGCTGTGCTCTAAGTTGGCTGGCATTGTCCACCACCGTAGATAAGTTTTATTTCTGGAGATATAGAGACCACCATGTGCATACGGGGGTACTAGATGGTCTGTATATTTTGGTCTGCCACAGTTGAAAGGGGAGCACGTGTAGTCTTGCATCCTTGACTACAGAACTGGTTGCTGACATATGTCCTAGTAGCAGAATGCAACCTCGTGCAGTGGTTGTTGAAGCATATATGGCAATGTTTGTTAGATGCACTACTGAGCTGGATCTTTCATCTGGCACAAAGACCTTTGCCTGTAGTGACTCCAGAAGGGCTCCTATGAACTGTAGATTTTGGGCTGGTTCCAGAGTTAATTTTTTCATATTTATCCAAAGTCCTAAGTGGTGAGAAAATATAAAGGTAAGGGTGACTACAGTGGAGGCTTTGGAAAGTGAAGCTGATTTTAATCAGGCAATTGTCTAGGTAAGGGAAGATAGTGACACCTTGCTTGCAAAGATGAGCTGCAACAACAGACAGGACCTTGGAGAATATTCAAGGTGCTGTTGAGACACCAAAGGTTAAAACAGTATATTGATAACATTTGTTGTTTACGGGGAATGGATACTTTCTGTGTGCAGGATGAATGGATACATGAAATATGCATCCTGTAAATCAAAGGCCACGAACCAGTCCCCTTACTCAAGAACCAGAATAATGTTCAAGAGAGTGATCATTTTAAATTTTTGCTGGGCTATGAACTTCTTCAACTTTCTGAGATCAAGAACAGTCATCAGGCTCCAGATTTCTTCTGGGTTAGAAAATAAAGGGAATAAAAACCCTTGCCCATGATGAGCATTGGGTACCTTTTCAATTACACTTATGTGTAGAAAATGCAAGACCTCTTGTTGCAAAAGCTATACATGAGTAGCGTCCCTAAAGAGGGATGTATCTAAATTTGACTGTGTCCAAGACCCATTTATCAGATGTAATGGTGGACGACGGGGGATAAAAATCAGTATATATGGTCCTTGTAGATCAGGTTTGTACATGGCTCGTGAATTTGGGAAGGGGCATATAAAGGTCCTCGACTGCAATGCTAAAACTGAGGTTTAGAGGGAGGTGCCTGAGATGTCGAAGGCTGGATTAGAGGCTTGTCTGTGATGCTTCATCCAAGGCCTATTTTGGGATTGCTGGTCCTCGCATCTGAATAGAGGTCTGTTCTGGGGTTAGTATTGTTACATGGAACTGTACAGTTGGTATTGAGATGATCTGCAATGTATAGTGGGAGCGTAGATGCCGAATGTCTGGCGGGTGGCTCTGGAATCTTTAGACCATGCATGTTGTCGTCAGTCTTATCCAAGAACAATTTTTTCTTTTCGAAGGGCAGATCTTTGATCATCACCTGCCAGCCAATGAAGCCATGAACACGTGCACATTACTACACCTGTGGTGATCGTGCAGGCAGCTGTATCAGCAACATCTAGAGCTGTCTGGAATACAGTTCTAGAGATCAGCTGACCTTCTTTGCTAATTGAATTAAATAGTGTTTTCCTCTCCTCTGGGATGCAGTCAATAAAATCCACAAACTTCAGGTAGTTATAGTCTATTTTAAGTAAAACAGAATAACTGGCAATTCATAATGCGAGGGTAGATAATGCATAAACTTTTCTCCCCAAAAGATTCATCTTTTTATCTTCCTTACTGTGAGAAATCATGCAACTGAACTGCTGTTTGTGGCATTGGTTTGCTGCCTCTACCACTAAGGAATTTGGGGATGGGTGATTGAACAAAAACTCCAAGTCCTTATTCAGAACATAATGTTTTCTTAATTAATGTTTTGGGGTTTTTTTTGGAGAATCCGGAGAAGATTCTGGCATGTCTTGCATAGGTATGTCAGTGATTCCGCCACCCAGCGAAATAAGTCTTGGAATTGATAGAAGTCATCAGCAGCTGTGGGAGGAAAAGGAATGATGGCTTCATCGGGAGAGGACAACAAATTGTAGGGAGGAGATTTGAAAGCTGGATCTTCTATATCTGGGGTGGCCAAACTTATGGAACTCAAGAGCCACACAAGTTATTAAACCTTCAAGAGCCACACTGACACATATAGCCATATACTTTCCCCTACTAAATTGATTTGCTAATGTTCTTCTGCAAGCCACACTTTTTCATTCAAGAACCACGTGCGGCTGCCGAGCCGCAGTTTGGCCACGCCTGCTCTATATCTTCTTCAGGTTTCTGTGTGTCCTGTTCTGATTGTGAAGGGGGTTGCAGTGGTGTCTTGTATGGTTTTGAAATAGAAGTCCTGGGAGACGGTGCAGAGTACTGTGACCAAATATTCCAAGACAGCCAGTGGTGCTGGCATGATGGACAGCTGTACCAAGGAAGTGGATATCAGGGATATGGAGGAAGGGTTGGTGGTGTTTGAGATTTGCAGTATCATAGTCTTAGAGAGACAGGTTGAAGAGAAAAAGTAGTTTGGTATTCCTCTCCATCATCCACATCGCTGGAAAAAAGAAATCAATGAAATTGTGCCAGCTTGAGACAATGGAGCTGGGGAGCCCACCATGCCCAAATCATGTTAAATAGTGGTGACGGTCAACTGTGGCTCCTTGACTGACCTGGTGTCTTTTTTCATGAATGCGTTTGTGTGGCACCGATTGATCCAGTGGTTGAGTCGGTGCTGAAGAACTTGAGGATTGGTCAGCACAGTGCAATACCATTTCGGGGCCAGGTGGTGCTGAGTAACAGTGCTGAAGGTGTTAATGGTGCAGACAGTGTCAGTACCATAATGGAGGCATCTGGAGCTGGCTGGGGTGTCTGACGTTAGTGCTGACTGCATAGTCTTAGGTGCCAGTGGCACTGTCTATACCGTAGAAGCAGTGGTTTTAAGTAATTTACTCATTGTTGGTCCAAGTAGTTGAGGCACTCCTTCCCTGCAGTTCAAATGTACAGAGGAGGGCTTTTTTAGAGATTTTGTCGCCAATGTACTTGAGGAGCCAGAAGCCTTGTTAGTACGTCATCTCAGTGCAGGCAATGGTGATTTTTCTCCTCTTAGAAGTAGAATAAGGAGAAGTGAGGAACCTCTCAGAGTGAACCTCAGGACCGGGTTTAGTCTGCCTCGGGTCTGATGCTGGTCAAAGAGAACACTCCATCATGAGTAGCTTCAGGTAAAGGTCTCTGTTCTTATGTGCTCTGGAGCTGAGGTTTTGAGAGTGGGGGCACTTATATGAAAGGTGCCCTTTGCCAAGACATTTAATACAGGCTGCATGGCTGTCCGACACAGGCATGGCATCACGGCAGGTTTCATAGTGGTTGCCCAGCATAGTTTTTTTAAAAAAAAAAGGGGGGGGGGGCATAAAACCAACTTTTTTTTTTAAACTAGGGTCGATGAACTGGGATAAGGTATGGGAGAACTCGGAGTAAGAGAATTGAACTAGGAAAAGAACAATTTGTGAGGAAAAAGTTCAGATGAGCTGAGAGAAACAAGAGCTCCATCTATAACTGCAGACAGTTGAGAAGGAACTGGGGAAGAAGGGTTGAGTGCATACCGAGGGCACCAAAGCAGCGTGAGACAGCCTCTCAGCACTCACAGAAGCCAGACAAGCTTTGCTAGAAGATTCTACGATCCATGCCACACGGACTCGCCCAAACCCAAGGTGGAGCACAAATGGGGACACTACTCGAAGAAGAACCGGTTTTTTGTCTTCAAGTGCTTGCTCATATCAATTCCAAATCAGGTGACTCCCAAGCTTACAATCTGGAGGAGGGGTCAGAGCCCACTATACAACTGACTGTAGTAGTGCCCTCCCAAAGGCTTTGTCATCCCTAGACTGCTAGGTGATAGCACAGTGAGATGTGAATGTGTGTTCTGATAACTAGGTCACCACCCTACCTATTACCAGCATGGGAATATGTGTTAGGAAGACAGCCAGTGAGGCTTGTGCCCACATTGAGTTAGCAAAGAAAGGGTAAGCCAGTCTGTGGACCATGATCTATAGGCAGTGATCAGTGTCATGAATGTGATGTGCTTCTGGCTAACGAGTGGTGCCATGAGTGTCCCCTGGAGATTATCTGTTCCTGGATCTCAAGCAGTACCTGGGCATCAATCCACACTGAGGCCAAGACCTTTGCCTTGAGGCCAGGTGCTGGTGAGTACCCAACAGGTACCCCTGCTGTGGGGACGGTCATCTCATCAGGAGTGACGTGCCCCTCTATGTTGCCAGGACTATGGGTGCTGCATGCTTCTGTTCCTACAGAGCATGGGACTGTTGTGCCATCATGGTGATCAAGTCCTGTGCTCCTTCAAAGATAACCAGCATGGAGGGGTGGAATGCATCATCTTCACCCCACTGTCCCTTGCAGGGGACCCAATCAGAAGTGGCCCCTTGCTCTCTGTACTGGGCCATTGACTGGGCAGGAGTTGGGCTTGTCTGATACACTGTCATGTCCTTCACTCCTTCTGTGGGAGCGCGGTGCCTATGGCCTGCAGCTTCTTCAGTGCCGCATCTCTGACCGATGCTGAGGTGCTCCTCCCCAATGTGCTTGGTATCGGGTCGAAAGATTGCGGATCTAATGCTGCTTCCATCAGGATCTGTTTGTCTCATACTCCTTTCTTTACGACTCCTTGGGCAAAAACTTTTCCAGATTTTACAATGGTCTGTTTGGTGTGATTCACCCAGACTTCAAACAGGAATCATGTGGGTCACCCTTATGGCACTTGGATTAGGGCTTAAAGCCTTGAGTCTGTGGCATATCCTGGAGCCCCGGGGCCAAGGTTAAGGATCCCAGTGTACAAGAGCCCTCCTAAATTCTAATTACAGTTAATAGAGAAAACTATTACCTCTTAAGACTAACTAATAACTGCCTATTAACTGGTAACAACAAACTGAGTAAAGGAAAAGAAACCATTGAGGAACCCATTAAGGAAACTTTGCCGAAGCAAACCAGTGGAGCTCCAACAACCATCAATGGTGGTAAGAAGGAACTGGAGTGTTGGCAGGCACCTATACAGAGACATGGAGGTGTCACTCCAGGGAGCACCTACATCAACCCAACAGCTGTTGCTGGGGAAAAAAGTCTCCCAATGATCGTGCATGCAGCATGCATACACCTGATTTGGAAACAACATGGGCAAGCACTCGAAGAAGAACACATGCTATCAGCACTGCAATTGCTTTCCAGAAATTACAGCACATTAGTCAGTACTCCCTCACTACCAGTAGGTGGCAATGAGAGATCATTTGCACCTGACATTTTACTATCCTTCCCTTCCCAATGCGAGCTAATAAGGCTGTTGTGACATAGGTTTGTTGTTTTTTTTTTTTTTTTTTTTGCTAATATGATAGCTCACAACATACTTGAAAGTCAAACCCAGCCCACAGCTAGGAAGCTCCCACACTTTCAGATACATAAATGCTGGCAACACCCTCATTGGCGAAGATCTCCGTATAGCACTTATTTCAGGATTTCCCCAGCTCCAAACTACCCGAATCTCTCACACCCATTTGGCAGACCCCCATTTGGCCTCTTTACTCCTGCAAGAGCCATGTTGGGCAAAGCAAGGAAGGAAGTTAGGAGGAAGATCGCAGGCTAGAGTAAAGGCAAACACCCGGCACCATAAGCATCCCTGCAGGTGCCAAGAGGTTACGCCAGATGTAGTGGCTGAGCGAGCACACTGCTGGTAGGTTTTCATTTTAATTATTTTCTTCTGCTATTGTTATATGATCATTTCTCTCATTACCAAAAAATTTGTGTTTAACTGTTCTGCTTAGCAACAAGCATCAGTTACCTAGCAACAGCCCCAGAAACAGCAGAGGATCCATTTTTCCTTTCACTGGCTGCAGGCTCTGAAATAAATAGTGGAGGAAGATAGAATCCCATTAGCACCACAGCTCAACCACCTCCTTGCCCCTCCCCCTCCACAAGCTCTGTGGCTAGAGGGGCTGAGCAACAGAAGAGAAGATGGGTATTAAGCCCTCTCATGCCCCCTCAACCAAACATCTCAACTTCCTTCTGCAACCCTTAGCCTGTCCAAATATTGGACCAAATTAAATAGTGACCAGAATAGCAACACTCAGATGCTCCCCTCTTTTAAGCTTCTTGCCTTCTTATCTGTTGTTCCACACAGTTTGAATCAAAATAACTTGCTTTGCTGAAAAAATCTGAACTAATCTTGTGGCTCACTCTTCTCTGTATTTATTTATTCCCCTCTATGCAGCAGTTTTCATTTCATGCCTCTGACGAAGTGGGATTTTACCCACAAAAACTCTTGCAATAAATAAACGTTAGTCTTTAAAAGTGCCACAAGACCTCCTGTTTGTTTTGCTGAATTAAACTACCATGGCTAACCCTCTGGAATTTGTCAACATTCAGTTACTGAAGTTACACTGTTTTCAAAAGAACTAATTGGGATCACATCTCTTAATTGTCAGCCAAATCTGCTGAAACAAGTAAACCTATGCCCGTGCTTGAGGAAGGCCTCCCTCCACCTGTGAGTGCCACTGCTACACTGCAAGGGCAATGGGACAACAGCACTACTCTAGCCACCCAAGTGGGAAATACACTGCCTAAGAGAGCTAACAAAAAGATTCTGGTGAGAGAAGGCCAGTAGCTTTCCGAATGAAGTTGACCTAAGGTCCTTGTCAAGTGACTGCTACTGAGTAGATGGGTTCCAAGGTTAGGAGACAGTCAGAACATCTGCTTACTTTCCAGACTGAAGGGCAGAATCCCCTCGCTCTCCTCATTCACAGGGGTAACAAGATTCATTCGAAGACACAGTTTTCCATCAGTCTCAGATGCTGCAACTGAATCCCCTTTCTCACACTCTTCCAACACATCTGGTGATGCCATAGCACTCTCCTCAGTGACATCATTGGTCCCAATGCTGCCCTCTGCTGTGACATCACTAGTTACTATGGTTCTATCTGGACAGCTGCCATCCACTAAAAGGACAAAGGGAAGAAGGAACAAAACATGAAAGTTAAAAAGGCAGTTTCAGCTCTCAGAGTGCATAGGATTGCCCCAACTGTATGCTTTGGTGGCAAGAGGACAGTAGTAACTGCCCTTAAGAGTATTTCAGGAAGGGATTCAGTTCTGTACTGGTCACAACGGCCTTAGCCAAAGGCCAACTACTTGCACCACCCACTACAAATCCCAATAAAGAAGTTACATTGCCCATGTCTGACATCACATAGAGTGCTCCCTCATGAGGCCAAAGAGGTAAGGCTAGGAGATGACCTTGCTTTAAACACAAGGGAAGAGACTAGACTCTCTGACAGGGCCTTTTGAGTCTTATTGTCAAGAGTCGCTGACTGACAATGTCATGCATATCAAGTTCATGGCAAGATGACAAGACAGGCACACACACACGATACATTAGAGACTACATATAAAGAGGGAAATGTCTGATTGGCTGCATGAGTGACCAGGGACAGAGCACCAATGGGAAATTGTGACAGCTGAACATGCCCTGTTCCCAGCCAATGTCTGCTCCTAAGTTCGGTTTAAAATTTCAATCAATTCCTGTATGAAGACAATCAGCTTCCAAATCTGGTCTCACTTTAAAATTAGGACATTCTTTTCAAACTCACCAATAGGAGTGCTGTGTCTTCTGGGTCCCATTTTAAGCTGGCCAATAAGAGATGGGGTCACACTGGTCAAGGTCTGAATGGCATCACCCTCCTTTGGCAGAGTAAAATGAAAAATGGTTCCTTCAAGAGAAATGCAGAATTAGCGATCTGTAGCTATGCTAGTGCTCACTGGGGCAGGGAGGAGTTCAGCATACTTCTGCAGCAAAATGGGATACCCCAGTGTGGTGTTCTGAGCATGGATGGGGTGAGTGCTCTCCAGTAAGTAAGTTCCTTATCTCAAGACAGCCACACCACTGAGGTCTTCACTACTCATGTCTTTCTACCCTACAGATCTGTCATCCCATAAAGAATTCCTTGGTGGGAGTCATGGGCCACAACCACAGCACCATATGCCTATCTCCACACTCTAACAAAAAGGAGAGATTAATTATGCAACTCTAGGCAGTGGTTTTACGACATGCAGAAAAGGGTGCTGTGTTCAAGGAATGTCCAGCACCATAACAGAAAGAGTAGTGAGGGGTAAGGAGGGAGGAATGCAGGTTAGCACTGAAGCACATGAGAGGAGCTGTGTGTAAGAGAGAAGGAGAAGCTTGAAATAATGTCCTGAAGATAAAACACTGTTTGGTATTAAGTGCAGAAAAGGCTTTTACACATCCTAACTTATACAACAACTGCCTGCCCTCTGTACAGGTCCAAACATTTATGAGAAGTAACAGCTTGGCATTTAAAGACTTACAGACTAGTCACAAAAGGTTCCTGGGCTGAAGAAATTTGAAGGAAGTAAACTGAGGGGGAAAATGTTGAAAAAATGACAAATCAACTAAGTTTACATCATTTAGGATTTTTTAAATATCAGATATAGCTTGCTAAGGGTGGGGAAGCACCAGAAATTATGCCTGTTTGATGGCACTAGAATAATTTAAGGCTGCCATGGCACAAAGGGGTGCTGCCACAGAATCTAATCAAACTGCCACAGAACAAGAGCTCTGATCACATGGCTTTCATATGTAGAATGCACAGATAATCACATGAAAGATAAAACTCTTTTCTTGAGTAAAAGTTACTTGGTTTTTAAAACAGTGTTCAAGTCACATTAGAGTCCAGAAGTTATTCAAACCTTCTTGCAAACTGAATTATTGAGTTCAGTAAGACTAATGAAGCATACATTCAAGTACATTTTTGTTGCATTACATAAGAGTTCTTAATATTTGACTTTCATTCTCAACAGTAATAAGGAAAGTTGTTAAAATGCTCCTAGAAGAATTAAGGATGGTTGATTAATTTAGTGGTTTTCAAACTTTTTCCCCAGGACCCAGTTGAAAAAAAAATCACTTATGCTCATAACCCAACAATTACATCTTTAAGCAATGCATTCCAGTCTTTTGGTGGGGGCAGCAGGGGTACTGCAACCAAGTGCCTGAGGGTCTGTGACCCAGTACTCAGCGATTAAAGTATAATTCAGTGGGCCCAGAACCCTCCTAATCGGGTGGGCCCCCTTCTCACATGGGTGGGCGCCCCTCCCGCACCCCAGCTACTTCCCCCAAAAATCCACCCCCTGTCCCCAGTACCCACCCCCAGCTCTGGCACCCCAATACTCCCCTGACCCAGCATGAGCTGGGCCGCCCCAGTACCAACCAGCAGCGCACTGGGCTGGGAAACTGCAGTGGAGTGCCATTCTGGGGCCCACTATTTTTAGGGACCCAGAGTTTGGAATGCAACTTTCCAGCACCATTTTCTATTTTTAGGGGGCCTGGAATGCTGACCCCTTAAAAATAGTGGGTCCCAGAACAGTGTTCCAGGCCATTCTGGCCCACTTTAACCCCTGCTAGTACCAGGTCCCGACCCTAAGTCTGAAAATCACAGGATTAATTCAATAGTAACAGAATGAACAACAATCATTTGCACGTATAGAAATAAGATCAGCCACAGATTACCCGGCAATCATGACTGCTTAAGCTCAGCTGGATGTCATCCAGGAAAAAAAAAAAAAAAAGGCTAACCAATCTATTCCGTAACGTTTATTCTCCAAGATATGCATGTCCACTCCAGGTGGGTACACTGAGTGTGCCAGCTGAGCTTTTTTCTTTAGCGGCACCATCAGGGTGGCACATAACCTTCCACTGCCTGGTACTGCTGCATGACAACACAAAGCAAAATACAGCCTGTGGGCTGAATCCAGCTCATCTGGCATCTCTGCCTGGTTTGCCATGATTTCCAGCTAAAATCGCTACCACCACACCAGGCCCAGGGCCCTCCGCTGCCCTCACCCCGCCTCCTGCTCTCCAGTGCCGCTCTCACCCCCTGGTCAGTGCTCCACCAGCCCTTTCACTGCCAAATGAGCTGGCCCTCTGCCACTCATCCAGTCAGCCCCATGGTCAGCTCCCTGTCACGCCCCAGCCCACCTGTGAGAATTATTGCTGACATCTGAATAAAAGCTAGAGCTTTCCCCAATCCAGCTTCATCCTTCCTTACCAGACAGACTCCAGTACAGAGGAGGAGAAGGAGGGTGGGTCATGAAAGACATGCACAGCACATCTCAAACAACAGTTACAGAACAAATAAGTAACCAGCTTTTTCTTTGAGTGATTGCACATGTCCATTCCACTGCAGGTGATTCAAAAGCAGTTCAATCTGGAGGTAGGATCAGAGTATACCTAAATAATAACTGAAGGATATGTCCAAATCTGGCACCGTCTTGAGACTGCAGAGAGACTGGGCACAAGATGCAAAAGAATGCACCAATAAGATGCAGTTCTGCAAATGCCTTGTGTAAATAGCTGAGCTAGAAATGCTGTAGAGTTGCCTGTGATCTCATTTAGTTTGCTCACACTCTGCCTGATGTACTTACACTGGCACCACTGTAGCACAGACGTATGAGCAGGAAATCCATGATGAGATTCTTTGAGCTGAGACTGGATCCTGCTCATGACCATCATAAACAGTTTTGAGTATGATCTAAAATGATTCAATCCCACCAAAATAAAAAACTAACACTCCCTTGACATCCTAAGTGTTGTGTCTCCCTTCATCCTTATGAGCATGAGGCTTAGGGGAAGTTGTTAAGGATACTGCATGATGGATCGAGAAGTAAGAAACCACTGGGGTGAGAAAGTTTGGCTGAGGGCATAAGGAACTACCTTAGCCACATAAAAAGATTGTGTACGGTTGGTCAGATACAATTGTGCTCAATTCTCCTGATCGCCTCCCAGAGATAACAGCCAACAAAAAAGCTACCTTCACTGAAAGATGAACCAGCAGATAACCAGAGGTTCAAAAAGGGGACCCAATACCATTTTTAATATTGGGTTGAAGTCTTGAGGGGGAATAGGATCCTTTACTTGGGGAAATAACTTGTCCAGTCCTTTGAAAACCTGAATGATATGGGATTAGAGAAAATGAGCAATCATCATCATCATCAACCATATGATGGAAAGCAGAGATAAATGCCAAGCAAATCTTGATGGACCCAATGGAAAGACCTTGCAGATTCATGTACAACAAATAGTCCAGAACATTCTGTATAGGTGCCTGGACTTCAGAAAGTTTTTGCCGAGACCACAAGGAGAATCATTTTCATTTCACTACATAAAGTTTTCTGCTATTTGTGAGTACATTTTACACACCCTCGAACAGCTGGGGCATGAACCATGAATCATCACTCTAGGTCAGCAGATCCCAATCTTTTCCTTTATGCAGACCACCACATCATCATCAAAAGCTTTTGTGGATCCCATGTAAGCAAGCCATTTAAAACATTTTTAACGTAGCCTATGGCTGATGGGAGCCAAACTTGCATATTGAGGGGTATTAAAAAAGCAGCTAGTTCTAATAACGTATTACACTCACTCAACCATATGGCTCTTGTCACAGCACATTTACCTGTAGCATTATCTTCCCTGCCTCCTCCATGGGCCACCTGCAGTACCCTCACGGACCACCAGGGGTCTCTGGACCACAGGTTGGGAACCACTGTTCCAGGCTGTAACATGACAACTACCAGACTGGGATGAAGTGAATCACCACGGTCCTGTGAGACCAGGTTTGATTCCGGCATTAACATCAATGAAACAGTCAGATAGGCTCAAAAGAGTGGAAAACCATTGTTAATGAGGCCATGTAAACGCTGAGTGTGGTCTTGTCATGCATTTAAGTGTTGTCGGGTGGTTTATCTAGCGTTCAGGTATTATCAGTGTTATGTGTCTTCTGACAGATTATCTATTTGGCTGCATGTGTGTGTCCCTGTATATGCGTTCCCTCAGAATTACCTCTGGCTTAGAAACCAAATGGGAATCTATTTAAGTACTCTGTTTTGCCTCGTAACTGTCCTTGTACTCAAAAAGCTTTTCCTAATATCTAACCTAAACTATTTCTTGTCCTACCTTCAGTGGACATGCAGAACATTTACTCATAGTCTGCTTCATGACAATCTTTTACATATTTGAAAACTGGCCACATTCCCTCCTTAGCCTTCTCATCTCTACACTAAATAGGACAAGTTCTTTCAACCTTTCCTCATAGGTCAGGTTTCCTAAGCTTCTTATTCCCAATTTTGTATCAGTGTATTTGATTTTCCACTGTTAAGGGCAATACTTTGAACTTGTCTTAATTGAATTTCATCTTATTGATTGCAAACCAGTTCTCCAATGTATCAAGTTCCAAAGGATTTGCTGCAACAGTCTCACCTGATCCTATAACTTACACTTCCCTGCACATATTTTCCTTCCATTCTATAAGCTCTCTTGTCAAAGCATCTAACAAAGAGGGGTTTTCTCCCACGAAAGCTCATACAATAAAAACATTTGTTAGCCTTTAAAAGTGCCACAGGACTCCTTGTTCTTCCAATTTATCAATACCATTTTGAATTTTAACTCTTTTGACTGACGTGCTTGCAACTGCCTCCCATTCGGAAGTCATCTGCAATTTTTATAAGCATACTCTCTGACCCAGCCAAGCCACTAACAAAAATAGTACTGGACCAGGACTGAACCACTTGATAAGCCTTCCCCATTTGACAGTACACCATCGATAACTCCTCTTAGTATGGTCTTCCAATCAGTTGTGCACCCACTTTATAGTAGCTTCCTCTAAATCTTATTTTTCTAGTTTGCTTAGATCATCATCTTTTTGGACTGCATCAAAAGCCTTACTGAAATTCAGATACAATCACATCTGTTGCTTCTTCTATCCACTTCTATCGTTGTAAATGGATTAAAAGATGACTAATTGGTAGATCTCAAAATGTAATTGCAACCAGAGAATCATGAAACAGGTGTTTTTCTGGTAGAGTCACACAAAGATCAGTTCTTGATCCTATGCTATTTAACACAAGAACCAGGCTCATCCAATAAAATTAATAGGCAGTAGGTTTAAAACATACATAAGGAAGTACTTCACACAATGCACAGTCAACCTGTTGAACTCATTGCATTTGTACTTTTTCCACTGAAAAGGGCAAAAAAGAATTAAAGAAGCTCATGGAAGGTTAGGTCCATCAATGATTATTAACCAAGAGCAGTGGTTTCCAATCTATGTTCTGCAGACCCCCAACATGTTCCAGGGGGTCTGCTGTGCTGCTCCCTGCCAGGGCTGGAACCCAGCTGCAGCCCAGATGCTCCCTGATGGGGCTGGATTCCAGCGGGGGTGGGAACGTGCAGAGGGCTGCCTGCTGCCTCTGCTTGCTGGCTGCAGCTCGGCTTTGCTCCCATGCAGGGGCTGCTTGCCCCCACTCCTCTGCAAGGGCTGAAAGGGGACCATGGCAGCGCCGCCTCTGCTCACCAGCTCACTCTGCTCCCCTGCAGGGGCTGGCTGAGAGCCATGGCCGCAGCAGCCCCGCTCGCTAGTATGAGGAGGGGAAGGAGGGGGCCATGGCCACAGGAGCTCCCACTCCCTGCCTGGATTCTGGCCACTCAGGTCAGATTTTGGCCGTGTGGGCAGTATCCTGCCAGCAGCATTGCCACCGCTGACAGGGGGTCCATGAAATTTTTTCCTTCCTACAAAAGTGTTCCCCAGCCTGCAAAAGACTGGCAACCACTGGCCAAGAGTATCAGGGAAGCAAACGTATGCTCTGAGAGTCCCTACACCAGTACCTGCTAGAAGTGGCACTAGATTATTTGATAAATCACCCTGCCCTGTTCATCCCTTTGAAACTTCTAGCACTGGCCACTGTCAGAAGAAAGGATACTTAGGTAGATGGACCATTGGTCTGACTCAGTACGGCCATCCATGTGTTCATAACACTAATCTGGGAGAAAAACACAGACTCACTGATAAAGTCTGCCACTAACATAGAAACTGGAGGAGTGGTAAATAAGAGGAGAGGTCAGTGATGCAGAGTGATCTAGATAACTTAGTAAGCTTAGTGCAGGCAAACAATAGGTATTTTAAATACAGCTAAATGTAAAAGTATACACTTTAGGTACAAAGAGGGTAGGCCATATTTATTAGAGGGAAGATGGTATCCCTGGAAACAGTGAATGAAAAGGATTTGGGAAGCATGATGGATAATTAGCTAAATAATGAGGTCCCAGAGGAATGTTGTTGCCAAAAGAGCTAATCAGATCCTGGGATGCATAAACAAGAGACTCTCAAGTAAATATTAAATATAAATAGGGTAGGATCTGAGACAGAGAAAAATTCAGAACAAGTTAAGAATTATGCAATGTTGTAGCTGTGCCCATCCAAGGGTATCAGAGTCACAAGGTGGGTGAGAGAATATATTTTATTGGATCCACTTTTAAAGACTAACAAATATATCTATCGCACAAGCTTTTGTAGGAGAAAATTCCACTTCATCAAATGCTTGAAAATGGAAAACTTACTAATCACCCAAACAAATGCCACAAAACAGGCTGCAGGGGACAATCTTGCATAGGCCACTCATTTACAGGGAGGAATTTATCTAGTCCAGCGGTCCACAACTGCTCAATTGCAATCAACTCCCGAACTGCAATTGCCATTAAAACCTATGAGCGGTGTGTAATCTGCTGGCATATCCCGGACTAGATCAGTGATCTATTTGTGTTTGTTCCACTGATCAGTCCCAGACCAGCTTACCTGTATATGCTTCCATGCTGGGCAGTTTATTTAGCTCAACAGAATTCTGCAGCACCTGAATCTGCCATTATCATTATAATAGATGAACCAACAAAGCAGAGGGCCTTATCTACACAGTAAATCATTGTGAAAATTTAGGTAAGGCTAATTTGGCATAACCTTTTCAGAGCTGCATAAGGATTACACCCACAGACCCCAACTGCTAGTCAATGTTTCCAATTCCTCACTTCCATAATCACAAATTTCAGAGTGAGAGATGGTCCTCCACTGCATATAATAGGATAGGAGGATAATGTATTTGATTCAAAATGAGAGAAAACTGTTGTGAATATTGTCTAAACGGAATTCCATTAATATATGTAGGAAAAATTTATTCCTAGGTTCAGTAGAAAACATTGCAGTGAAATATTGGGATTTCACTCTTCTCAGTAGAAGGTACTTCTACTATATTGAAATGGCTGAAATCTTCTAAAATTTACACAAATACGGGAGCTGGGGGGGGGGGGGAGAAGGATCAATGGAGTTACTCCATTTCCTGCTAGCTACTGCTGTCAACTCTTTTGGGCAGCAGTCTCTGAGCGTCAATCCTACAAAACCAACTCCAGAACCCCAAAAGAATCCTCATTTCTGATTTAACACTGAAATATCAAAATTACTATGATGCCAACTTCTAACAAAGCTATACTTGTATATCTTTTCAAGGGAGTGAAATTGTTACGTTTGTTCTTGTATCTTAAATGAAAAAAACAGAAAGGCACTAAGTCAGGGCTTGACAAAATTGGCTCCCAGTTAGGAGCCAGCAATTTTATTTGTGGTAGCCAGAAGGTACTCCTCTGTTTCATTTCTGCAGCAGAGCTAGGAGCAGGGCAACCAGGCTCCTGGCTTTTGTCAAGCCCTGCACTAAGAGAAGTAGTACTCAGTGACATGAAGGAGCAGTCTCAAGACCACTAAAAAAAGCAAGAGAGAATGCACACATATTTAATAGCATCATGTAGAACACATACCCTGTATGTCCCTTAAGGATAGCTATAAATAGAGGTGGAGCCAATAAAATATCTCACCCAGCTTGTGTCTAATATACTTGATCAAATACAGCTACATTGAATAATAATAAACTTTTTCTATCTTTATCTCAGCCTCAGCTCCTACCCTATTTATATTAATATTTACTAAGTTAGTTGTCTGATCAATTGCTAATATTTGGTGAAAACTGAAATAAAAACAGGCATTTAACACTTCAGCCATTGCTGTATTTTCAGCTACATTCTTTTCCCTGCACTTACTCTGTCCTTAGCCTACATCTTGCTTCTAATACATTTATAAAATATTTTCTTGCTACCCTTTCAATCCCTTTCTACTATAATCTCATTTATGCTTTAGCCTGTCTCCAAAAACTGCCAGTTATTTTTGTTTTAAGACTTCCCACAGAATCTTGCCTACCAATTTTCCAAGTTTGCTAAACTCTAGCTTCTTTGTCTTTATTTTATTGGTTTCCCACCCCCTCTTCCTTCCTTAGACTCATGAATTCAGTCAGGAAATGATCACTTTCACCTAAGCTGCTTTCCACCTTCAAATTATAAAACAAGATCCTATTTGTCAGAAGAAAGTCTAAAACAAAACTCTCCTCTAGTTGTCTTCACCTTCCAGAATAAGAAGCTGTCTCCAGTGCTTTCACAATTTATTGGATGATTTGTGTTCTGCCGTATTATTTTCCTAACTGATACCTGGATTGTTCACCTCTCCCATCACCACCAAGCACTGTGCTTTGGATGATTCTGAAAAGCCTCACCGGTCTTCTTCCCAGTTAGGTGATCTACAGTGGGCCTAACATAATGCACTCCCCCCCCCCTTTTTTTTTTTAAACCTTTTATCTTTACCCAAAAGCTTTCAACTGGTCTGCCTCCCAATTTTATCTCGACTAGTGTGATCGGACAGCAAGTATGACAGAGACAGGGGTGAAGCGTAATGGGAAAGTATGTAGGACAAAGTACTGAGTATCAGATCTGTCCCTATAAAATCAGGACCTCAGATAACCCGAATTTTGACCTCAATGCAAATCTATTCATCACTGATTATATAAGGCAATGCCACCCTGCTTTTTCCCCCACCTGTCCATTTTCAACAAGTTATACCATTCTATGCCAATATTTCAGGCATGTGAACTACCCCATCAAGCCTCTAGGCTGCCATTTATGGCACAATTATAATTAGTCACTATTATTTCTAATGCTCATTTATTCAATATATGAACATCTAAGACATCATTAGATTTCCTCTCAATATTCCCTCATCTTGCCTTTGTTCCTGATGTGACTGCCTATGTTCTGCTAGAATTATGTGACCCTTCTACCAGGATTCCATGTTCTGGATTTATATGTGGGCTCGTGCATCCTGCCCCGCATCAAACCTAGCTTAAAGCCTGCTACACTAGAGTAGCTAGTCTGTAGCCAATATCCAATAGTCTTCAAAGTGTCTGACAAAGTGGGATTTTCTCCCACAAAAGTTCATGCAATAAACAAATTTGACAGTCTTTAAATGCCACAGGACTCCTTGTTTGTAGCCAGTAATAATGCTGTATTTCCTTGACAGATGGATCCCACTTCTGCTCAGCAGTCCTTCTCAGAATAGAACCCAGGGGCTGAGGAAACCAAAGCCTTCCTGACAATTGATTCTTTGACACAATCTACACAGTCAGTTTCAGGATGTGCCTGGCCCTGCCAGGACCTCAACCCTTGACCAGAAGAATAGATGAGACCAAAACCTGCACTCCCAAATCCTGCATCCTGAGCCCCAGTGCCCTGTTGTCATCTCTGATCTGTTCAGGGTCATACCTCACAGTATAACTAGCTACCAATTGAACAGAACTATAGTGTTAGAAAGGACCACAAGTGTCATCTAGTCTAACCTCCTGGCAAGATACAGGATCCGTTGTGCCTAAACCCTCCAAAATAGATGGCTGCCCAGTCTCTTTTTGAAAACCTTCAGTGAAGATACTTCTATGACTCACCTAGGCAGTTTGTTACATACCCCTACTGACATTACAGTTAGCAATTTTAGATTAAATCTCAGGAAAAACTTCCTATGCTGTAGTTTGAACCAACTGCCTTTTGTCCTGCCCTTTGTGGCAAGAGAGAACAAGTTTTCTCAACTTTTTGTTTTATGGCAGCCTTTCAAGTACTTGAAAACTTATGTCCCCTTCCCTTCAACCTCTTTTCCAAACTGAACATACACAGTTCCTTCAGCCTTTGCTCACAGAGCTTGCATTCCATTCCTTTGATCTTTTATCACTTGTCTCTGGATCTTTTCCAGTTCTTTTATATCCTTTCTATACATTGGTGACCAAAACTGGACCCAGCAACCCAGGTGAAGCCTAACCAGCACTAAGCAGTATTATTTCCCATGACTTGCATGCAACACCTATTAAAGCAACACTAAACTGTACATGCTTTTTTATTTTGTTTTTGCAATACTGTACTGTTGACTCATGTTGAGGTTGTGATCCACCACAAATCCCAGATCATTTCCAGCAGAGCTGCTGCCAAGCCAGTTCTCCCCCACTCTGTATTTGAACATTTGGGTTTTCTTCTGTAAGCGTAGCATCTTACATTTGTCTTTGTTTAATTTAATTTTGTTGCCTAGAGCCCAGATCTCCCATTTATCAAGATCCCTTTGAATTTAGTTCCATCATCCAAAGCATTTGTAGCCATCCAGCCTCAGCCCTGACCCCTCAAGCTTTGCATAGGCTACAAATTTCAGTGTGCTCTTTATTCCTACATCCAGGTCTTTAATAAAGATGTTAACTAGCACTGGACCCAGAACAGATCTCTGTGGAACCTACTGGAGCTCTCCTTCCAATCTCATTCCATTAACAGGTGCTCTTTGTGATTATTTAGCTAATTATTTATCCACTTAATGATAGTTTTACCAAGCCCACATTTCTCTAACTTACTTATAAGGCCCTTATGTAGGACCGTGTCACAATCCTTGCTAAAATCCAGATAGATTATGTCCTCTGCATTTCCCCTAACCACCAGGCCACTCATGTTGTCAAAGGAGGAAATCAAGCAGGTTTGGCATGATTTGTTCTTAGTAAATCCATGATGGGTTAGTGATCACCCCTTCATCCTATAGGCATCTGAAAATTTAATGTTTTATATATTGCTCTAGTACAAAGGTGTCTAGGGCCCAGGTGCAGCCCATGAACCTCTTCCATCCAGCCCATGACTATATGTTGCGGGACCATACTCCCTCCCTGAAAGAGAGAGAGGTCTCGCATACCCAGCACTCTGCAATGCCAGCAGAGTGTCAAGTCTTGCAACACCACAGAGCACTGGGAATACAATACTGCGCTGTGTGTGACCACACTCTCCCCCAACATAGAGGGAAAAATGAGAGTGTGGTATAATAGAGTGCAGTCTCACATACACCACGCTCTGCAATGCTGCGAGAGTACCTTACTACTTTGATTCATGGTATGTAGGGCCTACTGAAGGTATATTTAAGTCAAATATGCCCACCATAGCAAATGAGTTTGAAGCTCCTACTCTAGTAGCTTCCAAAGGATAAAGGTCAGGCTGACTTAGTCTATATAGCTCCCTGACTCTCCTTTTCCCCTGTTTTAAAGATATCCACCACGTTAGCTCTTCACTAGTCTTCCAGGACCTCACCTGTCACCCATGAGTTTGCAAATACTATTGCCGGGGCTCTGATATTTCTTTTAACTCCTTCAGTACACTGCATAGAATAGGACCAGACCCAACTGACTTGAATTTATTCAGACTAGTCAGAAGATCTGACATCATCTTTATCTTGATCAGCATCTCTTCCTCTTTATTGTCTCTGATAATGTCACCAGTCATCCAGTCACCTTTTCTTTTTTGAGAAGACTGAAGTAAAGCAGACACTGAGTAGCTCCACATCTTTTTCATCTTCTGTTACCAGTTTAACTTCTCCATTGAGCAGAGAACCCACACCATTCCTGATCATTCTTTGACACATTTCTAGACTGCCTTCTTGTTTCACTAAGATTTCTTACCAGTTGTAATTAATTCCTTGCCTTGGCTTTTCTAATTCTGTCCCTGCCATTTTCATGCTATTCTCTTGTATACTTCCTTGATAATATCTGCCTCCTCCCATTCTGTAAGCTCCCCCATCCTCAAAGCATCTGATGAAGTGGGATTTTCTTCCACAAAACCTCTTGCAATTAAAAAAAAAAAACTGCTAGTTTAAGTTCCACCGTACTCCTTGTTTGTTTTACTGAACTAGACTAACATGGCTGCCCTCTTGGAACTTCCATTTCCTGTATGTATCCCTTTTGGATTTTAGATAGCTAAAAAGCAACTTGTACAACTACATTGGTTTTCTGTGGTGCATATCTTTCCTCTGCACTGAAATAACTTGAAGTTGAGCCTCTGGTATTACATCTTGTTTAAAAAAAAAAAGTCTCTGGATAAGGACAAAAACAGGTAAAAAGCCAAGGGTGATGGCACAATAGGGGTGTCTACAAGAGATTCCCCTGCCCAACCAGGAAGAGGAGGGGGGGGTGCGAATTTTTTTTTATGAACAACTAAAAAATCGTCCAAAGCACATGACCTGGTACTGGAAGTCTCCCATCATTACACAGATATCTGTTGGGAAAGATTATCCTGAAAGTTCTTGGTATATATTGGAGACTTTTTTTAGTTCAGAAGATGGAGAAAGTTAACAAGAGGCAGTTCTAGATTTGATTTTGACACCAAGGAGGAATTGGTAGAGAATTTGAAAGTGGAAGGCAGCTTGGATGAAAGTGATAGGAAAAGGATATAGTTCATGATTCTAAGGTGCATAGGAGAGAAAACAGCACAATAAAGATAGTGGCTTGCAAGAAGGCAGACTTTAGCAAACTCAGGGATTAAGTAGGTAATATTCCATAGGAGGAAAGTCTAACAGTTCAAAAAAGCTGGCAATTTTTCAAACAGATGTTATTAAGGCACAACAACAAACTACCACACTGAGCAGAAAAGATAAGAAGTAAAGAAAGAGACCACACTGGCTTAACCAGAAGATCCTCAAGGATCTGAAACTCAAGAGTTCTACAGAGTAGAAACAAACCCAAATTACAAAAGGATGACCATAATCAAACAAGTATTTATGGCTTTTCTAATTTTATCCCAGACTTAAAACAAGACTAAACTAGCTATAGACTTAAAGCATCACAAATACATTAGAAGCAGAAGGAAAATCAAGAACAGGGTAGATTCATTACTCAATGACAAGAGAAAAATAATTGGAAATGCCAGTGCTAAATGACTTTCAGTTTTCACAAAAAAAGTTTAGTAACATCTGTACATCTAACTTAATGAATTCCAGTGTAAATGAGTTAAGAACAGAAGCTAACACGGGGGGAAAAGCTAAAATTACTTGGATAAGTTATATCAGTGGTTCTCAAGCAGGAGTTTATGCATCCCTGAGGATATGCAGAAGCCTTCCAAGGGTTAGGTATATCAACTCATCTAGATATTTGCCTGGTTTTACAACACTCTACATAAGAAGCACTAGCAAAATTAGTACAAACTAAAATTTCATATAAACAATGAATTGCTTATACAGCTCTAAATACTACACACTGAAATGTAAATATTTTAGTCCAATTGATTTTATAATTATATGATAAAAATAAGAAAGTAAGCAATTTTTCGGTAATAGTGCTCAGCCGCACTTTTGTATTGCTAGGTCTGATTTTATCATCAAAGAGATTTTAAGTGAGATGAAATGCAGAGGGTATTTAAGAGAGACTCCTGAAAGTGATACAGTAGCATGGGAAAGTTGAAAGCCCCTGAGATTGATGTCTTCAAGTGACAAGTGCTGGATGAAATGCATCCTAGAACACTCAAGCAGCTGACTAAGCAGATTCCTGAGCCATTAGCTATTATCTTCAAAAAGTCCTGGAAGATAAAAGTCCAGAAGACTGGAAAAGAGCAAACGAACTGCTAGTCTATAAAAAAGGGGAATAAAAACAACCAGGAGATTACAGGCCAGTCAGCTTAATTTCAGTACCAACAAACATAATCGAGCAAATAACTCAGTAATCAATTTGCAAATTAGAAACTGCAATAGAAAATAAAGGTGGTAAGTAACAGTCAGAATGAATTTGTTGAGAACAAATCATGTCCGTCTGTGCATCCATCCATCCAACTGACCCACCAATACCATGGCACTTAAAGACTAACATTTATTTTTTGCATGCAATATTTGTTAGTCTTTAAGTGCCACAGGAGTTCTTGTTTGTTTTACTGAACTAGACTAACACAGCTACCCTTTTGGATCTTGGCAATCTAACAGCTTTCTTTGATAGGTTAACATGCCTTGTGGATGTGGGGAAAGTAGATAGGGTATATTCTGACTTCAGTGAAGGCTAGTCTACACTTAAAACCCGCTGTGGCACAGCTGTATTGGATGTATGTAGCTATGTTGGTGACAAACAGTCTCCCGCTGACATAAGTGCTCATGTGTACAGCACTATGCCAGCAAAACTTATGTGACTCAGGGATGTGTTTTCTCTCCCCCCCCCCATCGCTGAGCAACAAAAGTGTTCTCAAAATAAGACCCAAAATAGATGAGGCATAAAGTTTTGATACTGTCTCTCATGACTGTCTCATATACAAACCAGAGAAGTAAAACCTAGATGAAACTAGTATAACCAGATTGGTGCAGAACTGGTTGGAAAACCATTCCCAGGCTGTAATCACCATTGATTCGCAATCAAGCTGGAAGCGCATAGCAAGTGGGGTCCTGGAGAGATCAGTTCTCAATCCAATTCTGCCCAATATCTTCTTCAATAATGTAGATAATGGCATAGAAAGTACTCTCAAAGTTTGCAGACAATACCAGACTGGGAGATGTTACCAGTGATTTGGAGTAGAGAATTAAAATTCAAAATGCCCTAGAAAAACTGGAGAAATAATCAGAAGTAAATAGGATGAAATTCAATATGGAGAAATGCTAAGTAGTCCACTTAGAAAGGAATAATCAATGGCGCACACACAAAATGGGAACTGACTGCCTATAAGGGAGTACTATGGAATGGGATCTAGGGGGGAGAGGTCATCATGGATCACAAGCTAAATGAGTCAACAGTATAACACCATTGCAAAAAATAGCCATCATCGTTCTGTAATGTATTAGGAGTGCTGCAAGCAAGAATTCTTCCACTCTACTCCATGCTAATTAGGCCACAGTTAGAGTATTATGTACAGTTCTGGGATCCACATGTCAGGAAAGATGTGGACGAACTGGAGAAAGTCCAGAGAAGAGCAACAAAAGCTATTATAAGGTCCAGAAAAGATGAACTATGAGGAAAGATTAGACTAAACAAACCACATTTTTTTTCAAAGAGAAAACTGAGAGGGAACTTGATAACGGCTCTCAAGTACCTAAAAGGTTGTTACAAGGAGGAAGAAGAAAAATTGTTATCCTTAAGCTTTAAAGATAGAACAAGAGGCAAAGGGCTTGAATTACACAGGAGCAATTTAGGATGGACATTTGGAACAAAATCCTAATTATCAGGATAGTTAAGCACTGGAATAAATTGCCTCGGGAACTTATGGAATCTGTCATCAGAGATTTTAAAGAGGAGGTTGTACAGACACTTGCCAAGAATGATCTAGAATGCTTGGCCCTACCTGAGTGCAGAGGACTGAACTAGAAGGCCTCTCAAGGTTCCTTCTGGTCCTATGATTTTTTTTATAAACCACCAGCTCCCTGACTCTTTTTCTTCCTAAATGGAGTCTCTATGGCACCTTGCCTACTATTTCTCTGAGTTGGCTGAAATCTGCCTTTTTGAAGTCCAGCATCCTTGTTTTGTCATTCTCCTTTCCTTAGAATCTTCAATTCTATCAGATCATGACCACTTCCTCCCAAATTCCTGACTGCATTTGCAACTAACTCATCATGGGTAATCAAAACCAGATCCAAAACAGATGACTCCCCAGATATCTCAACTCTTTGAACTGGAAAGTTGTCCCCCAAACATGCTGAGAACTTGCAGAACACATGTTTTGCTGTTTTAGTCTTCCAAGAGATAAAGAAAGTTAAAATCCCCCTTTTATGCTAGCTCATGTGTGTTACCAAGATTAATTGCCTGAAGACCTCCTCAAATTCCTCATCTTGATTTGGTGGGCTCTAAAAGATGCCCACTGTAACATCACTGTTGTTCTTTTACCTTTTTATCCTCACCCAGATACTCTCAGTAGCTCTGCCATTCACTTCCTCTTGGACCTTGGAGCAAGCATATACATACTTGACATACAGCACACAAGCAGCATGGGTCAGCAGTCAGAGGGCCATATGATCCTTGGCAATCCTTCTATAACATCTCATATATAAGCCCATGGCTGGAAACTAGGATGCCATGTCAAGCTAACAGACAAATAGCTTCTTTCCATTGGAAGGCAGACTACCTTTTGTTTCCTCTTGTGAGTGGTGACTACAATTCTCCCAGCTTGTAGGTACACAACATCTCCTCCACTTCCACCTCCCCAGGGGATGCTATTGTAGTTATCTCCAGATGGATGGCTTTTTTGACCCTGTTGGTCTCTATGTGCATATTATTCAATGAGTTCCTAATGTGCATGGATACTCCTCAGCTTACCCACCTCCTATGGCTCTTTCACCTGCTGCCTGAGAGACTGTACCACCAGGCACCTGTTTCTATGATACGAAAATAAAGGCCACAGTCTCTGCAAATACAAAAGTTGGACAAAGGCTTCCACAGCTAGATTCTCTGTCTGAATGTTAGTTCAAGTGGGAGAGCCAGTAGGTGTGTTAATACTGGAAACGTGGCCTTTCTAAGCCATGGTAATTTTATATTCTCCTTCCTTCACCTGCCCCCCCCCACCTTCATCTAGTTTAACTTAAGAGTGACTCTTAGGGGGATTCTCATCTATCTCAGAGCTACTCTTTTCTTTCTTCCCAACAAAAGAAAGTTCAACATGTGAGAATGCAAAGAGAAGGTTATAAAAGTGATAAAGGCAGGCCTGGAAGAAGAGTCCCCTGCTCGCCAAACTTCATTTTTTCACTAGGAACAAAAGAAGAGTCCTGAAAATCCTTGTGCATTTGCCAGTGTCAGAATATTGCGTTTTCTAGGTTGTGTGACAGCTGAATAATTAAAAGGATGGAGAAAAGAGGAATCCACAGTAGTTACCTTACCCCCCCTCAACAGCATCAGGACACTCAAGAAGGGAGGGGGGAAAAAAAAGGCATGTTATGCAAGTAGTGTGAAGTCCTGGAGCAGCTCTGTACTTAAGATATCATGGCAACACTATGTGCCACTCAGATAGAATGGGAATGGCCCTAGCAGGGAAGCTCTGAGGATTGCACACAGTTCTTCTGCATTATGAAAGACAGAGCAGAACTATTATATTAAATTTACTTACCACTGGATGGACAGGGGGATTGGTCAATTGCCCTGTCCTCTTCCTGCTCCAGATTACTAGTCTTCAACTGTTTTTCTGTTGTCTTCTCCAAGGTCAGAGATGGGGGCTGGCTCTCCTGCAGCATTGCTGGCATCTCTTCCTCTCTCTCAAAAGGAGCTGGAAGTGGCAGCTGATCCTTCTGCACCAGTTTCAATTCCAGATCACTTTCAGATTGACTCATGCCCACTTGACTGCCTGTACATTTTTTGGCACATGATGCCAATTCTGGGGCAACATCCACTTTCATCTGGGGACATGAAACATCCTGTTGTTTCAACAACTTTCCCACAAGAGGCTGACAGGGAACTTCACTGAGATTGGGCACATTTTCCAGAGCAGACTTTAGGGAGAGATACTTCATGCTTTTTCCTCCAGTGACCACATCCAAGTCTTTAGAGGTGCCTTTTTTCCTGATCTCTGGATTCAACTGTACCAACCTGTGGCTTAATTCACACAGCTTTTCTGAATTTTTGTCAAGGGCCTCACTGGATTGCATTTCCAGGGGTTCATGTTCCTGAGACAGAGTTAGAGGGTGAGAAGATCCCTCTTCATTTAGCTGCTTCCCTTCTGCCTGCTCCTCTCCTCCTTGTTCTTCACATTGAGTCTCAGGAACTGCTTCAAATGACCCCACTCCTGACAGGTTCTCCTTGATCACAGTCAGTGCTTCTTGATCCAGTGTACGTGATGAAGTCTCAGACTGAACAGAAAGAGCTACAGCTGTCTGACTTCCAGAATCGTGTGTCAAATCAATGCAAGCTATCTGTACTACAGACCCTTCTGCTGCTACACCTTCAGCAACAGGACAAATGGTAGATTCTCCTGTAGCCTGCACAGACTCCATTTTTTGCTTTTCACAGTTCTCACTGAGCAGGGGTTGGCTGTTGTCACTCAACCTCAGATGCATGCTGTAACCTTCTGAAGAACAGACTTTCAGCTCTGAAGCTTTCTGCATAGAGTCAGTCTCTACCTCTGTGTTTTCACTGTCTTGGTTGGTTTTCACAGAGCTTGCATTGCCCTCTGTCTTTGTGGACTGGCTGCATTCACTTGTAGAGAGTACTAATTTAAAGGAATCCTTTGCTTGCGACAATACAGACTCTTCTGTGGGAATCTTTGAAAGACCCTCTATGAATTCAGAGTTGTCTGCTGGCTGGCGTGAACCTGGTAGTTCTCCACCAGGATTCTCCTCTGGACTCTGAGTTGGAATAAAAATATCCTAAAAAGGATTAAAAGAAGAAAAATAAAGAACTCTATATCTTATATTCCTCTAGCCAGACTACAAGTTTGTTGTCTGACCTATCCATCAGGGTACCCAAAGAGCACACAAGCCCTATCACCTACTAATACACCATGTTCAAGGACAGAAAAGAAATTCAGACACTCAAGTTTTAAGGGTGCCACTTTCCACTTATCTGAGCAACAACTGCTCTCCTACTGTGAAGAGGAAGGACCATCATTCATTATCACCTCAAAAGGGATAACTTCAGTCAGAGGTGCAACCTTTGATACCTCTTTGATCTCACATGCCCCCTCCAGCATAAAAGGGAAGGGAGAAAAGTGCTATGTTAGCAGCTGGGCACCAAGAAGCTATGTAACATGTTACATTAAGTTTTTTATGAGGCACCAGCCAGGCTTGGTACCTGACAACCAGTCACTTTTAGCTCTGGAGGAGAGATTACTAACTAATACCCCCTGGCTCAATTCTCCCAAGACAACCATAAATCCCTCCTCATATGCAGTTAGGTGGACAAAAACAAATCTATAAACAAGCTCCAGCAGAGTGCCCTATTCAGAAACCAAGGCTCACTTGAATAGCAAAAGGTGCAAGGGAAAGACCAAAATGACAGAATCCAGGGTATTCTTAAAAGGAAAGATAGCAAGGGGACACAGTCTGTGACAGAATATGCAAATCAGAATTGGAAAGACAGACTTCTACAGATGTTGTAAAGAGAAACTCAAGTGTTTCCTAGGCCAGACTAAAAGATAGGCACCAAAAACAAATCAGACGAGTGTCCTAAATCATATAGCTATTTTCTGCTACGAATACAATGACGTGGGTGTAACAAAATATCAGAGAATGACAAGAAGGGATAGGAAAGATCTTAAGAGCCATCTAAGCAGAACAGCCCCACACAGTGTCTAGAGAATGAGCCAGAAACCAATATCCTATAACCAACCACTTGACAAAGTGTCAGGGAGCACAGTATGGGGAGAAACAGAAGGGAAAAATTCCACTTCAATACCCACATGGGAAAATTCTGGTTGTGATGGTATAGGGAAAGAACCAGGAACAAAGGCTTGGGCACTCTGGGATACAGGAGTTGAAGCCTGTGGTAGTACATGAGATCCTGGTGGGACAGGTGGATCATCAATCTCCACTGGCTCATTTCCTCTCTGCTTCTTCAGTAAAAGGTCTCCTCCTTCTGCTGGAGCAGATATATCCATCTGCTCATCTGATGTGAAAGAGGGAAATTAAAATAATTAATTATAGCTGCAAGCAGCACCTCATTATAAGGCTGCCTAACCTATTCCATTAGAAGATCCTGTTTTCAGTTACTTATAGTTTTTCCATAAGAGGCATCCACCTCAAGCTGAATTCTTTTTGGAAAGAATCAGCAAAAATGGTTCAGCTGTTTCCTAGGACCACGTGAGGGGAAACAATGCATTTTGTCCATGCTAAAAAAATTCATATAACCATTTTGTTAAATTCTAGTTCCTCTATTTTGAATAAGAGACTTGACATTTGCAAGAGGGTTTGCCCCACTGTCAGGGATTTGTTTTTTGCCATCCCTTTGAAAATAAATCTTAAAGTATCCACATCATAACCTCTTTGAGTGGGTGAGGGAGAGGGACTCTGTTCACGCACACACAGGTTTCTTAGTCTAGCAGCATAAGTGCCATACTGAACATGCTCCAGCTCCTAACGGTCAACTGAACGATTCATGAGCAACTCCCACAAAGCAAATGAATACACTTCATTTGAGCACTGAAAAAAGATTTTTTCTGCAATTGCTCCTCCCAGCAACCAGGGTCTGCTGTTGCACAGGGAACCAGAACAGGACAAGGAAACAGTCTTCTCTGCTTTCACAGATTTCTAACTAAAAGGCACTATTAGGACCGTCTATTCTAGTTTCTGGAGTACCAAACAAGAGAATTTCACCCAGTGATTCCTGCATCCAGCCCAAAACTTCTTGCTGGGCTACAACAGATCTTTTAGGAAAGAGACATCCAATGTTGATTTAAAGAACTCCATGGGCAGGAGAACCCACCCCAACTCCAAGAAAATTATTCAGTCAAAAACAGTTCCTTGTTTCTAACTTGAGTTTATCTAGCTTCATTTTCCAGCCACTGGATTTTAATAGCTAGTGTAGCTAACTTTTATAGCCACCACTGTCAGAACATCCAAGCACCTAAAAAGTTTTAATGCAATTACCCTCCCACACAGCTGTTGAGCAGTAAGGACGTATTATCCCCACATTACATAGGGGGAGCTCAGATTAAAATTTCTGAAGTGCCATTCATGAAAATTTTACCCAAGGCGACTTGCTCAGAGCAAGGAGTAAACCCAGATTCCCAAACTGTAGATTAGCACCACAACCACTATATAATCCTTCTTCTCGTTGTCTCCTATTTATACCTAGGTAGGACTGAGCAAGGAGAAAGCAGTGTGACTCAGTGGAAAAATGTGACAAAGTACTGCGAGCGGGTAACTAAAGAGTGATAGAGGGATACAAGTATTAGAGAACACTTTCTTCAAACACCTGGAAATGAACCCAGAATTCCAAAGTCAAAACTTCCTTCTACTGTCTAACAAACAGCTGTAAACTCATTGGCAAAACACATCTCTCCACCTTCCAATGGATGAGCTACATGGAGGTTACTGCCTGCTGTTGCTACTAGTTATTCAGTTAGCTTATGTTATTGTGCTAAAGGTCCCAACCTTGCTGACAACCCCTATGGGGATCAATATAGTTCTACATGATTGAATTTGTGGTTTTTCCAGTTATCTTAGCAAAAAAGCCACCACCACCACCTGCATGGATATGTGATGATACTACATGACTGAAGTCTGTAGAAATTTTCCCATGGGACCCATCTCATTCAGTGCACATGCCGGATGGTGTTCAGAAAATTAAATATTGTGTAATAAATGAAGTTGTCTTCTGTGGGACCCCTGCTTCTACGGAAGCTGTATGGTGAACGAAGAGCGAATTGCAGAAAGAATAAAGACTATCTCATGGTGTGATGGCATATACAAACTACATACTGGGCAACAAAGGGCTAAGGAGCTGCTCTGGGCTCAGCCAGCCCCACTCCACCAGATCTGCAGAAGATGAACAGACAGGAGGAATTAAGAGAAACTGGAACAGTTCACTTGTGCACGAGCCAGGGAAGAGGAAAGAACTTCCACTTTGCATCTCCTGAGAGAAGGGAAAAATCTCTCCCATCCATAGCTGCCTGAAGGTTCCTCTCAGAGGGAAGGAAGGACCTACCTTTGACAGACCCTGAGAAGGAGGCATTTACCCCAGCACATATCAATCCACTTTGTTTGTGTTGATTCTCTGTGTTTCATTTATGAACTGCTCCTGAAAGGGACTCAGAACTGACCTGGCCAGATGGCCAATGCATGAGAAGAAGTGGCCAATGCCCTAAGAGGGAGAGAGCTGCCATGCCCAGCTATGAGGAACTGCTGTGCAGTGACCTGATCCCCTTTGCGCTTTCTGGTACAGACTGCAAAAGTGGACATCAGAAGGATGGCAGGAAGTGGCCCACAGAGAGCAACTTGAAGATGCTCTTGCGTGTCAGATCTTTTTGTTGTCCTCACAGAGTCCTGGGCTGGAGCCCAGCAGAATGGCAGTGCTCGGTCCCCGCTACCAAAAAACCCCTCTGCAGGTCAACAAGCATAAGCTCCTGACCACTAGCAACATTCTCCCAAGTGAAGCACACCACAGGTATTCATATGCCATCCTAGAGAACTGGATTCTACGTCTGCCTTTTTCACAAAGCTCCTCTGAGATGCTGAGTAAGTCGCTTAATCAGTCCTTTCTGAGTGGCCACTAATTATGTGGTCCTAATTTTCTGAAAGATCAGTTTGAAACACCTGTGGCCACACTCACGAGTGCTGAACTTTTCAACTCCAAGTGAAATCCAATGGATTCACTACCTTGAACATACAATATGCTAAAATATGCTAAGTACTATTAAAAAAATAAAGTTTTAAGTGTCTCAAGTTGAGCATCGAAAATTACTGAATGCTTGATAATTTTGGCTTTTATGTCACTTTCTTGATCCTTTATCTGTAAAATGGGGACAATACCACCTGAGATTGCACGGGTACGGGCAAGAGATTCATCTGGCAATAGTATCTTTGGAGCTCTCAGATGCTACAATGAATGCATCATAGCAACACTCAAGAGAAAATTAATTATCTTCTATTGAGTGCCAGGTTTGGATAGTGGTATATTTTAACAGGGCTGAAGCCACACTTTGAACAAGAATATAAAAAATATTGATTAGCTATCCATTGATTTAGCAATATCCATTCTGTGCACTGAATGAGGCACAGGTCCTGTAGAAAATGTAGTGCAGGATTATAAACTGAAATATAATATTATAATGCATAAGGGGTCTTAATTAAGGTACAGTGATTCTTTAATGTCTTCCCCTTCCCACCCCAACTGTAATATATTTATACATAAAAGAAGAGAGATTCTTGCTGCCCTGCAATACCCATCCAAGAAGGGAGCATAGTAGCAGCTGGCCTTTGACATCTCATGTTCAGCGCATCCCTACCTTGCCAGGAAAAAAGGAGGAACAAGCTGTTGTTGCCACACTCTTCATGTGTTATCTCCCTTCTCCCGCAGGTGAATAGGGAGCCAAGACAGGACTGGTCCAACACATACACACTGAAGGAATCAATCAAGTCTGCAGACAGTGGGGTAAGGGCTGGCTGCTCAGATTACAATATGGACAGAATTCTAACCAGTGTTTGGCAGAAGCCACACACGCCGGCTGGAAGACTGTGTATAGGGAGAAGCCAAAACCAGATCAGTGGTCAGAGGTTTTACCTTTTGCTTCTTCCTGTTCTGTGGGACTGCTGGGAATGATACAAGGATGTGATTCAAAGGCATCGGTAGAAGGAGTAACTAGTCCTGAAGAATCACTGCAGAGAAAAAAAAAAATTACAGGTCAGTTAATTATTTCTCTTGCTCCACAAGAGCAGCTCCAGCTTTTCACAACAGGAACCTGGTTCACCAGCAAAGACAACCAAACCAAACTGCCCAAGTCCCACAAACAGCTATAAAGGAGCACAGGCATGGGATCCACAGTTCAGGTCCCATAAAGCAGCAGTCTACAGATCACAACATGAAGCCACAGAAGCAGGGAGAATCCTACTTATTCAGACTGCAGTTAAAATATCTTGATGACTGATGTGGAAATAAGCCTCATACTGGCATGTAAAAACAAACTGTCAAGAATGGAGGAACTATCTAATTCAGTATCTTGACACATAACAGTCAATATTGGATGCATTACCACAAAATTCCATGTACTTTCCTCAGAAGATTATGGAATATGTTTGAGGAAGTTATGGAATAACTTCCCCTCTGGGCAGGTTTCGTCATAACTCAGGAAGATAGTGGCTGACTTGGGCTCTGAAGCATATCCCCTTATTTATTACCACAGGTTCTTATATGATGCCTGTTATCAAAATACCTAAATGCCTCACCACATTCATGAATTTGTTCTCAAAATACCCCAGGGGGGTTGGATATCCCATCCGTTATCTCATTTTAAAGAAAGGGAAAGACTCAAACAGGCTAAGCAAGGTGCCCAAGGTCATACAGGAAGTCTGCAACAAAACAGGTACTTGAACCCATTTTTAGAGCCCTGTAAATCTGATGATATCTGCAGATATCCACCTTATATTTGCATCCACAGCTACAACACGGATATCCACGGACCATTTCTTGGGGATGCAGATCGGATACGGATCCACATATTTTTATCTGCACAGAGGTAGAGCCTGCAAATATGCAGTTATCCGCAGATACAACATGGATATCTGCGGACCATTTCTCACGAATGCAGGTCGGACACAGATCCACTAACTTGTATCCGTGCAGGACTCTATCCATTTTATCCAATTTTTATTCTACCTAATGTAACTGCTCACAGCTACTCATGTTAATGTGTAGTCTGACTTCTATTATGATGACCCTGAAGTCAATGGATTTCACAGATTAGTAAAATCCAAAGGGGTAGCCATTGTTAGTCTAGTTCAGTAAAACAAGCAAGGAGTTCTGTGGCACTTAAAGACTAACAATTTTTTTTACTGCATGAGCTTTCATGGGAGAAAATCCCACTTCATCAGGATTTTCTCCCACAAAAGCTCATGCAATAGATAAATTTGTTAGTCTTTAAGTGCCACAGAACTCCTTGCTTGTTTGACAGATTAGTAATGCATTGCACAAAAATTTCCTCTCAACAGCTTTAAACTGTTACCTTTGAATTTAATAATGTCCCCTTGTTTTTCCTATTATGAGATGATATAAATAGTAATCATCTATTGTTTTGAATACCTCTATCATAGGAGGATGTATTACCAGTTCTGATCTCTGGCCCCCAAAAAAGGTGGATTACAAACTGCACTGAGAGCTGTCAAAAGTGTGCAGGGGAAGAAAGGAAGTCAGAGTGGAGATAGCCAAGGATGGAATTTGAAGAGAGGAACTCCAGACAGCTGCTGTAAACAGTCTGTTCAATGAGTTTAGCTATGAATGGAAGAAAAGGAGATGGGGCAGTAGATGCAGGAGTACTTGGCCATCAAAGATGTAAGGGGCTGTGTTTTGTGTTTTTAAGGTGGAAGAGACTAAAGCATGTTTGAGAAGAGGGATAGGTTAAAAAGAACACAGCATTCACTCTAATGTGGGGGAATGGAGAGGGACCAGGGGGAAAGCAGACAAGTTGTATCAACATCTTCCCATGGGGGGGGGGGGCAGGAAGAAATCATTAAGATCCTCCTTAGAGAGTGATGTGGGGATGGGGGAAGGTTTGACAAGGAAGTCACAATGGGGATTGCACATTAGATATCTGAGCAAAGAATCAGAAGCACTTGGATAGGATGATAGCAGAACTGCAGGAGAAAATGAAATTGTAGACCAGAAAGTCAGCATGGTCACAGAACTGCTAGAGATATTTTGCTGTGTAAAAGTGGCAGTGGAGGACACAGATGTTGCCAAAGAACTAAGGTGGGGCTTGTGATGAGAAAAAGGCAAAGGAATCAAGAGTGAAGAATTGATAATGCACATAATCAACTCTTATGGAAAGGGAAAGGCAGGAGGAGCACACAGAGTGGAAGTGAAGTCACCATCAATGACTGGTCTGGTATTCTGAGGGATCAGGTGATTGGCAGAGTGAGGAACTCACAGATGAAGAAATTAGCATTTGGTAAAGATCAGGCCAAATTAATGGCTATTCTGGGGCACAGGAAAGTTGATCCAGAATCGCAGGTCAAAAGAGGCAATATGTTACAATACCATTTATGAGAAGAGTTATCAGCAGAGGACTTTGTCTGACAATCATCTTTGGTACCTATCAGCTCTCCCTTACCCACTTTCTCATAACTTAATCTACCTCCACCCCAAAAACAGAAAATTAAAAAGGTTGTTTTCGCATCAGAAATATGGCTCCTCTGAATAAAGTGAAACTATTTCCTTCCACATGGGCTCTCCTTCCCCAAGTAGAGCCCCACTGCCTAAGAAGTTTTAAACTCTTCATTACAGTATCATCTTCTCATTCAGATATGGACGCTCTGAAGCATCCCCTCTCCAGTCAGCTTTGCACTGAAGTTTATTTCAGAGAAAGACAGCAATGTGATATCTTAAAGCATGCACAGAGCTGGGATATGTTTTCCAAAAATGCTATTTTGACAAGAACTAAAAATGCAGCTTAAATTTTTTTTGTTTAGTTATCCTTTTGGAGGCTAAGGCCAAACTAATTTTATAGCTCCCCAGCCTTCAACTTGGCATAACCTGAATAGAACCAAAAGAGTGCATAGATCTCATCCAAGCAACATGAAGTCTTCACTCATATAACAGAAAAGCCTATAAAGTCCCCTACTCTTGAGGAAGGCCGAAAGGTTACTAATGAGCCCAGTATCTGCTCCCCCAACCAGCCACCCACCCCTGGAAACCCATGTGAAAAAACAAAATTATACCTCAGTAGTCATTAAGTTTCAAAGATTTCAGCTGCAGAAAACCACATTTACAATTTAATCCATGTTAGAAGATTTAACCCCACCTGCCCATAGGTTGTGCTGGGCTGTTTGTTTCCATCCCTGCAGGACTACTGAACATTAGAGGTGTTGGTTGTGTGCTGTGGGGTTGTGTTGCTTACGTGGAAAGACTCTCCTGTCCAAGGGAGCCCTGCCCAGAGAGATGCAGGAGGTGCAGAGTGCCAGCAGGGGTGCATGCCACGGAACCTCCCACTTCCACCCTGGTTATGGTACAGTCACTGTCTGAAGCTATTTGAAGCAAGAGGAAACAGACTGGATTATAATAAAGCAAGTTATCCAGATAAAACCATGAGGGATGATTTTCACTTCTGCAAAGGTACCTCCCAGCTAAATAAAGACCAATATTACCACAGTGAGACAAAAAAGGATTTTGGAACTGCAGGTTCAAGGCACATGGAATGCAAGTATCTTATGACTAAGAGGTACAGGGCTCATTACTGGCTGGCAAAAGAGGCCTGTTCTATCATAATAGACTACCAAGTGTTTACACTAGGGAATTTTATGTAAACTTTCTCAATGGTTCCAATACCAGTTCAGCCAAATCAGTGTTGAAACTGATGGTCACACCAGTGTACACAAGGCTCTGGCAAGAAGCAGGCAAACAAAACAAGAAAAAAAACTAACTGTTTTTACCCTCTACTTAAATAACCTTGCTAGATGTAAAATCTACTTAAAGTTATACGAAAACTGTTTAAAAAAAAAAAACCACAATTTTTAGTCAAATAAGTGCAACTTTGTTTTGACCAGGCCTTCAAACCATGATCAAGTCACATTTTAAACCTTCTTTTCAATAAGCTAAGTAGACTGTCCTAAGTGTTTCACAGCAAGATATGTTTTACAGACCTCAAATTATCTTTATGGGTCTTCTGAAACTTCTCCAATTTTTCAATATTGTTTCGAAGTGCAGCTACCGGAAGACGACACAATATTCCAGTATTGGTCTCAATGCTGCTGCATATAAAGACAACTTCTCAAGTCCTATTCTATATATCCCTGTTCATACAGCCAAGCACTGCTAAACCTCCTGAAAAGCACATCTAAGTGAAATATGGTAAAAATTATTCTGGCTGCTAGAGTGTTTACACTAGCACTTTTACTGATTATAATGCAAGTTCAGCTGAACTAGTAGGAACTATTGGGTGAGCTTTCCCACCCTGGACAAGGCTTGGAGCGTACGCCCATGCTTTATCTCTGACACGTCACATAAAACGATTAGCAGTTTTACAGCCACGCTCTTCTCATCTCTTCATTTTTTGGGGGGTAAGGGGAAGGACAGCCTGCAAGGAGAAGGGAAGAACCAACCTTTCTAAAGGCACTATTATGAATCACATCTCAGAACACTGAGAGAATGAACATTTGAACACTACCCACACAGGAGACAATTATGTTTTGCTTTCCAAAGTACTTTTAGATGAACAGAAACATTAGCTTAAGCAATCAAATACACCTAAAGCATTCTGCCCTCTGCTACCTGCTTCCTTCTAAGGTTCTGTGCAAGGACGCACCTGCCCAGCAATGACCCTGAAAAAGGCCACACAGTCTAGGGTCAAACATTTCACCATCAAGGATCCAGTTAAAATCTTTCATGTTGAAAGACTTCATGCAAATGACACCTACAAAATTTTCATCCAAACTTCAGTTAGGCCCAGCCCTACCTCTGAGGTTCTGTCATCTCTGTTCAACTCAAATTTCATGCCCTAAACCCCAGCTGTGCATAGCCCTTCTCTCCAAAGGTTGGTGCATCTTGCTCTCCCAGAAACTCTTGCCTAGAGTTTGGCTTCCTCTACAGGACTTCCTTCATACTCCTGCAGTATCTTCAGACAGCTACAGACAACCATCTTTATCATAGAATCCTAGAATATTAGGATTGAGTGTGACCTCAGGACTTATCTAGTCTAACCCCTGCTCACAACAAGAACAACCCCAACTAAATCATCCCAGCAAGAACTTTATCAACCAGGTCTTATAAGCCTTTTAGGATGGAGACTCTACCACCTCCCTAGATAACTCATTCCAGTGCCTCACAACCCTCCTAGTGAAAGTTCTTCCTCATATCTAACCTAGACCTCCATCACTGCAACTTGAGACCATTGCTTCTTGTTCTGTTTATTGCCACCACTGAGAACACCCTAGCTCCATCCATCCTGGAGTGCCTCCTTCAGGTAGTTGAAGGCTCCTATCAACCCCCCACCCCCTGTTCTTCTGCAGATTAAACAAGACTAACTTCCTCAGCCTCTTCTCATAACTTGTGATCCAGTCCCTTATTTATTTTCCTTCCCCTCCACTGGATTAGCTCCAATTTTCCCACATCGTTGGGGGGGGTGGGGGGGGTTGTTTGCAAACTGAACACAGCACTACAAATTTGGCCTCATCAATGCAAAAAAAGAAAAAAAAGAGGAATAATCACTTCCTTCAACCTGCCAGCAATGCTCATATTAATGCAACCAGCCTTCTTAGCAAAAAATGCATTATGTTGACTCATATCCAGCTTTGTCCACTGTAACCCCCAGGTCCTTTTCTGCAGAACTACTGCCTAGCCAGTCAGTCCCCAGTCTATAGCAGTGCTTGGGAGTCATTTGCCCTCTGTGCAGGACTCAACTTGTTGAACTTCAAGATTTCTTTTGGCCCAATCCTCTAACTTACGTTACTTTAGTATCTACCACTCCTCCCAGTTTAGTGTCATCCCCAAAACTTGCCTGGGGTGAAATCCACTCCATCCTACAGATCATTAATAATTTATAAGCCCCAAGTACCTTACCTTAACTCAAATTCAGCGTTGAGCAGGGCCCCACTTTCTCTTAAAGGGAGCAGTCTCCCTGTGGCAAATGCATGGCCCCCAGCTCAAAGTCAAAATGGTGACTGCTCCCTTTGGATGGGTACTTTGGCATTATTTGGTCAGTTTACCTGTTGTGTTGCTCTGGGCAAACATATCTTCCTGAGTTGACAAAATCTCTGACTCCTGCAGACCAGGATCAGGTGACTTCTCAGCCTGCAACCCACTTTCAAGCATGTTGCAGACAGACACTTGTTTTCTGGTGATCTCTTTGTGTTGCTGTGGAATTCTGGGAGAGCTAGACTTAATCTCTGACCTGGGAAATTCAATTTATAGCAGTGTTGCAGAATTGTCATGAATATTTTACCAGCCCAGGCACAAAAATCTATTGACTTGCCTTTATCACAGGGATAGTGGGGACAAAATATACTTTCACCCATGTCAACATACACATACCACTGCCCCATATTCACTTGGGCAAGCAAAATTTAAAGCTGATTTATACACTTTATATTAAAAAAAGAAAAATCTCTAGGCTCTGATTTCAGCTCATAACAAAATTGCAAAAACAGGTTTTAAATATAATTTTAAAACTTTACATATTGACCATAAAGCCACCTTCATGAAAACTGGACAACACAAAAGATTGCACTGTAGGTCCAGAGGGAACCTAAAGAACCTGCTTTGCTAATTAACAGTGAAATTGGAGAATTTCACCATCATATGTTTTTTAATTAAGACTTACTAATAAAACTTAGCTTTTTAAACAAAAAAGCTATAATTACAAAAAACTTAAAATGGTGAATCTCCCCAATATCCGAAGTCCCTGCTGGAAAGTATCTAACCCAGACACACCCTGAGACAACACAATCCATTAGCCAAAAGAGGGACAAACAGCAACACGAGTTTCTGAAAGTACTTGAAAACATTTAATAACTATACTGCTTTCTAAAGTTCAAATGGAACACTGCCTTTTTCCTCTGAACAATTGCACTGTCACTTTAATAAAAAGCCACATTTCCTTTAATGCTCCTGCACCATTTCCACCCTACTCCCTTCCCAGGTAGGAAAGGATGGAAGCTCTTTTCAGCCACTATTTTTGGCCACTTCCCTTCAGCAATGTCAGAAATCTCTCAAGCAATCAGTGCAATACTTGCTCTTTTCTCAGCTTTCCTACTTCCATATGCCCCCCACCTAATGTACCTATATAGGAAGCTGTAGTTTTACCTTTCAGGCTTCTCTTGCTCACAGTCTGCACCAGTGCAACTCTCTCCAATGGCCAGAGCTTCACTCCTAACCACTTGCAGTTCTAGCAGGAGACATAGAAAAACATTTGTTATTCAATTTAAGTCATCTGGGCTGATAAAAGCATCAAGAAGAGTGCTTGGCACTTCACATTACATATATATCATCACAACTCCTATCAAGAATTTATAACTGAGAAGGTCCACTGATAGAAAGCAAGAAAGAGATTATCAGGTCCGTAGCAAAGAAAAGATTCATTGTCAGATCTTCTGGATTGTTAGAAACTACTTAAGAGACAATCATAAAAGGACACAGAAGCTGACACATGATGGAGGAAAAAGCCCAAAGGAAAATGGAAGGCAGAATTTAACTTCTCAAGCTTTGGGCAGTTTTTATACCAATGTTTCTCAAACTCTGCTCCACGAAAAAATTTTGATACTAGTTATACTTTTCCTTCTTTATAAAAGAGAAGACATCCCTCTAAAACAACGTAACTCTTTTAAATCAACTTTTGAACAATACATCTGGCAACTTTTTGGTATGAAACACATGTTCTCCCCCACCCAACACAAACCAGCATGTATGTGTTCCATCTACATATTCCAACCCCAAAAGTGTTCCATGGCCAAAACAGTTTGGGAAATGATGTTTTAAACCAGTGGTTCCCAATCTGTGGTCCAGGGACCCAGTTGGGTCCATGGAGTTATTGCAAGGGATCCCTGCACACATCTGGACCAGCTGCTGCTGGCCAGTAGCATGCAGCCCAGGCCCAATCAGGCCCCAGCAGCTGCCAGCCAGTGATCCATATCAGAGAGGACTCTAAATCAGGGGTGTCAAATCCATGGCCTATGGGGCTGGATCCAGCCCGCCAAGGGATCTGGTCTTGCCCCCTACACTGCCTGCAGCAGGGAATGCCCAAGAGAGGCTCCAGGAACAGCAGGGCCAGGCATGCTTCTGACTCACTCATGTAATCTGAGTCACAACACAGGAGAACATAGGAAGTGCTCCTGCCAATCCAAGATCAACTCTACTCTGGTCTGCCAACCATTTAGAGTTTCAGTCACAGCAGGCTAGGCCAGCTCCAGAGAGCCAGTGCAGTGTCCCCTACCACAACTGTTCACTGTCAGACAGCATGTTAATCTGATTGACAGCACATTGCACAAATCACAAATAAAGAGGAAAAAGTGGATAAGGCCCATGTGGAAACAAGCCAATCAGGACAGAGCCAACCAAAGGCCAGCATTCTGAATGACTGACAGTGAGTGGCCAGGAAGGGGTGAGGCAGGAGCCCAGCCTGGCTGCCTGTGACAGAGTGATTTATTTTATTTATTTATTTATTTGCTTGCTTGCCACTGCAAGGTAGGGGAAATGAAAAGGGAAGGGTCAGTGAGCTAGCATGGCACAGGGGACCCCACAGGACAGAGGAAAGGGAAGGTGTGGGAGAGCCTGCAAGATTGGGGAGGGAAAGGGGAGCCCATGCCACTCAATGTGGAAGGGGAAAGGGTTGGGGAGCCCATGCAGCCATGTGGCCATGAAAGGTGTCCTGCCTTCCCACGTGGCACCCCCACATAGAATGAGTTTTGACACCTCTGCTCTAAATCAATTGTATTTGCCTGCTGTGAGCAGCCACACCCTGGATATGTCCCCACCCCTTGGGAGCAGGCAGGCACCTGGTCCTCCACTGCCCTTCAACAGCACCACTGCCTGCAGTCAGTCCCAATAACCACCATCATTTGGGGGTCCACGAAATATTTTCATGTTAAAAAGGGGTCCTCATACTTGAAAAGGTTGGGAACCACTGTTTTAAACTATCCCTAATCTTGCACTTCCTGTCAGAGGAAACATTTCTCTATGCTTCCTTTCAAGTCAAAAAAGACATTTACCACCTAAGGAAAAGGTTTCTATGAACAAAACTATTTACATACCCTTATCAGAGTCATTCCTCGTGGGATTAGAAGAGACAGGGACAGTGTCCACTGGTTGAAGCTGGGAACCTCTGCCCTCTTCATCCAATGCTGTTGAGTCTCCCTCAAAGTCCTGGCTTTGAGAGAGTTCCAGAGCTCCAAAACCCAACTGTGATGTGCCAGAATCTAGCACCAAATATCAATAAGAAAAAATAACATACAAATTGCTATTAAGCATTAACTGTACCTCTATTGTACACTGGAACAAAATAATTAGCTAATTTACAGATACCTTCCCTGGCAGAAGACACATTAAAAGACCTGCTATGACTCTGAGCTACCACCTGGCGAGGCAGAAAAACTCAGATGCTGCTACAAAAGTGACAGTGACTCTTTAATCATTAAAAAAACCCCTCAGTAATATGATAGCAGATGCTTACTTCTTATGTCCACCATTGTGCCTAACAAGTTACCAAACAATGGTATAAGGTATTGTAAACCAGGAAATAATTGTTATAAGTCAGTCTTCAGGTGTAGCACTTACGAGTAAACACTAAAGAAGGGGCACTCAATCAGCACTGATATCCAAAGCCCTAAAGTATTAAGATAAGCTCACTAGGCAAATTTTGATTTCTGACCAGTTGCTTCAGTAGGGGACATATTATTTTAAACAGGATGCAAAACAGTTAGTCTATTGAAGGGGAAAACTATACAAATGCACACAAACGCTATGGGAGCTCCAAGAAGATATTAATGCTCTGAGAAAGTCAAGAGCAGAAGAATTACCTTCAGCACACAAGTGTGTAGTGCAGTGTGCACCCACTTCACCTTCCTCCTCAGCCGCAGCTGTCACCACCTCAAAAACTCTACAGTGGAGAGAAGAAATAATCTGGACATTAAGAAATAGGGTGCATTTCACACTAGGGTTTGCAGTGGGCTCTTTTCCTTTTAGTTTATTTTTGTTCACAAGTGGGTCTCTTGGGAGCTCAGCATTTAAACAAAAGGAATTGCTGTCCCCTGGATTCAGGACTGGTCCTCAGCACATCTGAACCATCCCAGAGGGTCACACAGCTATCCAAGAAATGTGCTAGGTTTCACAAACAGGATTTCGGTCTGAAGCCTGAACTGATTCCCTACTGTTCTGTTACGTAGCAGTTAACCCCAGTGGACCTGGCATTGCAACCAATGCCACCACATAAGGGGAATACCTCTAAGAGGAACAGAAACGGAGCTGGAAATTAAGCCAAGGGCTATTGTATCCACCTGTTTTTCCTGGAAGGCTGAGGTAACTGATCAATTACTTGGCTGAGTGAACCAGTCGTGTCCAAATGGGTAGAAGTGTCCATGGGCTCTGAAAACATAGAATTGAACAGAGAGAAACTTCTGGATATAGAGTGACATACAGGCTTGTGGAAACCTCAGGTCAGTGATACCTATTAATCCTACTAAGCTCACCCCACTGTCACAATACTCCTCTCTTCATAATGATTCCCAAGCCCCATACCATCCCCTCCGAAGCCTGCAATCCTCAACTGTCTCATCAACACAAATACAGTATTGCTTAAAGTTTCATTCTCGTGCAACTGGAAAACAATGCCTCAGATATTAATAAAAGGTAGTCACTTGTGCTCTCACCCGTGAGCTGCTTTTCCTGAGAAAGGTCAACACCTTTGTCTTCTCTTCCTCCACCAGCAGCCAGCGTGCTACTCTGAGGACTGGTCATTATCTCCTGTAAAACACACAGACCTGATTTCTGCAACTCTGGTTCTTCACTGGGCAACTGGAGAGAATTCGGCCCAAACTGAGCTTCCTTCTCCCAGACCGACCGTCCTCACAGCACAGCCGAACTCTCTATCAACACACATCTACTTGTTGGAGGGAAACTCATATTTCACCTCCTTCCACCTCCCTCCAAGGAGCTTCCACTCACCAGCACTGGGCTCTGGCAGTGGGGAAGACGTGAGGCTAGCAGGCTGAGGCAGCCATGAGCAGCGTCCACCGCACTCTCTGGCTGGGAGTCCTCAACTATCAGGCAGGGGGTGTCCTGCTGAGAGAAGCCTAACTCTAGCTGGCTCTGGCTGGGGTCCATCCACTACCCTAAAGCGAGAAGACAAGGGGGTCAGAGCAGCTGCGACCCGCCCCAGGGCCTGCCCGAAGGAGTTACTTTCACGCAGGCCGCGGCCTAGGGCGCAGGGACGGAGGGAGACCAAAGCACGAGGCGCGCCCCCAACCCGGCGTCTCCGGCTCTGTCGCGCCGGCCGCGGCCCTGTACCGCAGACTCCCGGCCCTCGGGTGAGCAGCGGGGTGAGGCGGGAGAGCCGAGCCCAGCCCTGGGACCTCCCCGCCCCGCTGCTGCCCCAGCGCGCCAGGGGGAGGAGCGGAAACGGGTCCCGGCGCCGAGAGCCCCGCGCCCCGCCTCGTCTCGTCTCGTCTCGTCTCGGCCCGGCCCGGCCCGGCCCGACTGGCAGCGCCGCCCGCCGCCTCAGCCGGCCCGGCCCGGCCCGGCCCGCCGCCGCTCGCTCGCGCGCTTCCCGCGGCTGCTCACGGTTCCCTTCAGCCCCGCCGATTGGCGCCGGCGCAAGACGTCCCGCCCCACGCTCGGCTGCGCGGTCACCGGGGCAACGCAGCGCTTCGCCGCCCGCAGGGCCCAGGCCTGGTAAGCGAGCGGCCGGCAGCGGGGCCACCGGGCCTGGCCCTGGCCTAAGGGCCCGGTACAGCCCGCCCCGAGCCCTGAGGCGAGCCAGCGGAGGGGCTGGGGCCCTTACCCTCGTGGTGGGGGGTCGCAGGCGGGGCCACCAAGAGACATGGACGAGGCCTGACCACTTCCAAAGGGACAGGTGTGTTAGTCTAGTCCAGCCTAAAGCACACACCCCCCCCCCCCGGACTCCTGTGGCACTCCAAGACAAACAGATGCGAAAAATAAATTGCTTAGTCTTTAAGTGCCACAGGAATCCTTGTTTTTCAAGCCTGACAGCCACAGCCCCCGCTTCATGCTCGAGGGCAAGGACAGATCCTTCTGTTACATGCTGGAGCCCAGCCGGGCCAGCGCTCTCAGCCCCCAGCCCTTCCCGCAGACGGAAGGCGGCTGCTCTCCCATCCACTTGGCTGCAGCAAGGAGGCTGCATTGGTCCTGTTGCCCCGCAGCAGCAGGCTCTAGCAGGGTCCTTAGGCAGCAGCTCTCTTCTGCAGCCAGTCGGAGGAGAGCAGTGGGCCACCTGGCAAGGCTATGTGGGCTACAGCAGGGGTCAGCAACCCAAAAGATAAGAAGAGCCATTTTTTAAAATTCCTTTTGAGAGCCACAACAGCTGTAACCTCCCAGTGGGGGAAGGAGGAGGACTGGGCCAGGGCACATCCTGCAGGGTCCCCTGGCAAGGGGGTAGGTGTCCAGAACAAGGAGCTGGCCCGCCATGGGGTCCCCTGGTGGCAGATGGGAGCTGGGAGCCTGGCAGGGGCCACCTGCAGGGTCCTCCGATGGCAGGGGTAGGGGCAGGGGCCAGAGCTAGGCATGGACCACCCATAGCGTCCACTGGTGGCAGGGAGGTGGAAGCTGAAGCCCACAGCTGCAAGGAGACAGCCAAAGAGCTGCATGCAGCTCCAGAGCCACACATTGCAGACCCCTGGGCTATGGGCTGGGAACCACTTTCTTATAGGATGTTTCTGTAGCTAACCCTGCACCAACAAATCCCAGTCCAGATAAAGCTGAAAGACTGTTGCAGGACTGGGGGGGGGGGGGGGGGGGGGGGGGGGGGGCCCCAGGATGTGGGATGCCTCAGTTAGTGAAGTATTTTAGGCTTTAATAAATATAGCCCCTCAAGACTTCACTTTGCACTTTTGTTATATTGCTCTACACCACTTCCAGATAAACCATCAGATCTAGCCCTAAACCTCCAAGGTACTGGCTTACGTTCTCATTTTAGCTGGAACACACATGATGGCCAGTAAAGTTACTGGTAAGCATCCCTCCCAGACACTAACTGGTATCAGGCATCCACTGAAGGCAAAAACCCTATCAATTCACACAACTGCAATATTACATAGTGGGGATGGGGAAGAAGGGGATTCTTTCCACCCTTAAACTGGTGATCAGCTGACACCCGAAGGCAGAAGGGGTAACAGCCCATGTAATTCTATGCCAGTCTGTGTCACAGGTGGTTTTAATTGTCATCCATAGAAATACCTACCTCCCTTCAGAAACTTCACAGGACTCTTTGCCTCAATGATATTCTGACTCAGTATCACCAGTATTCCCTTTTATTTGTTCTGAAAAGCAAAAGATTAATTTCAGTGAGTGCAGTCTCTCTCTGCTCTTCTGGGTTTAAACAAAAAGGGGTTAAATGAAAGACTAATTCACTTTCTCTGTGTGAAGAGAGAGTGACAAATACTCTTCTCTTACTTGTTCCTTTTTCTGAGTGGTGAACTCATGCACAGTTCATTACATGATCCAGCAGAACTTGTCTCTACTTAAAATGCTACAGCAGCACTGCGGTGCCACTACCGCGCTTCAGTGTGTAGATACTACTAATTCTGATGGAAAAGGTTGTGTCATTTGTGGTAATCCACTTCCCAGAGAGGCGGTAGAAAAGGCAATGGAAGAATTCTTCCAGTGACCCAGCACTGTCTACACAGGGGCTTAAGTCAGTTACAACATGCCATGCAGGAGTGCAGATTTTTCAAACCCCTGATGGACATAGCTAAACTGACCTAATTTTGTAGTGTAGGCCATGCTTTATTTTCTTTGGACTTACACTGAAGACTCTAAAGTCCTTTAACCACTCATTTTAAAATTAAGTGTATATGGGGCTGTTCACAGCACCAAGAGCTGAATGCATCACAGAGATGAGCAAAGAAGCAATTTATTTCACAGAGAGTACACGACGATGTAGTATGGTATGAAGCCTTTATCAGCATGACTTTGCTACTCAATAAATGTGCACTCCAAAGCTATAAACTATGCAGATCATCCAAATAAAAGCCAATAAAACTTGCATACCATTATATAGTCTGTATAAACCAAATTTCACAGAAACTCTATTTTAGAAATAGTTGAGTTTATTATTATTATTCTCTGTCCTTCTGCCTGGCCCCCTAACTATTTTTAATCTAACTGTATAGGTATCAGTGAGAGAGAAGTTCCTAGTCATATATTGCAGACCTACAAGGGACCATAGTGATCATCTAACCTGTGGAACACAGGCCATAGAACAACCTCAAAATAATTCCTAGGTTATCTTGATTTAAAATTTGCCAGTAATGGAAAATCCACCATGATCTTTGGTCATGTAATATTTTAAAGGCTTCTAAAATGTTATTAAAAATCTAAACTCATATTTCTTATTTTAAGGTCCAGAGTTTGGGACTTTCCAGAGCTAGAAGAAATACTGCATACCCTATTTGAAACTGGAGCTCTCCCCTTTCCAACAGCAGGTAGCACCCATTTTATGCTCAAGTGAGTTGCTAGATAGCAAATCTTAGATCAGTTTCTGGTGCGGGACTGCATTTCATCTTACATTCATCTTGCATGTCAGATGAATGCAAGTTTACAGAGCAAATTTTCTAAGGGTTAGGATAAAGGAATGCATTTCCTGGTGCCTTTTTAAACAGAAGTTAATGGAAATGACCTAGGAACCTTTGCAGGGGATTATGTGCTGTGAGAAGATGTGGCAGGGCAAGTATTTTTCTACATGCCAAGAAAGCTTAATCCTTAGGCTAGTAAGTGCTACTCAGGTAAATTTGCTTGGAAGTGATTTTAAAAGTTGGAGGAAAGAGTTTCAAAACTAGATTTGTGAGTTGGTGGGTTGAAGGAATTAGGGTTACCTTTTTTGCTTCAAACCCCTGTTTCTATATTATAATATATATAAATGTGACTTTCTTAAATTTGAATAAAGTAGTGCTAGTACCAAAGCAGCTGAAGATTGGAAGAAATCTGGTGGAGAAACTTCTGTTACTGAGGGAATTGCCTTTGCTAGTGCTGGTGAAAGTTGGTTTTATCTGACAAACTTCTGAAGGGTCGAAATACTGCACTTTGCTTTGGTTAGGAGTATTATAAATACCTCAAGTCCGGAAGACTGTGTGCACAGGTAGTGATTGTTTATGTTCCCTCAGCACACAGTAAATTGTGTTGTTAACATCTTTTCTTGGGACACAAAGGTTTCCATTAAGTTGAGAACTATGTAGAAAAATTAAATTTGTCCCTGAGCAGAAAGCCAGCACGAGGCCTGTGATCACATCTGTCCTCAATGGAGTTAAATGGTCAGAAGCCTTGTGCCAACACTGGGGTAAATTTTCTATAGTAAAATCTTTGTGCAAATCTGCAGTGTTCTCTGCATTATGCAAAGTACTCAGTGATCATGACAACATGCATCAACACTGGGTTTTGAACACCATTCAGTTGCAAGGCCCTGTCTGAACAAGAACATGGTAGCAAAATATTCTTAGGAGCACTACTAAGCACAGCCACATCACTGGGAGCCCTAGTGTAAATACAGCTCCAGTGGCTTCCAGCATCTTCAACCCTTCTTTTCAGGTTGGTGCTAAAAACCCCAAAACCACTGAACTGTAATCTGCCAAGATTTTCTGATGTGGGTAAGTAGTCAGCATGATTTCTGGAAACATAATTAAACGTTAACCGTGGTCTGTCTTTATTCTCTGTATTTCCATATAGCACCTAGGAGCCCTATTAATGGATTAAGATTCCATTGGGTTAAGTATTAAGTGCTTGCCACAATTCTTACATTCCTATATCTGCAATAGAGCTAGTGTTGGACATAGTTTAGCTACTGTCATTGCAGACATTAATATCAATAATGGATATATTCACTGTCCAGATAAAGCTTATGAGTATAACCTCTCCAGGAGCTCTTTCCTCATAAGTGCATACCTTATAAAGGACAAGAAATTGTGGTGATGTCCAGCCCAATATTACCAGTTTATGACACTGCTGAAAAAAAACACAAATCAAAACACAGGAAATTCACTGGAAAGAAAGTGTAAGGGTAAGGGGGAGGTGTCAGAACATTAGAGCTCCACCATTAAACATTCAAGTAAGCAACCTTAGCTCTGCTTCAGCTGCCATATGTACTAATACAGAGCCATCTAATTACATGATCATGTAACTATTTCTCAAACATTGCTTTTTCTTACAGACTTTTAAGGTACTTCTTGTGTGGTGTGTAGAAAATAAGGCAAGAGATCTTTCCTCATTCACTGTGCAAGTTGTTAGGTGTGTTTCATTACTGACTGATGATAACAATTTTCCAAGCCTGCTTCTGGCTTCCCATGCTTCACTTATCAGGCTGAAGCTTCTTGTCCTCATTTTCTAGGCCCTGAAGGACTGTGCTCCTCCCTGCTCATCCAACTTCAGTTTTTATTGCGTTACTTCTCCACCTTGTCAACCATGACAGTCTGGAGGCCCTTTGTACTCACTTCTACCACTCTGCATTTTTTCCTCATGACTGGGGCTGCGTATGCTTCGAGTGGGGACAGATGAGGTTGTGGACATTTTGGATTAAAATCTTTAATTGCAACATTACTTACTAGGCAAACCATGAACAGTATCCATCTGATCTTATAAACACCCCTTCCTGTCTGATTTGTTTCTCCCTATATCCCCATTTATTATTTCTGAATTTTGTTTGTAAGCTCTTTGGGGTAATAGTCAAAGTTTCTGTACGTAACAGGACATGCCTGCTGCTCTTTCAGGTATTGTAAAACAATAAGATATTGCATAAGGCTATTAGGAAAGTGCTTGGTATCTTCTGTTTGAGAACCAGTGCATGACTACGTAATTAGATATTGAAATAATTTACATGTGCTGAGGGCAGAATTAAGGTTCACCTTAAGCACTCATATTTAGTAAATTGGGAAGTTAATTGAACTTTCGTGTTGGACTAACAATATTTTGCATTTTCTCTAACATTTCATTTTTCTAAAATGTTAACTTTCTAATTGTTTCTGTATAAAGAAAGAGGTTTGTTTTCTTCACAGTAGAAGTTAATGAGCTGCTGTCATGAGACAAAGCCTATCTCAAACAATATTCAACCTTCCCCCACCCTATTTGCCCCTGAGGGACCACTATCCACTTGGTCTAATAATAATATTTCAAATTAGAAAACATAGCAGGAGACAACACTAGTCAACGCCTAACCCTCAGTCTGTTAACCTGACTTCTCTGGAAATCGCACCAAAGATTTAGGGTGGGATCTGGCCAACTTTATTTTTGCTCTCTTATCCTCTGTTCTTAGATGATCTTTGTTTATTTGCATTTCAACACTAGACTTGCTTATTACAGAGCCTGATGGAATTATGGAGGTTCTATTTGCCTCCAAGTTTGGAATGTTCTCTTTGATTTCCTACATCATTCACAATGGCAAAAGGGCCCACATCTCCTTTTTTTATTAGAGGCTTCACACACACACACACACAAGTGCATGCCATGTAGTCTAACAGTTTGAACAGGAGAGTGGGAATCAGGGCTCCTGGATTCTGTTCCTAGTTCTCTACACTGACTCTGCAAAGATCACCTCACCCTTTTGTGCCCCAGTTCACTCTTGCCCCCAGATTTCCTATAAGAACAAATCACCTTGGAATATTTAAGATCTAGAGATGAAGTGCACTAACTGTAAAGCATGTGATTATTACAGCAACCCCATCCACCAAGTACTGGTTGATTTTTGCATGAATGTTCCTGCTTCTACCTTTACATGGGTCAATCCTGCAAAGGTGCTGAGCTCTCAACTCCCAGCAACTTCAGCAGCAATTACGAGGTCTCAACTTCTTGCAGGTTCAGCTCCTTAAAGCCTGGCTTCTGTTGTCACATTTAAACCATCCAAACAGATGCCAGCAATTGTGCTAGCAGAACACAGACAGTTTGTGCTTGTAGCTGAACCAGAACTGAGTCTGGCTGAGGTAACAGAATCACCAAAATCTGTGTCCAAGCCACACAGACTTTGTCTTTGGGAGGGAAAAGATGCTTTTCTAATGTGTTAGGTACATTACAATCCTAGCATGGCATAGAAAACTTGTATTTCATTTTGTGTTGGGTGGTAGGAACCAACTGTAGCAGAAGAGCTGGGGTTTACTTCAACCAGCTAACATGTTATAACTACAGCTTAATCTGCCTACAGTAGGATTTTAACATCGTGCACTTTGTGTTAACAAGCACCTTTTCTCTCATGAAAACAAGGCCCTATGACAGTATAGCCACACTAATATAATTTAAATCAGTAATTATGTTGAATTGTATCAGTGACCTTACAAAATGTATCAGTGACGTTACAAAATGTGCACCTACCCAAAAATCCCTTCAAGACTAGGAAAAAATCCTCCCAAGTATTTTCAGCAATAATGCAGACTATGGTGGCTTCATTGATAAACCTCCTCATGGAGCCATACTCTGAGAGCCAGGTGATTGTCTGAGCTTCCTTCAACAGCGTCTAGCCCTAGGCATCTTGTAATGGGGAGAAAGGAATTCAGACTCCACAACTTTACCGTTGTGACAGCAAGGGACAAAATAACGTGCGTTGCATCGCCCCAAGGACCTACGGTAACTTGGGGAAGAGCTATCAGGAAGGGAGGGAAGGACGGGCTCCTGCCTCTTCGCCTGATGCCCGACTACCCAGGGATACTTCTCAAGGTCAGGTGAAGCTGGAGCGCCCCCCACCCTCCGGTAAGGAGCCCGAGCAGTGCCGAGCTCCGGGCAGCGGGGCCTCGGACTCCTGCTCCCGGGACGATGCCAGGCGGCTCGGCGGGCGAAAGGGGCGCGGGCTCTCGGCGGCCCGGGCTAGGGGCGGTCGCGGCGCCGGCGGCCCCAGGGATCGGGTCTCCCCCGCTAGGAGCACAAAGGACAAAACGGCGGCTGCAGCCGCGATCACATGGCGGGGGGGGGGGGGGCAGGAGCCCAGCCAGCCCCAGCCTCGGGCCTTTCCGCCCTCTCTTTCTCCCCCTCCGGCCGCTTTACCTGATTTCACGCCACTGGGCGGCAGCCGAGCAGGCCGAGCTCCCGGCCCGGGCAGGGGCAGGGGCGCTACGGCAACATCCCCGCCCTCCGGCTGCAGCCCGCCCCGCTGACATCAGCAGCGGCTCCGCCCGCCCGGCAGCTCGGGCCCGAAGTCCCCGGTACGTCAAGGCCCCTTGCTGCCGCTGGGGAGCCCCCGGCGCGGAGCCAGCAGCCGCCGAGCACCGGGCGCCGCGCAGGGGGCGGGGAAGCGCTTAGCGGGCAGCCGGGCTCGCTCGGGGCAGGCTCTCAGCACTGGCAGCAGGGTGAGACGGGAAAGCTGGTGCTGGATCTGGCAAGCGCGGAACGGGGCCTGGGCACCGGCAGCCCGGGGAACCTGCCAATGGACGCCGGAGTTGGTGCAGACGGGCTCTGGGGAGATGGCGGGCATGAGGCAATAGCACAGGGGCACTAGCTTTCTAAGGGGCTATATGCGACCCTCATTACTGTAGCATCTGAGCACTTCACAGTGTATTTCTCCTCATCTGGTCCTTGTGATTTAGGGAAGTACAATTAACTGCATTTTATAGATGGAAGACTGATGCACGGAGTGTAAAGCGAGGGACAAAGGGTCTGAATCAAAGAAGGGAATTCAACCTGAATCTCTCAGGTTCTAGGAAAAACAAGCAAGGAGTCCTGTGGCACTTCAAGACTAACACATTTATTTATTGCATGAGCTTTCATAGGAGAAAATCCAGTTTCATCAGATGCTTTCAGAATGGGAGAAAATAAATGTAGGAAAGTGTAAGTCATCAGATCAAGGAACACTGTAACAGCTAATCAAATCAATTTCTAGGCTTTCCACTCTGAACTACTAAACCACCTTTCCCAGGGGTTAAAGTATAATTTGGGGGTCCCTGGAACACTCCCATGCCAGTGGGCCACCCAGACCCCAGGTCCTGCCCCCCCCCCATGCCACCACTGCACCCCCTGCCCCACAATACCCCCCGCCAGTGTAAGGCCTCTGAAAATAGAATGTGGGCCCAGAATGCAATGTTCCAGGGCCTGCATTTTTCAATGGTGGGCCACAGAATGCAGTGTTCAACTCCATGTTCTATTTTTGGGGGCCCTGGAACACGGAGTCCCTAAAAATAGTGGGCCCCTGAATGGCATTCTGGTGCGTCCCCCCTTACTTTAACCTCTGATCTTTCCTCAAAATTGGGGAGATGCAGATGCATCAACAGAATCTAAGAGATGAGAATGGGAAGTCAGACTACTCATTGAAATATAGGTAATGGGGACTGGCCTGGGCATTAGCATCTTGGGGCTGGAGGTGCCATGGTGTGGTTCTTCTAGCACTGGAAAAGTAGAGTTGACTGGGGTCTGGGCACTGGAATATGGGGTGGGAAACTAGACACTTGCCATCAGAATCCGCAGGGGTAGGGAGGGTGGGGAATACCAGACAACTGGCACTGGAATTTGCATGGGCATGCAAAACTCCTCAGTGGTTTTTGTCTGTTTATTCAACTGGCCCCAGTATCCAGCAGAGACTTGAATCTGTAATATGAGGAAGCAGCCCTGGTGGATGAAAGTCAGAAATAGGTGGAGATCATAGCCGGGGCTGTGGTGAGGAGGTGTGTTGGGGGCGGGAAGAGGAGGAGGTTGAGGGAAGGAGCTTGCCCAGAGTGCTGAGAAGCAGTTTTGGTGCTAAGGAAGATCATGAAGAGGGAATGGTACTGCCTGGCAAGAGGGCAAGCTTTAGTTTCAGCTACAATGTAAGAACAGCCATCTTGGGTTAGGTCAATGATTCCTCTAGCCCAGTATTCTGTCTCTGATAGTCAGGGCCATCCTTGGGCGGGGGGCAGAGGGGCGATCACCTCATGGCCCCATGGGCCCTGCAGTGTCCTACCATGAACAGGGCAGTGCGGGGCCCGCACCGCTACCCTCCCCCACACAGCCAGCTGTTCTCCATCCTGGGGGCAGGGTGAGCCAGCCAAAGGCAGGGGCCGGGTTTCACAGTCCCATCACCCCCCCCCAACACTTTTCCTTTGACTCTGTGCTGTAGGCAGCAAGGTGGGGGCGGGAGGAAATGGTGCGGACCCCATGCTGCTTCCTGCCCTCTCCCTGTTATCTTCGGCCCAGAGCCAAAGGCAGCACATGGGGGGGGGGGGGTGCTGGGAGTGCAGAACCCATCCTCTGCCTTTGGCTGGCACACCCTGCGGAAAAGCTGGCCTAGGGGCAGAGCAGGCCAGCCCAGGGGTTGGGCTCCGCTCTCCTGGCCCTTCCCTGGGCCAGCTGTTCCGGGAGGGCTGGCCCAGAGGCGGGGGTGGGAGAGCAGAGCCTGACCCCTGGGGCTGGCCAGCACAACCCTCCCCAGTGTGTGGGGGGGGTGAGAGTGGCAGGGGCCCACACCCCCCTAACATGGACCTGCTGATAGTGGCCCTGGCCCATGCTAGATGCTTCAGAGGGAATGGACAGAACAAGGCAATTTTGAATGATCCATCCTGTTATCCAGTCCTAGCTTTTCACAGTTAGTAGTTTAAAGACTCCCAGAGCATGGGGCTGCATCCCTAATCATCTTGACTAATGGTCACTGATAGACTAATCGACAGTGAATTAAACTAATTATTTTTTTTAACCCAGTTATAGTCTTGGTTTTCACAACATCACATGAAAATGTGTTCCATAGGTTGAATGCGCTATATATGAAGTACTTTCTTTTGTTTGTTTTAAGCTTGCTGTCTGCCTATTAATTTCATCAAGTGACCCCTGATTCTTGTGTTGTATGAAGGGGTAAATAACACTTACCAATTCACATTAGCTACACCATTTATGATTTTTCAGACTTCTATCATATCCCCTGTCATCTCATTTTGAAACTGAAGAATCCCAGTCTTTTTAAACTCTCCTTGTTTTGAAGCTGTACCATCCCCCCAATCTATTTTGTTATTCTTCTCTGCACCCTTTCCAATTCTAATAATCTTTTTTGAGAGGAGGTAAACAGAACTGTACATAGTGTACAAGCTGTGAACATACCAAGGATTTATATACTGGCATGGTGATATTCTTCTGTTTTATTATCTATCCCTTTCCTAATGGTTCCTCACATTCTGTTAGTGTATTTTGATTGCTACTGCACATTGAACAGTAGCGGTTTTCAGGAAATTAACCACAAATGATGCTGAAATCTTTCTTGACTAGTAAGAGTTAATTTAGTCCTCATTATTTTGTGTATAGAGTTGGGTATATTTTTCCCAATGTGCCTTACTTTATATTTATCAGCGTTGAATTTTTTTTTGCTATTTTGTTGCCCAGTAATTCAGTTGCGTAAGCTCCCTTTGTAACTCTTCATCAGCTTTGGATTTACAGAATTATTCAAGATAATTATTTGAGAATTTTTCCATCTCACAGTTTACTTTTTTTTCAGATCATTCATGAATATGTTGAATAGCAAAGATCCCAGTACTGATTCTTGGAAGACCCTGCTATTTGCCTCTCTCCATTGTGAAAATCAACTATTTATTCTTACTCTTTGATTTCTATCTTTAAAACAGTTAGGCTGTGTCTACACTGGCAATTTACTTCGAATTAAGGAGGATTAAATAGAACTAAATTAGTGCACATCCACACTGGCTTTCATCAGTTTGACCTATGGAATTCCTTAGTTCAAACTAAGGAAAGCTTGCTTTGAAATAGTGAAACCTGCCTTTAATTCCAACTAACTGTTAGTTCAGACTTATTAGTTCGAACTAACCAAATGTAGACACGTTAGTTCGAACTAACCATTAGTTCAAATTAGACGTGGTTTGACCTTTTTCCTCCCAGGGTGCATGGCACCAGGGAGGAAGTGCCTTCCTCTTTGTATGGGATTGGGAGGGGGGATGCCACACTTCCCATGGTGCCATGTTGCCACACTTCCTAAACTGAACTAGCAAGTCCTGTGGATGGACATTGCTAGTTCTGCTTAGGTTTCTAGTGGGGACATGCTTGTTCGAAGTAAGTTAGTTTGAATTAATCAAAATTAGTTCACACTAATTAATTTGAACTAACTTAGTTTGAACTCTGTTCTAAAGTGTCGACGTAACCTTAGTGATTGATGAGAGGATCTTTCTTCTTTTCCCACAATTGCTTACTTTGCTTAAGAGCCTTTGGTAATGGATTTTGTCAAAGTCCAAGTACACTACATCCACTAGATCTGTGGTTCTCAACCTTTTGCGGGTTGCGACACACTTGGTGACATGCGCAACCTTACAGGACACACCAGCCCACCCCACCCCTTAAGCCAAATCCAGTCCCTGTCCTGTTCACCACCCTCCCCCATTTGGACACATTACTGTGTCACCACACAGAAGTAAGTGGTAAGTGTGTCACAGAGAGCTGGGGAGATGGCTGGATTCAGCTAGGAGGGATTGGGCTGGTACATCCTGGAGGTCACAACACACCACCAAGCATGTCATGACTTGCCAAAGGTTGAGAACTACTGCTCTACAACACATTTGCAGCTGTGTGATGACACAATAATATGTCTGAGAACTGCTGCATAGATCACCCTTCCCCCTGAACTTTTTGACTCCTTCAGAAAATTCTAATAGATTGGTGAGGGATGGTTTCTTTTTACAAAAGTCATGTTGACTCTTTTCCAACATATCATGTTCATCTAGGTTTCTGATCATTTTATTCTCTACTGTAGTTTCAACCAATTTGCATAGTACTGAAGTTAGACATACTGGCTTGTAAGTGCCAGAATTGCCTCTGAAGCCCTTTTTAAAAATAGGCATCACATTAGTTACCTTCTGGTCATCAGTGGTGAGACTGATTTAAGCAACAGGTTACATACCACAATTAGCAGTTCTGCAGTTTCATATATGACCTCCTTCAGAACTCCTGGGTGAATACCAGGTGGGCCTGGTGACTTATCACTGTTTAATTTATCAGTTTTTCCAAAACCTCCTCTACTAACTCCTCAATCTGGGACAGTGCTTCAGCTTTGTGACCTAAAAAGAAAGGTTTCCATGTGGTATTTCCCTCATATCCTCTGCAGTGAAGACTAATGCAAAGAATTCATTTCTCTTTTCTGCAACAGTCTTGGCATCCTCAAGTGGTCCTTTAGTACCTCGATCATCCAGTGTCTCTGCTAACTGACAGGCTAGCTGCTTCTGAAGTACTTCATTTTTTTTCCTGCCTTAGCTGGTTGTTCTTCAAATCTTTTCTTGGCCTGCCTTATTATACTTTTATACTTGACCTTACAGTGTTTATACCTTTCTGATTTCCTAACTAAGATATGATTTCTTTTTTTTTTTTTTTTTTTGAAAAAAGATTCCTTTTGCCTCTAACTGCCCTTCACTCTGCTGTTTAATAATGGAAGCATTTTTTTCTGTCCATTTTAGTGATATCTTCTATATGGCCACTGTCCATGCCCAGGGTACCCTATCTCAAAATCAAGGTCAGGGTAGGTTGCAAAAGGAGTGCAGATTCTCCAAATTGATGGTTAATGGTGCAGTTAGCAATTAGATGCTGTGAAAAGCGAAATTATTTAAACTCTATTCCTTTTACCAGAAATGTTATCCTGATCCCAAAGGGTCAGCCACTTTACCAGAACAATATAGGTTTGAATCTCACTCACAGTACCATGCGACTAGTCAATTCTTTAGTAACTGAACTAAAGGTTTATTATTAAGGGAGGAAACAAATAAGAGATGTTAAATAATTAAAGCAATCAGATGTATTCAAAAGACCTCCAAGTCCATAAATATGAGATTCTCAGTAGAACTGTGGAGTTTTCAGGCTTGAATAGTCCCTCTGGTACATGTCCAGTACCTAGATAGGTATCAGTTCTTTGTTTTAAATCTGCTGTTGTAAATGCATTGATCTCTAGGGAAGCAGGAATGAGAACAACTTGACAAGATGGAGATGATGAAGCTGCATTTTATAATTTGATCTACTGTGTGGCTTGTTTCAAACATAAGAACACAGCTCATGGGAAGGGCAAAGCACTTTCAGTGGCCCTAACTTGACAGACATGTCCCTACACATCCTGAGGATTAATATGTGCTCTCCTGGCTTCTTCCTAGACTCACTGTAAAGATAATGCTCCTCGATGAGTCATCAGTGCTGACACTAATCTGTCTGGGGCATGTAACCCAGTAGCACAGCATAAATGTTTGGATACAGACATATATCACATATATCCACAGCTTATAGTGCAAAAACAATACATACAGAGACAATATTATCGTAGTTAGCAAATTATAATCTTTCCAATGGTAAGTCTCATAAAATTATTGAAATTTTATGATATTGACCTCAATATATTATAAATGGTCACCCCTAATCCAAACACCATCACAAGGAGTTTATATATATACTGCATTCAAGTCTTTATTATAGTGTTTGGGTTTTTTTTTCCTTTGTCTTTTTGATTATGTCTGTTTCTGATTCACAGGCACAATATTTTTTTTTAGATTATTCCCGGAATAATAAAAATTGTAAGTATACAGTGTCCCCTAGAGGGTGCCCTGATGTCAGTATCTTTTCTCAGAGAATGTTGTATTCCAGGTGCTGGGAATGACACTTGTCCCACTTGTATTGGAGCTGTTGGCTCAGCCGTAACCCACAAGTAGCTACCACTTTTTAAATAGTTCTTTAAAGTTGAATTGAAATACTTTTTAAAATATACCAGAATCTCAGCATTATGAATGCCTCAGGAATAGAAGTTGTAACTCTGAAATGTTCATAACTCTGAACAAAACATTATGGTTGTTCTTTCAAAAGTTTACATATTGATAAGATTGATTTAATATAGGTATGAAACTTTACAACGCAGATGAAGAATGCTGATTGTAACCATTTTAATTTAAATTAAACAAGCACAGAGAGTTTTCATATCTTAAGTCTTTTTTTTTTTTAAACTTTCTGTTAACAGAGTACTGTTCTGTATTTGCTTTGTTGCTTTTTTATCTCTGTTGCTGCCAGTTCCAAAAGAGGCGTGTTGGTTACTGGTCAGATTGTAACTCTGGTGTTCATAACTCTGAGGTTCTGGGGCATACAACTAACATGTAAGATCCCACCCACCACATTACAGGGTCTCAGACTTGCTTTACAGTTACAAATAAATACATACAAAAGTAAAAAGAGAGGTTTTACATTCCAAGAACTGAAGTTAGGTTTTTGTGTTCTTCCTGCAAAAATTGTTGGTATCACCAATTCTAAAGCAGCAGAGCAGAAAGCAGCCTTCCTTCAGAGATACCATCAACTCTTGCAGGAGAAACCAAGATTCTTCTTTGAGCACTGCTCACATACATTCTAATGTAGGTATGTATGTGCTGTAGCACACAGTCTTCTGGAAAGCTTTTTGCCATAGCCTAACTCCATACGGTCAATCGCCAATGCCTTCTTGGTCCCACACTCTAGCCGCAGTATATAGGTGGCACGGACCCTGCCCACCCTTCAGTTCCTTCTTTCCACCTGAGCAATGGTCTTGAACTGCTTTGCCCTTGCGATCCTGTAGCCACCTGTTTTCCTGTTGTTCTTCATCAAAATTAGCTTATTTAGTTCATTCAGTATCCAGTTCTAGTTCTCAAGAGTTTAGTTTACAGATCTTCAAGGCATCTCCAACACCAGTTTAGCATCTTGGACCACAACACACATGGCACCAGTCTCTGACCAGGCTAGGTTTCAAGCCATGAGCTTCCTGCAAGAAGGCCTTTCTGGTCAGCAGTTCCCCCCAGCCAATGCCTGAAGTGTCTGGGTGAGGGCCACAGAGCCAACAAATGCCGTATCTGTCAGTCCTTCAAGCTGCAGACCCAGAAGGAGAGGGAGAGCTGTCTTCAGCCCTCACCATTGAAGCAGCCCTTCTCTCAGCATGAAAGCGACACTGGGGTCATCGACACAGCGAGCTGCCACAGCACTGGCATTGCCATGGCACTGGTCTCCATTGGACAAAAAAAAGTAGTGTACAAGTTGGGAAGGAGCACCAGCAATGAAGGCCTCAGGGGCTGGATGAAAGAGTAGACCTCATCATTAGTCGCCTTCTCTGGCATGGGCTAGAGACCCTCTGACTCCGGTGACCTTAAAGACACTTTCGGTCCTGGCACCATTGACACTGGAGACATTCGAAGAGGTGAAGGCCCTACTAGCACTGCTGAGGCCTCCACCCCTGCCAAGAATGGTAGCATCAAGGGGAAAGCCCTCAATGGCCTCAAAGGCCTGGTACCACCCTCTACACAGGCCCAGACCTCCAGCATCACAGTCCCCAGCATGGGAAAAAATACAAGGAGCCGTGTGGCACTTTAAGACCTGCCATCAAGGCATGGGAGCTGGACCAGGGACCAGGCGGCCAGGCCTTGCTCCTCGATATTGTAGCCTGCCAAGCACTGAGCCTCCTGCTTGCTGGAATGCTCTCACTCCTGTAGCACAGGGTTGTGGTCAGAGACTCAATCAGAGCTTCTGTCACCAGCACTGGAGTCTCTGCCTAAGTTCTCCCCAGAGCAGCCCTTGACACTGTCACCACAGTCCCTCCAGCATGATCTCACTCCAATCGTTGGAGACCAAGATCTGACACCAGTATTGACGATCATCCTCCTCATCAGTACCAGTTGGCAGAGATACACAGAGTTCAAAGAGATTGGAATCACTGATGGAAATGTGTCTGTCAACCTTGAGGGCCTGGCACAGATCCAGGAATCACTGCAGCTGCAGCACCACCTCACTGACCTCTCTGCTAGGCTCACTGAGTAGTGCTGACTCTGCACCAGAGCCTGACAGAAGCCCCTTCCAGCACCAGGACTGACCGAGATGAAACAACCAGCTTGCAACATCAAAGAAAAACCCAGCCATGGCATCCCCACACACATTTGTGCAGACTTTTCTGGACTTCACAGCCCAGTGGTTATACTGGGACCCTTGGCCATGCCACCAAGATGGACCCCCTCTCCTCCTCAAGAGCACCATGCTCTCACTCAGGACAGGACACACATGGATCAGACTCCAACTCAAACCCAGAAGAGGCCCGTTGGATACATTCTGGGACAGCTGACACATCCACTCCTCATCACCACCCAATGAGGCCATTTACCAGAAAGCCTTCTCCCTCCTAGAGGACCCAAAGGCTCACCAGGAGCTCTTAAAGGGGATGGCCTCCAACCTCGGCTTCCCGGCAGAAGTGGTCAAGGAAGACCTCAATCCCCTCTTCAACATGGGTGACTCCGCACCCTCAGCAAGAGTGACCCTCCTGGTTCATGGAGGAGTACTAAAAATCACCCAAGCTTGGTAGAAAACCCTGTCCTCCATCCCTCTGGTGTCAAGGGGAGCAGGGAGAAAGTACCATGTCCCTGTGGACAAATTCAGGTACCTTTTCACCGACCTCACACTGGGTTCCCTGGTTGTTGATGCAGTAGACCAGAAGGAGAGGCAAGGCCAACCTGCATCCACCCGCAAGAACAAAGAGGCCAAGAGAATGGATCTCTTCAAGAGGAAAGTTAATTCAACCATGGTGTTAAAACTGTGCATAGTGAACCACCAGGCCCTCATAGAGATGCACAGTTTCAATTTGTGGAACGCCTTCCACAGACATCTAGCCACAACTCAGACTTCAACATGATCATGGACAAGGGTCTGCTGGCAGCAAGAGCAACACTCCTGGCTCCTTGGGATGCGACGGACGAGTGGCCTCATCAGTGACCATAAAACAAGCAGCATGGCTGCAAGGCTCCAGGTTGTCAGCCCAGATGCAACAGGTCAGACAGGACCTTCCATTTGAGGGCCCGGCCCTGCTCACAGAGCCCACCAACATGAGGCTTCACAGAATGAAGGACTACCAGGCCACCCTCCAATCTCTAGGGATATACACTCCACAGGGCACAAGGTGTCCCTTTTGGCTGCAGACCTCCCAGCAGCAACAGCACAACTAGCAACAGCGTCCATTCCAACAGCAGCAGCAGGACCAGAGGCGTCGCTGGCGGTGGGCACCCGGGGCACGTGCCCTGAATCCCAGCACTGGTGCCCCAGATCTCTGGCCCAATTCGGCTGGAGATCCAGGGCCCAGTTGCCGGCAGCTGCGGCAGATCCCGTCCCCGGCCAGGGATGCGGGACCCAGCCTCCCACAGCCACTTCTGGCCCTGTCCCCAGCTGGGGATGCGGGGTCTAGCCGCCTGCGGCAGTGCGGCAGCTTCTGGCCCTGTCCCCGGCCAGGGGGTGGGGCCTGCAGGCCGGGGGCAGGGCCTGGGCCCATGCCCCAGGTCCCTCCCTGGGCCAGCGATGCATCTGAGCAGGACTTCAGAATAGAGACAGGAGTAAAAGGCAGAATTCCCAACAGTCTTCACAACCCAACTCCAGCCACTGGTCCAACAACCAGAGACACTGGTTTTGACAGACCTCTTGACTCATGGCAGCAGCTCCAACCCAGATCCTGTTCCATCGCTCACCTTCCAGGACCGCCTCTCCCAATTCCAGCACCAGTGGGCTGAAATCACCTCTGATCGCTCGATATTAGATATAGTCTTTCATGGCTGTGCCCTCCAGTTCAGGTCCAGGCCCCTCGATGAGAAACTGCCCCACTCACCACACCTTTGGGGACCCATCCCACAAACATTTGCTGGCACAGGAAGTCCTTGTCCTACTAAGACAAGGGGTGGTGGAACGAGTGCCACGCAGCAAGAGAGGCAGGGGCTTGTACTCCAAATACTTCCTGATACCAGTGGCAAATGGGGGCCTAAGATCCATTCTGGACTTGTGCTACCTAACATGTTCCTGAGAAAGATAAAGTTTCATATGGTGTCACTGTCTCACATAATCCCATCTCTAGACCCAGGGGTTTGGTTTGCTGCCCTCTATATAAAGACACCTATTTCCACATCGCAATCAGACCCACACACAGAAAATATCTGCAGTTCACCATAGGGAACAGCTACTACCAATTTGCCACCCTGTCCTTTGGGCTCTCCCTCACCCCAAGTGCATTCATGAAGTGTATAGCAGCAGAGACACCTACTGACCCAGGACAAGGAGTGCCTCCTGCACCCAGACCTGAAGTTCCTACATTTGATGGCCTGGAAGCTCCAAGGCTAAACTCAGACGAGAGGACATGTTCCCAAGAAATTAGAGAGATCGTGGTGGGTAGCAGAAAACTTTCTAGTACAAATGCTAGAGGAACCAACTAGGGACCTTGCACCACTCGACCTGCTGCTCACAAACAGGGAAGAATTGATCAGGGATGTAGAGGTAAATGGCAAGCTAGGCAATAGTGACCATGACATGCTTGAGTTCAGGATCCTGATTAAAGGAAGGAAGGAAAGAAGCAAAACAAAAACCCTGGACTTCAAAAAAGCAGATTTTGGCTCCCTCAGGGAACTGATGGGCAGGATCCCTTGGGAAGCTAATCTGAAGGGGAAAGGAGTCCAAGAGAGTTGGTTATATTTTAAAGAAACCCTGCTAAGGGCACAGAAAGTTGCCATTCCAATTAGGAGAAAGAACAAACATGTGAGGCAGCCAGAATGGCTTAGCAGGGAACTCTGCTCTGAGCTTAAACATAAAAAGGAAGCTTACAGGAAGTGGAAGCTTGGTCAGATGACCAAGGAGGCATATAAAGATATTGCTAGGGACTGCAGGGATAAAATCAGAAAGGCCAAAGGACAAATGAAGTTGCGGCTAGCAAGGGATGTAAAGGATAACAAGAAGGGGTTCTACAAGTATGTTAATAACAAGAAGAGGATCAGGGATGGTGTAGGCCCCTTGCTGAATAGGGCAGGCATCCTTGTGACAGAGGATGAGGAAAAAGCTGAGATGCTCAATGCATTTTTTGCTTCAGTTTTCACAGGCAGGGTCAGCTCCCAGCCCACTACCATGGGTGTGGCAGATGGGAGAGAAGAAGACAGGCCCTTGGTGACGGAAGGTCAGGTTAGGGACTGCTTAAAGAAGCTGGATGTGCACAAGTCCATGGGGCTGGACGAACTGCATCCAAGAGTGCTAAGGGAATTGGCCGATGAGATAGCAGCACCGCTGGCCGTTATCTTTCAAAACTCATGGAGAATGGGGGAGGTGCCAGAGGATTGGAAAAAAAGCAAATGTAGTGCCTATTGTCAAGAAAGGAAAAAAGGAGGATCTGGGGAATTATAGACCAGTCAGCCTCACCTCAATCCCTGGCAAAATTATGGAGCAGGTTCTCAAAGAATCCATCCTCAAACACTTGGAGGAAAATAAAGTGATCAGGAACAGTCAGCATGGCTTTACCAAGGGTAAATCATGCCTGACCAATCTCATCTCCTTCTATGATCGGATGACTGGTTTTCTGGATGCAGGAAGAACCGTTGATGTCATATACCTTGATTTTAGCAAGGCTTTTGATACGGTTTCCCACAGCATTCTCACTGGCAAATTAAGGAAGTATGGGTTGGATAGGTGGACTATAAGGTGGATAGAAAACTGGCTAGATCAACGGTTTCAGCATGTAGGAATCAATGGTTCCATGTCTAGCTGGCAGCCAGTCATGAGTGGTGTGCCCCAGGGGTCGGTCCTGGGGCCGGTTCTGTTCAACATTTTCATCAATGATCTGGATGATGGAATAGCCTGCATTCTCAGTAAGTTTGCAGATGACACCAAGCTGGGGGGACCAGTAGATACGTTGGAGGGCAAGGACAGGATTCAGGGAGACCTAGATAAATTGGAACAATGGGCCAATACAAATCTTATGAGGTTCAATAAGGACAAGTGTAAAATCCTGCATGTGGGATGAAAAAACCCCATGCACCACTACAGGCTGGGAAACATTCAGCTAAGTACCAGCAGTGTAGAAAAGGACCTGGGGGTCATGGTGGATGGGAAGCTAGATACGAGTCAGCAGTGTGCTCTTACTGCCAAAAAGGCCAATGGCATACTGGGCTGCATCAAAAGAAGTATTACCAGCAGATCAAGGGATGTGATCACTCCCCTCTATTCTGCACTGGTAAGGCCACATCTGGAATACTGTGTTCAGTTTTGGGCTCCCCACTACAAAAAGGAGAGGGACATGCGAGAGAGAGTTCAGAGGAGGGCAACCAAAATGATTAAAGGGCTGGAGCACAAGCCCTATGAGGAAAGACTGAAAGCATTAGGCTTATTTAGTCTGCAGAAGAGAAGATTGAGGGGGGATTTGATAGCAACCTTCAACTACTTGAAGAGATGCTCTAAGGAAGATGGAGCTCAACTGTTCTCTGTAGTAACAGAGGACAGAACGAGGACTAATGGTCTCAAGTTGTGGTTAGGGAGGTCGAGGCTGGATATTAGAAAAAACTTGTTTACTAAGAGAGTGGTGAAGCCTTGGAATGAGCTGCCAAGGGAGGTGGTGGAGTCTCCCTTTGGAGGTGTTTAAGGCCCGGCTGGACAAAACCATGACTGGGATGGTTTAGTGGGAGTGGTCCTGCCTCTGGCAGGGGGTTGGACTAGATGACCTATGAGGTCCCTTCCAGCCCTATGATTCTATGATCCCAAGACTGACCACACAGCTCTTTCACATCAGCACACAGACCCACTAGTGAAGCTCACTCTTCTACCTCAGCAAGATCATCTGAACATGCACACGTAATAGACACTTCTAGGGACCAGGCTTCTCTTCCACTGTTGCATGCCTCATTTTCTCCACCTGGAGAGGCAATGATACCCTTCACATTCAGCCCTGCTGATGACCAAAAAGAATTCAGTTACTTATTTAAAAGATTTGCACAGTAGTTAGAAATTCCATTAGATGAGGTGAATGAGTTCCAGCATGAACTCCTAAAAATACTTCAAACATGGCCTCTTCAAAAATTGTGATACCTGTGGACAATGCCCTGATGGATCCAGCAAATATAATTTGGAAAGCACCAAGCACAATCCTTCCCACAAATAAATGCAATAATAGGAAGTATCACATAACCCCAAAGGAATGGATTTCTTATTTACTCATCCTCCACCCAATTTATTGGTAACCGATGCAGCAAACCAAAGGGGCAAACAACTCAATTTTAGATCAGCCCTACAGGACAAGGACTGGAAACAACTGGACCTTCTGGGCTGACAAATGTATTCATCCTCCACACTGCTAATGAGAATAGCAAATTACTCTACCTTACTCTCAAAGTACAATCATATCATCTATCATAAATGGACACTATTTACAACAGACCACCTGGACAATAAAAGCAAACAATACAAGTCATTACCAACCAAAGGCCAATTGGTAGCACAAACATCTTTACAGGTGTCCTTGGACATGACAGACAATCCAGCCAGAACCACTGCTACAGCTGTAGTCATGCATAGGGCCTCACGGCTCCACACCACAGAATAAAGTAGAGGATCTTCTGTTTGCTAAATATCATTTTTTTTCAGAAAACAATGATGAAGTCTTATACTCAATGAAAGATTTTAGAGCCACTCTTTGCACCCTTGATACTTACACACACACTTTCAAAAGGAAACAATGTTTCAACTACACCCCTGTCTATAGCTTCAACCATACCCATGTCTCCAGCTTCAGTACCAACCTAGACATTATGAGCACCAACGGAGGCAGACAGAGAAGCTATAAGCACAGACAACCACCTCAGATATCATCAAGCACACAATCTCCACCACCAAAGCCTCAATTCTGATGTGTTGATTGAGGGTTTAAGATATCCTCCTTGTGCTGCAGCAACATCTCCACCAAACATGGACTTCGAGTTTTGTCTCACATATTTCCACCACAGCTGGTCTGACATCACAAATGACAAATGGGTCATGTAAATAATCATGAACAACTATTCAATTCCATTCTCATCCATACCCCTCCCACAAACACCCCTTCCCTGTCCCTGTTCAGGGACTCCACTACATGCAAGTTTTGTGACAAGAAATGTATCAGCTACTATAAATAGGAGCTATAGAACTTGTTCCTGCCCAATATAAAGGCAGAGGTTACTTCGTAAGGCAAAAGAAAATTAGGTGATGGAGATCCATTCTAGGCCTAAGACCTCTCAACAAATAAGTGAGATGACAAAAGTTCAAAATGGCTACATTAGCTACAAGAATACCCAGGTTATAACAAGGAGACTGGCCCTTGACCTAAAAGATGTGTCTTTTCACATCACCATTTATCCTTCTTACAGACACTTCCTGAGCTTTGTAATAGACAGACTCTAATACCTGTAAACAGTACTACCATTTGGACTTTCAGCAGCACCACACATGGTCTCTAAAGTCCAGGTGGTAGTCATGGCATACCTATGCACTCAGAGAAGCAAAATCTTCCCATGTCTCAATGGTTGCTTGTTAACAGCACAATGCAAAACAGTTGTCATAATTGCCACCATATGAACCAAGGCCCTCTTTCACCAATTGGGACCCAAAATAAACACAGAAAAATCCACACTAACACTGACACAAGAACTCGAATTCATTGGGGCACACCTCAGCTCTATAACAGCAAAACAATCATTGCCCAAACCATGACTCATGACAATAGTAGATCTCATCTCTTGAGTAAGGATTGCACTGTGGGTCATAGCACACATGGTCCTCCAGCTTTTGGGCCACATGGCAGCCATAACATTCATAGTACCTCACACTAGGCTACACATGAGAGCCCTTCGGGCTTGGCTGTCCATGGTCTACAGACCAAACAAGCACAGCCTCAACAGGCATCTCATCACCCTACTCAACATCAAAGACTCCCTAATATGATGGATCAAAAAAGGCAATGTTATGTGTGGACTTCCATTCACACCACCTTGGGCTACCATCATAATCACCCCTGATGCCTCACCACTGGGTTGGGGAGCACATATTGGCCAACACATGACACAAGGCAGATGGTCAAAAACAGAGCCTGCTTTACATATAAACATCTTGGAACTGAGAGCTCTGTGTTACACTGCCAACATTTCTTGCCACTCATAAAAAACAAACCAATCAAAATAATGGCAGACAACCTAGCCTGTACATTTCACCTAAACTGCCAAAGAGGAGCAAAAGCACCCTCTCTATGTGCTGAAGTAGTTAGGCTATAGAACTGGTGATATGTCACTCAAGTCTTATGTCAGTCACATGTTTACCAGCTGCTCAGAATACCACAGCGGACAAACTAAGCAGGCACTTCCCATACAACCACGAATGGCAAATAAATGACAACATACTTGTAGCAGTGCAGTTGCTCTGCTACAGTGCTGCCGGGGTTAACTGGGCGTGGGAGCCAGCAGCCAATGGGGTGATTGGGCTTCTGAGCCAATCAGAGGGAAGAAGCCCAGTGTAAAAGGGAGCTAAAGGGCTAGCTCAGTCAGTTGGCCTGAGAAGCCTAAAAGAGGTTTCCCTTCTGACTGGCTGAGGAAGCCAGCACCCTGGAGAGCTCACAGTGAGCTGGCCAGCAGCAGGAAAGCTGGAGCCAGATGGGTTGAAGGCGTGGAGCAGCAGTCCAGAGGTAAGGAAGCCTGGAGGGACAGTGGCTGGGACTCTGCAGCAGCTGGCCAGAGCCAGATGGTAGCAGTGGCTGGAGAAGTGGTCCAGGGGTAAGGAACCAGGGAGGGAAAGCAGCTGGACTCCAGCAGTGACAGACTTGTGTGTGACTAGGGTCTTTGCGGAAGTGGCCTAGGGAGTTGGTGTAAACTGGTGTAGTGACTGGGGGAGGTTGAGGCCTCACTGGAGGCAGTAGGGTACCTGGGTTGGGGCCTGGAGAAGTTGGTGAGTCTAAGTCCTCCCTGCTCCCCCACAGTGCCAGGAGCAGCACAGGCTGGCAGGCCATTGACTTTAATAAGTGGCCAGGAGAAAGGCCAGCTGGAATGTACCTTGGAAGGGGTGGACTGATAGGCTTAGCTGGAGGGTTAAGGGCTCAGAGAAGGGACTCAGAGCAGAGTTGGGTATGGAGAAGAAGTGGAGCACAGAGCACCAGAGGAGACCACTTGAGCTAGATTCCCCAGTAACACCACCAGGAGGTGCCATCCAGGTGGGTTGAGTGCTGTGAATGCCTTACAGTACCAAACATCTTTCTACCCTGGGGTGCCCCATTATTTGATCTGTTTGCTACACACCAGAACCAAAAATATCAGCTCCTGCTCCAGAGCAAAAACAGGACCAAACTCATTGGGCAATGCTTTTCTCCTCAATTTGACAAAGGACTTCTATATGCTTTTCCCTGCTCTGTGGTGACAGTCTCCATCAATTACCACTAAAGCAGTAGCTTTTGGTGGCTATGAGAACCCCTCTCTTTTGACCATTGTAGAATCCTGGCAATGAAAACATTACTCCAAATGCACCCCAGCTCCCCTCTTCCTGCTGAACCCATTTTTCCTCTGATAGCGTCAAGACTAGAAGAATCAGAAGGCTGTCATTCTTCATAGTATTTCATAATGCTGCTACCAAATCCATTAACTAGACTTCTCTGTGTGTGTGTGTGTGGTTTTGTTTTGTTTTGTTTTGCATTTAGGCTGTGTCAGATTGCTTGGCTCCCTATGCAATGACAAATAGGGAAACAGTTCAAGGTGAAGGATTTCTTACCCTGACAAAATATCCCTGCTTAGTCATCTGTTTGACCAGACACCAAAAGATATCTTGATGCTGTCTTGGTCTAGGAGACTTATGATTATTTTTATATCAATATTTCATACTTGCAATAATCCATATATGATATGCCATGTTTGGTACCAATAGAAATGTTGGTTTATGTATAGGTATCCTATCTGTATTAGAAATTAGGAATATGTGTGTTTTAAGGTAATCGCAGACTGGGTGTCTGCAAAACCTTTGTCCTCTTGATGGCCTGTTAAGCAAACTCCCAGCTACGGTGGGCCTAGGAGGAAACATGTTTGACCAGTCACCCAGACTGACCATGTGACTCAACTCCATTTTGATTTGGCAAGGACTCGGAGCATGGGGAAAGGCAGAGGTGACAAAAGGCAGTGGCCCCATCTCCATTTTTTTTTGTATTCAGTCTCTCTGCAACCAACACCTTCCTCTGGAACTATTCTTCTGGGACTGAACAAAGGACTGAGACCCACTGAGGTGCTGCATACCAGAGGAACTGGAATAAACTGCAAATTCTTCAAGGACTTGCTTCCTAAACATCTAAATTATTTGTATGTGATTCAATTTGACCCTTCAACATCTCTCATGTTTTGTTTGTTTTCTTTCTATATTAAACCTTTAGTTGTAATTACTGAAGGATTGACTGGCAGCATGGTATTTTGGGTAAGATCCAAGCCTATATTGCTCTGGGTGATGTGGCTGGCCCTTTGGGGTCAGGAGAACCTATTTCTTTAAGAGACCCAGTGACTAGTGGGGACCATAGGAGCTGATGTGCAATAAAGGGGGCTGTTTCTATTTTGTTGTGCTTGGTGATGACCAGAGTGGGGAATCAAAAGCATGTTTCGTTACTGACTGGGAGACTGGTTTAAGTCCCACCCATCCATGGGTTTGGGGGTTTGGCTCCTGGTTTTGCAGCTTGTCCTGATTTTTGGCACATTCAGAAGGTTATCCCAGGAGTCCTGGGTCACAATATCAATGTAGCTTTTCTAGGCTTTTATGAGACCCTAGGCATACAAAGTTGTTAGGGTGACTTTAGCTTTATGACACTTGGATAACTATTGAATTCTGTAAGTCCTGTGGATAATAAAACTTTAGATCCTTTGTCTTTTCCAGAATAGGCTGGAACAGGCTCTGCAGTGGAAGCTGTCTGTTAAAGACTTGTCAAATAGTAAATCATACTTCTCCATATGCAGCTTTAAAGGGCTTTTGGCAGAGCTGTAACAAAAGAATTCACTGCCCGTTACAATGTCTGGCACCTGGGCTGAGAGGCAAGGAGCACAGCCTTTACTGGAGCAGGTCAATGGAGCTGCTCTGGCATGTCTGGGGCAAAGCCCTGTTTGCCCCACTGTAGTTACAGCCTTGGTCATTGGGATAACCTGCATTTCCCTTGCTGCCTTGGCCTTAGATCTATCAGGAACTCACAACATGTTCCTGGGGCTGACGCATCCATAAGTGGGTAATGCTTTCAATTTGCATTTTAGCAGTAGGGAAGAACACCCCAACAGAAATGCTGAACAAGGTGAGATCAACATGAGAGGTTTCTCAGGAACTGTACTAAAGGTTTTGTTTTTGTTGTTTTTTTTTCTGTGTGTTCTTTAGTTCTGGTTTTCAGTCAGATGTCGATCTCTTTACTATGAGCTAGAGCACAAAATAGCTGATGATCTATTAAAAACATTCCAGTATGGCAGACTTGAATGGAAGATCTTCCTCCTAAACACTTTTGTAAGCATAAAATGGTCCTAAAATGTGACGTCAAATTCTTCACTATGATGTTCCTGATTTTTTTTTTTTTTTTAATTTCAATTAAACAGTTTCTGACACTAGTCTTAGGATGGAGATACTGTTACATACTGAAGTACTTCTATCCTCTGACTGTATCACCTTCATAGATCCACAGTAACCTTCCCACCTCCCGTTCACCCTGGAAATGTAAAGTATATGCTAAGGTTAGATAGGATAAGTGACAATTTGGTGTGAACTTTTTTATACCATGTGCCCTGGAACAGAGGACATGCAAACATACTTGGTTAAAATTTGCCCAGGTGAGTATCATATCTGTGCCTTACTTTCCTCTCACACACTGGACTAATAAAAAGTCCTTCCCTTTGAAGGTGAAGAGATGTTCCAAATAAAAAAAAAATGCATAATTTTTCACTCCTTGATGCAGGGTTCTACTTTTGTAAAAGGAATTAAAGCATCCTTCAGCCTCTGGCTGCCATGAAAAAGTGACTTGCCCTGGGACCCTAACAGCTTTGTGCCCTAACTCCACAACTGCCCTGCTTCAGTGCTTTCCTGGTCTACTTCCTACAACACATCTTGGTTGTCTGGCCTTTCCCCACAAGTCATCTACTGTTAGAGCACAAAGCTGTGGTAGTCCCCGAGTCAATCCAAGTGGTCCCAAGATGCACTAAGACAGAGGAGGTCACAAGCGCATATATGCTTTATTATCTTACAGAGATCTCGTGGAGCTAGCTCCCCGAGGGGTACAGTACAGCGGGTTTTATAGTACAGTCTACAGGAAAAGGGGTAAGGCAGGCACAGAGCCAATCATAATTCAGGGTCGGGGGCTGTATACCTTATATGTCTGGTCACCTCACCTGGTCAGGGAAGGGTTGTTTCCTAATATGGTGCATCACCTCATCTGATGCTTCTGGGCCCATGTGACTGACCTTGGAGATGGTGAGGACAGGTGAGATGTGACTACCCTGGGTCCCTGAAATGGTGTCTCAGGACCCAAAATGGAGTCTGGTGACACGTGCTAACCCCTTCAATCCCCCCTTTCACGGGGCCTCCACATAGGAGGTCCCATGACCTAGGGAGGTCAGTTCGAGGAAGGGGGTGCCCTGTTGTCCATTGGCACGGGTGAGGTACCTAAGTGCGGTGGTGAGAGTGGTGAGGGCTCGTGCCCCTCCGCAAGGTGCTGACCATCTCCCTAAAGAGACCACAGCAGCACTGGAGGAGGCATAAGCCACCCACCAGGAAAAATACAATGCCAAGGAGAGAAAAGAGCAAGGTGCAGAGCCAAGCAGCGGACGGCAGCCAGGAAGTAAGCCAGTCCCACCAGTGTTGTTCAATGTGCTCAGTTAGACCTTGCTCCACTCTGTGGAGGTCCTTCAGGCTTGCTTTAATAGCCTGGGAATTATCAGAGAGATTGAAACAATACAGCCCCTCAAATTCATGGCATCCATGTCCAGTTTTAAGGAGTAAATAGTCCAAAGCGAAACAGTTCTGTAGTACCGCCTGGCAGAGCTGGGCTTGTTCATTAAGGGCAGCAATCATGTGGGAGGTTAGATTAACAGATTTATCTAAGGCACATGCAATCTTTCGTAGGTCTAAATAAGCGGCTTCAGCCAGGACAGGGGTTCTTACTAGGGAAATAGCTAAAGCAATAACTTCAGAACGGGAAAGGAGATCAATCCAGCTATCACAATCAGTGGGGGGCAACCGTCTGTGTCTTTCTGGAAGAAATCGGTGCTCCAATTGTGGGAGGGCATAGAGGGATGTAAGCCTGCCAAAGGCGCAAGGCCCTCCAGTGGAAGTGGCTGGGATATAAGAAAATGAAAAATTACCACAAATCATGAGCCACCCCCGGGGTAAGAAAAGTCAAGCATATACAAAAGAGTATTCTACTGTAAGGGAACAGTTAAGGCCAAAAGGGAAGGGGAGATGGCAGTGGTGTGGTCCATCCCCCCTGCACCCCCATTTGTACAGCTCCAAACAGCAAAAGGAGTCCAATAAATTTCAGGGGTGCCATCGCGTTGGTTAACCTGCCAGGTGCTACAGGTCCTTCTTCTACTCCGGTATTGGGGGAGTGTTGGTTAGCCCCTCCCTCAGCAGAGGGGTGCCTGTCATCTGCTTCTCATCCTTGTGGAGTGGAACATGCAGTGGTGGGGTTTGATGACAGATCACTGTTTATTGTTCAGAGATCATGTTTTTTGCCTGCAAAACATACTGAACGCACCAGCTGTAAATGGAGGCTGGGAAAAGGGAAATCTAAAAACTATGTTGTGAGGGGGAAAAAAAAAGTCCAATGGAAAACCTGGGCTGAGTCTAGCTGTACAGAAGCTCAGTTCACTTAAGGCCTCCATTGCCCACTATTACTATACCGTCACAAAGTCTTCCATTTGTCCTGCACTCCACCCCTGGGCAATGGAGGGACGTAAATCTTGAAATAAAGCAAAAAGAATAAGAAAAAAAAGAAATACCACAACACAATTACAATAGGATAAAATAACAAGCTAACAAATATGGGGGTACTAGAAATTTGCAAAATACTAAAGGATTGGCTTATAGGCCAACACAAAGCTAAAGAAAATATAGTGCTGGCAGGCTGTTAATTGCAAAGCCATACATGTTGTTACATCAAGTGTGTTATTAAAAACCAAACACCAAAGCAAAAAATAATAACAAAAGAAAAATGTGGAAGGGTTATAAAAAACCAAAAAAAAAAAAATAATAACAAAAGAATAAAGAAAAACAAAACTGTTGGTGCAAAAACCAAAGCAAAAATAATAACAAAAGGAAAAACTTATAAAAAACGAAAGACTAAAACAAAAATAACAAAAGAAAAAAATGTGTTATGAAAAACCAAAAACTGAAACAAAAATAATAATAAAAGAAGAAAAAAAACCTGTTTATGTTATAAAAAAACCAAACAATAAAACAAAAAAAATAATAAAAGAAAAACTGTTGGAGGTTTAGGAACTATGTAATGCAGAGGCAAAACCTACAAAAACTTGTAAAATTATACCATGAAAAGCATGAGGCTGCCTGCCTTAGTTTACCCAGTTACTATTTTAATATATTTACAAAACTTTACCAAGAGTTTACAGTCATTACTGTTAACTACAAAGATTGTATAGTTGTTAAATTTAATTGTTACCACTTAAGAGAACATCAGTATTAAATTGTCTTGATAGATGAGTGCTTATGTGTTTATATTACACCCTTTGTTCTGGCAATCTGTTTCCAAGGTTGATTTAACCCTTTGCCTTGACCAGAAAGCCTGGACTCTCTGGTAACATGAGCCATTCTGTGTCTGTGTGTCTCCCTTGCTAGCAGCTGTAAATCCGGTGGGTAAATTTTCCCACCCCAGTCAGTCAGGTAAATTGCAAGAAACCAGACACTAGCTTGCATACGAATTTTCAGATTTTTACTCATGGACAATTTCAAGTCTGGACTCTGTCTGAGAGTTACACCAAACACTTCAGTTAGCATTTTACAAATAGGATTCTGATACTCAGTTCCCAAAGTTGCATTCCCCATATTCCCAGTTGTACCTGAAGTGACAAGGAGACTGCATGAAACTTTCAAAGCATTTAGGAGTAAAAGCTGCTCTGTTCCCCTTTGCATGTTTGAGACATTATCTGTAGCCTGAGACACTATCTGTTCACTTACAGGTTTAGCTTCATGAATGCAATCGGATTTTGTTACCACTGTCTTTTCAAAACACAGATTAAATGCAGGAAACTTCTCCAAGGTATTTGCAGCACTAGATGTTTGAAAAACCAAGTTAGTAAATTCATTTCCATGTAAAACATTTTGGCAATCAGAATTGTTTTCACCTTCCTCAACACACAGACTGGTAGATAGGGCTACAGACAGGGATCCCTGCTGAGATGATTCCCTCAGGCTACTTCCACATCTTTCTACTACAGGAATTTGATCACAATAGGCATCAGAAGCCTGAGCTCCTGCTGGAAAGCTTTTTCCCTCAGCCAGGAGAGACTGAGACAATGTATTTGAGGCAGATTCTCCCTTCACAGAGTTCTCGCTGGCAGGTGGGGTTGCCTTCTGGGTTTTGCTAAGAGTAACACACCCAGTCCCTGCTGTGTCTGCGGTCTCTGCTGTTCCTGCCTCGGAGGTCAGGGATTCCCCTCCCTGGGTTGCGTTGGGGTCCGGACCAACAGACCCCCCTTCTGCATGATCGTGAACCGGGTGAACCCCCCTTCCCCGTGCTCGGTCAGATTGTCCTGCCACCCAAAGCTCATCATCATACGCCGGAGGCGCAGAAGCGGTCAAGGCACAAATGGTCGAGGTGGCCCTCTTAGGGGGCAAATGCTTGCACACAGCCTCAGATCAGACATAATAATAGTCCATATGCCCCAGGAACTAATTTGACAATATTTCCCCAAGATAAAGCACCTTGTTCGTATCAAAAGTGCCCATAGGGGGCCACTGCAAAGCATAATTTCTACGAGTACAGCTTAGCCACTCAAGAATACACAGCTTAGCAGCCTTTTTCTTGTCCAGTCCCTTTCCTCCCAATTCCTTCCAATGTTTCAAAGTCCAGTCCAGCGGACTGTCTGGAATTACCTTAGTTTCCCCCTGACCCATAATGAGATCATGATACAGACTTCCAAGTTCAGGGGCTCTTGCCTGTCAGCTCACCCCCTCTTACTCGAAGTTCGAAAACGACCTTCCCCACCCCCCTCAGGTTCAGGCTCAAGGGCTCTCGCTCGTCAGCTCACCCTCTCTTGCATGGAACCTCAATAAAAATCCCCAAGGTTCGGCTCAGGGGCTCTTGCTCGTCAGCTCACCCCCTCTTGCTCGGAACCCCAACAACAAAAAATCCCCCTTCTCAGGTTCAAGGGCTATTTGCCAGTCAGGCTCACCCTGTCTTACCTGTTCCCCAGTGACGTCCTCTGCTCGGGAAATCAGTTTTTCCAGCTGGGACCCTTAGCTACCAGCCAGGAGAAGCAAAAGACCCGGTGGTCCCAAAACAGGACTGTTTGCCAGCTGTGGGTGTTTGGCTTCTCGCAGCTCTCGCCTTGGAATCCCGGGCGAGCCCCCAATTGTTAGAGCACAAAGCTCTGGCAGTCCCCGAGTCAATCCAAGTGGTCCCAAGATGCGCTAAGACAGAGGAGGTCACAAGCGCATATATGCTTTATTATCTTACAGAGATCAAATCAAATCATAGGGCTGGAAGGGACCTCATGAGATCATCAAGTCCAACCCTCTGGGAATTGAGCCCAGGACCTTCTGCATGTTAAGCAGAGGTGCTAGCCACTACTCTTGTGGAGCTAGCTCCCCAAGGGGTACAGTACAGCGGGTTTTATAGTACAGTCTACAGGAAAAGGGGTAAGGCAGGCACAGAGCCAATCATAATTCAGGGTCGGGGGCTGTATACCTTATATGTCTGGTCACCTCACCTGGTCAGGGAAGGGTTGTTTCCTAATATGGTGCATCACCTCATCTGATGCTTCTGGGCCCATGTGACTGACCTGGAGATGGTGAGGACAGGTGAGATGTGACTACCCTGGGTCCCTGAAATGGTGTCTCAGGACCCAACATGGAGTCTGGTGACTCATGCTAACCCCTTCACTACCAACCCCCACTTCCAAGCTCCTTTTCCAGTTATTCTACACAAGTCCCCCTAACTGGTCTTACCGTGACCCATAGTCCTTGAGAACTTTTATCACTCAGATGCTGGCACTTCTCCGTGCAATTCAACCTCGCTGGAGAGCCCAAAACAAGATCTCTCTTTGGAGTTTCTCCTTCTGAAAGAATGGCTGCTTTTTACTTAATTCTGCCTGCCTAATCAGCCAATCTCACTTCCTACTTACAGTGACTTCCCCCTAAACCTACAGTTCCCAGGAGGCCTGCTCCTAGAAGGCCAATGGATATGGGCCATGGGGCAGAGCAGGTGATTTCACCATGGAGAAATACTAACACCACACATTTGGAGAGCAAAAGCTATTTACCTGGTTTTTGTTTTTGTTTCTTTTCTTAGACACGTTGCAGTTATGACTGGAATTGCATCTGTTTATACATGGTTAAGTGTTTTTAATATTTTTAAATGCTCTTGTAGGCCTCCAGTTTCCACAAGGACTTAATTATACAGATATTTCTCTTTTTCCTCTTTAGCCTAAGTAAGAGGGATGTCTAATAATTGATTGGTTATTCTATAGCAGGTGTGGCCAAACTGTGGCTTAGGAGCCACATGTGCCTCTTGAATGAAAAAGTGTGGTTTGTGGAAAAACATCAGCAGATCTTTTTAGTAGGTAAAAGTATATGGCTATGTGCCTCAGTGTGGCTCTTGAAAGTTTAATAATCAACTTGTGGGGCTCTTGAGTTCCATAAGTTTGGTCACGCCTGTTCTATAGCAATGGATTCTGGGCTAGAGGATTGGAATGGGAACCTGAAGTCTTGGGGATTACTTCTGATCTGGCACATTGAAGACCCCCTTCTTATGATTTCAAACTTTACTTTTCATGACTAATGTTAACCATAACAATTCACTGGTACCTTGCACCCTTAGGATATGTCCACACAGGCTTCTTATTTTGACACAACAGAGCTTTTTTCAAAATAAGAAGTGGCATGTCCAAACGACGTTCCGTTGTTTTGAAACAAAAGCCATTGTTTCGGAATGGCTTAAACCCCTTCCATTTCAAAACAACAGTTCTTTTGAAATTAGTTGTTTCGAAATAATCCCGTTGGGACATGCTGTTTCGAAACAACAGTTGTTTCGAAACAACTGTCGTCCGGACATGTTATTTCATAACAAGCGTTGTTTCAAAATAACTGTCTGACCTTCCTCCCAGGGTGCAAAGCACCCTGGGGAACAGGAAGTTCCTGTCAGGGTGTGCCTGTCAGGCAGCGTGGCCTGAGCCTTCATCAGGCATGGCTGCACAGGCAGGCACTGCTGCTGGGGGCTGACGCCGGGCCCCTGTCTGGACCCCCAAGGAGGTTCACTGCCTCCTTGGGATCTGCCAGCACCTGGACATCATGTCCTGGTTCCAGGCCTCCCACCGGAGCTGGAACATTTACACTGACATTGCCACAGCAATGTCTGAGGCGGGCCACCCCTGCACCTCCGAGCAGGTGCGCAGCAAGGTCAAGGCCCCGCGCCAAGACCATGCATGCACCTGGGAGGCCTGGGAGGTCCAAGGGGCAGGGGGCTCAGCCACCTGCCTCTACTCTGACGAGCTCCACACCTTCCTGGGTCCAGAGCCCAGTGGTCTCCCCACTGAGGCTCTGGACACAGGTGTCCAGCAGAGCCTGTTGTCGGGGCCGGAGGCACCAGGGTCTGATGTCTCTGTTGGGGGGCCTCCAGCCACAGCACCACCAGCGGCGGAGGCCAGCCCGAGCAGCCCGGACCTGTTTGCTGGCTCGGAGGCAGTGAGTAGCCTGGAGGACCAGGGGCCCACCACCATCTCAGCCCCTGGGTCCGACACCGAGCTCGGGACATTGCGCCGGACCTCTGGAGCCCCTGTGGGTAAGTAGTCCCCTCCCACTGAGGCACACAGGGCTGGGCCTGTCCAGCAGGTCACGGGCAGTGAGGTGGTCCAGGGCCGGGCACCAGGGCAGGTAGGGCACAGGGTCGGCAGGTGCAGAGGCTCCCCCCCCCCGCGGCCACAGGTCCCACAGAGACAGGTGGCACAGGCCCCTGTGTGCCTTCGGGTGACTCACAGGGGCTGTCTGTTAAAGATGCAGCTGCATCTTGGGAGGGAGGGGTGGAGAGCATGGAGGCCACACCACTGGCAAGTGGCCTTGGGAGACCCCGTAGAGCAAGGCGTGGCTGAGTCCAGCTCGCCTTTGTGGGCACCACTAGCATGTGTGCTTCCAGGGTACAGTTCCCAGATTTCTGGCAAAAGGAGAACATGGTCCCCTTTTTACTGTCCTGTTCTTCTTTTTACCCTCACATTCTCTGTCTGGCAGGCAGTTTAAAATACAAGAGTTTGTCAGGCTTTGTACTGTAGGGGTTGAAGTATCCTGGAATGCCATACAATACTGATTTGTACAGGCAGGTGTTCCAGGGCCCCCTAAACCCTGACGAAAACCACAGCCAGACAACAGTTTCACCCAATGTCCTCCACTGGGTACTGTCCTGGCCTCCTTTTGAGGCTTTGGGGGCCAGTAGCCCTACCCCAAGGCAATGAATGTCCCACAGGATCCTGGGACCTGCTGACAGTCAGGGCAGAGGTGTGTGCTGCAGACAGGCTGCACACAGACATGGCCCCTGTTGCCTGCTGGCCAACTGTGTTTTCTGCTTCCCTCCAGCGGGTCGCCCAGCCGCTCACCAGCCACCACCACCGGCAGCCTGACACCTCAGGCCCAGGGCACCCCGGCAGCAGAGGAGGGACCCCCAGTCGTGTGCCAAGCTCCTCGAGAGCCTCGAGGAGGTCGGTGAAAGGATGGAGGTGACCACCCAGGCCTGGCAACGAGAGCAGGCCCAGCGGCAGGATGGCGCCCTCCGGGTCCTCGAGTGGGTCACGGTGGTGAACGACAGGGTGGCCATGGCCCCGGAGCGCCTCAGCGAGCGGCTGCCAGCAGCCATCATGGACCACGCTGCCGCCATCTAAGGGCTGGCAGAGAGGATGGCCCTGCCATGTCGCGCCGAGGGTTTGCTGCCTGGCCCTCCCCGGAGGCGACCATGACCGGAGGGTGGCCGTGGGCACAGGTGGGGTACGCCACTCCCCCTGGACCCTCCCACAGGTCATGCCTGACGTCCCCCCCCCCCCCCCACCCCTTTCATTTCCCCTCCCCCAGCCTGCCCCCACATTGCCCCGACCCCTGAGTGTTAAATAGATAGTTTTGGCACTTATTCATGGTTGTCAGTGGTTTTATTGGGGGTAGCTGACAGTGCAGGTGGATGGGTGGAGGCTGGCTGTGGGCGAACGGGGGAGAGGGTGGTGTGGGGCAGGGCAGGCCTGGCCCTCAGAATTCCTCCTTGGCGAAGGCAGTCTGGAGTGCATCGCACACGGACAAGGCTTGCTGTCCCGTGTGGGCACAGGTGGAGGTTCCTCATAGTCCCTTCCGAGGACTCAGGCCTCAGCTTCCCATGTGGGTGGAATGGGCTAACCCTGCTGCTCTCAGTAATTTTGGAGGGCCACGCACACAGCGATCATTTGGGGCAGCGTCCTCTCTGCGAGGTGGAGGTGGGTGAGGAGGCACCACCAGCGGGCCTTGAGGCGGCCGAATGCCCGCTCCACCACCTGGTGGCAGCGGGTCAGGCGGCGATTGAAGATCTGCCGGGAGGAATCGAAGGGCCCTGCATACAGCCGCATAAGCCATGGCCGCAAGGGGTAGGCCGCGTCCGCCACAATGAGGACAGGCACCTCTACGCCCCCAAGATTGATGCTGTGAGGGGGGAAGAAGGTGCCCACCTCCATACCCCGGTAGCAGGCAGAGTTCTGGAGGACCCTGGTGTTACGGGCCCTCCCTGGCCATCCGACATAACAGTTCTGGAACAGGCCCGGTGGTCCACAAGGGCCTGCACAATGATGGTGTGGTACCCCTTGCGGTTTCTGTACTCGGCGGCCCTGTGCTCCAGGGCTTGCATAGGGATGTGCGTGGTGTCGAGGATCCCCACACAACTGGGGAAGCCGAGGGTGGCCATGCCTGGGATGGTGTCCTGCCGTTCCCCTTGTCTCACCAAGCGTCGCAGCACGACCTGGTTGATGGCCCTGGTGACCTCGATGAGGATGTTCCCGGTGGTGGACCTCCCAACACCGAAGCGGTGCGCCACTGACCTATGGGACTCTGGAGTGCCCATCTTCCAGAGGGCAATGGCCACCCTTTTGTCCACAGGGATGGCAGACCTCATGGGGGTGTCCCTGCAGCGCATCTGCGGGGCGAGTTCCATGACCAGGAGGGTGAAGCTGTCCCTGGTCATGCAGAAGTTCCACCTCCAGTCGTCGTCCCCCCAGGTCCGCAGCACGACCTGCTCCCACCAGTCTGGGCTGGTCTCCTGGGCCCAGACCTGGCAAGGCCCGGAGGGGGTCAGGGGCAGTAGCTGTGCCTTGTGGACAAGGTGGATGAAAGTCTCGGGCAGAGGCTGGGCACCCTCTGGGTCTGCAAGCACAGTGTCCCACATGAGCAGGACACTCTGCAGGTGGTCAGAGTGGCTGGGTGTCACACTGTGTTGTCTGGGCAACTGGGCAATGTCCATTGCTTGCAGAGTCCTGTTAGCCAGAATGGACAGGGAAGTGAGGTCAGGGCCAGCTTTTATGGGATTGGCTACCAATATGGCCGCCAGCATGGCCCAGGGAGGTGGCCATGTTGCCACATCTCCCATGGTGCCTTGCCCCTGAAGTGAAATAGCAAGTCCACAGTGTGGACACGCTATTTCGATTCCTGCTTTTTTCCTTATTTTGAAATAGCTTTTTGTTATTTCGAAATAAGGCATTATTTCAAAACGGCTTGTTTCGAAATGGCTTGTTTCAAAACAAGCGCTTGTGTGTGGACATAGCCTTACTGTCTCCTGGACTCAGTAATTGTCTCACATCACACATTTGGATTGTAAAAATCTTTGAGTCTGGAATCATATTTTCATAAACATTCCATTCCATATGTGTAACATTCCCTAGCATAGAGGGCCCCTGATTCCTGATTAGGGCTTTTAAGTGCTACCCTGTTACAAACAAATTAATAATAGCATATGGTCAAAAATCTCTCTCTCTCTCTCTCTCTCTCTCTGGAGCAGATCCTTAGGTATTTTAGACTATCATGGCTCCTTTGAAGAAAAAAAATTTGAACACCTTCTACATGTATTCATGTGTATACTACTTGTACATTCATACTAGAAAGTGACAGATTATCAATTATTCCATCTACGTGCTGCTAACAAGGCAGAATGGGCATTGTCTATAAAAGTAAACAGTCTTGCCTGGAGGTTTTAGTCTCTGTGGAATAGCACCATGACTGGGCATTGTTTTTATTCTTCAATTTGTATGTCTCCTGTTCCTCTTTTCCTCTGGCATGGAGCCAGCTGGAGCAGCCTCTCTGCACTGCAGTGAAAAGCTGCAGCTCTGGAGAGCTGAGATGTCAAAAAATAAACCTCAAATATTAAGATGAATCATCTGAAAAACAGCAGGTACTTGGATCATGTGGTTTGAAAATCTCTGAAAAGCTTTTATCACAGTGTCCCCTATGAGTGATCTACCATCCCACTTTCAAGGTAGTCATTTACATTTGTCTCTCTGAAGATCTGCAAGTTTCTCTCTGTTTATGAATTTACCCGTCTCAGTGCATGCAGCTGAGACAAGGTGGAAAATTACAGCCCATAGAAATAAAATTAATCCCTGTGCTCCATTGACTTCATGTGTTTACAGGGCTTATTTCCCAGGAAGTGCCTAGACTGTGGTTTCACAGAAATTTTGATCTAGAAAAGACCTATTACATCATGCTGAGTTCATCACTCAGGGGACCAATACAGATTATTAAAGATCTTAATGTGGAAAATAACTAATTTGTAATACCACCACCAACTGCAAACTGAATAATTTGGAAGCAGCAAAGAAAATTGTTCTTTTTTTTGGCTTTTACAGTTTCAGATTGTTGTGTCATGAAACACTAAAAAGCAACAGAAAGCAAGACTCACGTGCTTGCCTGAATCTTCCTTCCCAACTATAAGGTTTCTCATGTTCAGTTTTGGTTTGGCAGATTATAAGAAAAAAAAATCCCACTGAAAGCAAAGACTGGGTTATCCATCCTGTTTCTTGACTAGTAACTCCTCTCAATACCAATCTTGCAGACTGCAAGAACTGACATGGCTTTAGGGAACAGTATTGGTTATTATCTTAATTGCTTTTACAATCAGTCACTAGACTTTAACTCTTCTTTCTTCACTGTGCTGTATTAGCACAGGCCAGATCTCTGCTGTTGTGTCAGAAGTCTACAATTACTGTAACCTTTTATAATCATGCATACACTCTGTACCCTAAACTGGACCATTGGTGGACTTGCTCTTACTCAGCATGCCAAGGGCTAATACCCTGAGCTTGGGCTACTTGATGATCTTGCTCATGGATTATATTTAACTATTCTACTAAGGGGGCTAGCTTGAGTACATTGTCTGTTGTATACACAAGAGAATGTAAGACTGGCCTTCTTAAGTCTGATGAATGGTCTACTGTCCCAGTATCTTGCTTAAGAAGAAATTAATGGAACCAGGGATCTCCCCAGGAACTGAAATTTGGGGGGGTGTTGGAATTTACAGTGGGGGGTGTGAGGGCCAATGAAGTGTGAGACTGTGGTGGTGAAGAAAGGCTGTACGATACATTCCAAAAATTGAAAAATGGTTCATGAATGACCATTTTCTTAGATTATCACACAAAGTTGGCTACTGGTCTGGGACCGATACCATTCAACATATTCATAAATGATCGAGAAAAAGGGGTGAACACTGAAGTGGCAAGTTTTGCAGATGGTAAAAGATTAAATTGGATTATTAAATCCAAACCAGACTGTGAAGGGTTTACAAAGGGATCTTACAAAACTGGATGACTGGACAACACAATAGCAGCAAAAATTGAATATTGATAAATACAAAGTAATGCATATTTTAAAACAGAAACCCCAATGATACATATAAAATAATGGGGTCTAACTTAGCTGCTACCACTCAAGAAAGAGGGAGACTCAGAGACCATAAGGTCAGCAAGGAACAATATGATGGTCTGGCCTCCTGTACAATACAGGACACAAAACCTTACCCACTCACTCCTGTAATAAATCTCTAACATCTCACTGAGTTAAAGTCCTCAAGTCATGATTTAAAGACTTCAAAGTACAGAGCATCCACCAGCAGGTTAGCCATCCTGTGCTCCATGCTACAGAGGAAGGTGAAAAACCCCTGCCGCCCTTGCCAATCTGCCCTGAGGGAAAATTCCTTCCAAATCTGACTCAAAATAGGGGGATCAGTTAAACCCTGAGCATGTGAGCAAGTTCACCAGATGTTGGAGGCTCGTTCTCTGAAAAATTCTGTTCAGTGTGTGTGCACAAAAGCTAATAGCATGTTAGGAAGGAACCATTAGGAAAGGAAATGGATTGAATAAGACAGAAAATATCATAATGCCACTGTATACATCCAGGGTACTCCCACACTTAAATATGGCATGCAGATCTGGTTGCCCAATCTCAAAAATATATATATTTGAATTAGAAAAGGTAGAGAGAAAGGCAATTAAAATGATTGGGGGTATTGCACAGCTTCTATCTGAAAAGAGTTGAATAAAACTGGGACTTCTCAGTTTGGAAAAGAAATGACTAAGGGAGGATATAGAGGTCCATAAAATTGTGACTGGTATGGAGAATGTGAATAAGGAAATGCTATATAATGTTTCACGTAACATAACAATTAGGTATCCCCCAATTAAATTAATAGGCTGTAGGTTTAAAACAAACAAAAGGAAGTATTTCTTCCCATAACACACAGTCAACCTGTTTAACTCTTTGCCTGAGGATGTTGTGAAAGCCAAGAGTATAACAGGGTTCAAAAAAGAATTAGATAAGTTTAAAGAGAATAGGTCCATCAATGGTATTAATTCAGATGGGCAGGGATGGATACAACACGATGCTCTGAAATGTTTGCCAGAAGACGGGAATGGATGTCAAGAGATGGATAGCTCTGTGACTGCTGTTCAGTTCATTGTCTCTGAAGCACCCGGCATTGGCCACTGTCAGAGACAGGCATCTGACGAAGTGGGATTTTCTCCTACGAAAGCTCATGCGATAAATAAATTGTTACTCATTAAGTGCCACAGGACTCCTTGCTTGTTTTGCTGAACTAGACTAACATGGCTACCCCTTTGGAACTTGGCTAGATGGCCATTGGTCAGATCCAGTATTACCATTCTAATACTCCTATGTAAAAAATTAATTAAAACAAAGATTTTTTATTACAGAAAATATCCAAGATAATGATCTCTCAAGGTAGTGACGATGTGAGATAATGACCTTGGAAATAAAGCATTTTAAAAATCTTGGCCTACTAGGAAATATTTATATATAAGTTTCCCAGTCACAAATCTAGCATTCTGGAGCAAAGTCACTAAAACACAGTGAGATAATAAATCTGTTAATCTGAAAAAGTGCTACTAGACTCCGTGTTTTACAAACAAATGTTCCTTTAATATGTTCATCTCCCTTCTCCATACCTCACTCACCTTGTTGTCCTCCTCATCAGTACTGGAGGGAGACCCACAGTTCAGAGGTACTTTCACAAGAGTTCACCTTCCAGGGAAAAAGGGGACAAAGGCAGTAGCAGCACCTTGCTCGTTCCTCCAGCTGTTGGTCCTGTTGTTCTTCACTACTTCACTCAATCACCTTTGTTGTGGATATAGTTTCTTCCTCCACTTTGTGTGCTTTGACCTCTGTGACTTTAGGTCTCAGTGAGGGAGCTTAAGCTAATGCAGGCTGGAAGCCCCTAGTCTCCACAAAATATGGTTACTTTCCCACACTCCAGGTGTGAGCACTAGCCCTTAGACCTACCTGATCATCTATGATTTCAGGTATAGTGGTCACTTAAAATAACAAAAGATTCTGTACAGAGCCTGACTAAGAAAGATAAACATTATTTGACCAGCCCAATACTTGTTAAAAGATAGAGCTGATTGCTAATCAGATACTTCTTGGAAGGGAGAGCCCATAACATCAAAAATCTGTCCCCTTCCCCTGCAACTGAGAAGCAATCTGATATGGAATCTGAACCTTCTTAAATTTGCCAAAGTGCCAGACTCCTTGTTTGCTTTCCTTACTTCTTAGTGAGTTCAGTTCAGTCCAGTCATTTCCAACCAATGACTAAATTGGTATAACAGTATGTTACTAGCTAGCTGACAACTGGGGGTGTTAGGCAATTCAGCAGGGAGTGTTAGGGAAACCTCTGAATGGAACCGATAACAGTGACTAGGGACACCTCAGAGCATGCCATTGATGGACCTATCCTCCACAAACTTACCTTGTTCTTTTTTTAACCCTGTGATAGCCTTGGCCTTCCCAACATCTTCTGGCAAAGAGTGCCACAGGTCGATTGTGCATTGTGTAAAGAAAATATGGTATTTTCTATTTTCATTTTAAACCTGCTGCCCTTCAGGGATGTCACTGACCCCAAAAATCTCTCGGGCCCTGGGACGGTGACCTGGACCAGATCTGCCCCCCCCCCGGCCCTGCAGCTGCAGTCGGGGTTGGGGCACTGGCAGTGGGACTGGGGGCTCATGCCCCCTGTGCCCAGTGCCAGCAATGCCCCTGCTGCCCATGAATTTAATTTGATGAAGACCCCGTAGTTTGTATGTTTTGAGGTGGAGTAAATAACTTGCCCTTACTTAACACAATTATGTAGTCAGTTAATCTTACTTTTTTCTAAAGTTTCTAGCCCCTTGGTCTTCAAAAGCAGCCACTTTAAGCCAGGGGTCTCAAACTCGCAGCCCCTAAGGTTATTTCCTTCCTCCTGCAACGACACTATTGTTATCAATAGTTGCAACATTGTATGAAAAGGTTTCAGTGGTGTGGCCCACAGGCTAAGATACTAGTCCTCACGTGGCCCTCACGGTTTGATTTGAGTTTCAGACCCCCGCTTTAAGCTCTCGCAGCATGGAACACAATAATCAATGGCCTATCATAATTTACATGACAGATACACAAACACTAGAGTTAGGTTAAAAAAACAACAAGCAGTTGTGTGGCACTTTAAGACTAACAGATTTAGAGTTAGGTTGTCTAATAAGGACAAGTTCAAGCTGAAACAGAGTAAGATCCAATTGTATTACAATTCAAAGACAGAAATCAACGAACAAATTTAAATAGTAATGCCCCAGGCAGTGTACCGTACTTATGATTTTATTATGAGTATTGAACTGTTTGGTTTTTCTGAAATCTCTGTTTCCTAGAGCAATGGTTCTCAACTGGATAGGTGTATCCCTCGGGATACGCAGAGGCCTTCCACGGGGTGTTCAACTTGAGTACAATGCCTCAAGCTGGGGGTTGCACCCCCAAGAGAGGTTGTAGGATGGGCTTAGAGGACTCACAAATGCAGGACTGATGTGAGGTGATCGAAGCAGGATACCTCCCACAATACAAGAAGCCTCACAAAGCTAACTTACATGTCTCAGCAGCAGAGCACTGGCTTCAGGCAAGGCTCACAAGTGCAAACCTGGCTCAAATATCACACTGGAATGGTAAATACAAGATTTCTATTCCAACTGATGTAGTTTATGGTAAAGTAAAAATGATAAAGTCTGCCATTTATATCAGGACTAGTGTGCTATGACTTTCACATATTTTTAGGTGAGATTCCAAAGGCAAATAGTTTTTAGGTGAGGTGAAACCTGGAGTAGATAGGACAAATCAGACGCCTAAAAGGGGTCCAGGAGGCTGGAGAGGTTGAGAGGCATAGGACTGGGATTACATGGGAATCAATACTCATTTAAAAACAACTTTCTACCCATGGCGCTTGCGGATGGAAGCTGGGAAAAGTGAGCCGGGTGTACCCTGTAAATCAGGGGTCTCAAACATATGGCCCCAAAGCTATTGCCTGCAGCCAGCAACGGCACTATGGTCACTGATATTTCCAATATTGTTGCATGAAAAGGTTTCAGTGGTGCGGCCCTGAGGCTAAGCTACTAGTCCTCATGCGGCCCTTGTGGTGATTTGAGTTTGAGACCCCTGCCACAAATAAAAGGAAAGGGGCTACTCTTTGGAAACTGAGCAGGGCTCACCAGGGGCAGGGCCACACCGAGCGCATAGAACCACGCCGGCCCCACGCGGACGGACGGACGGACAGACAGACACCCGCGGCAGCAAGCGCCGCCCAGGCCTGAGGCCGCCCCTCCCCCCGCGGGGCCTGAAGGGCGCAGGCGGGTCCCGCCACGAGGGGGCGCGAGCGCGCAGAAGCCAAGCCCCGCCCTCACCGCGCGCGCTCGCCGCTTGGGGACAGGCGGCGGCGGCGGGACCGCGGCCGCCGGGGAAGCCTCGGTCGGGGAGGGGCTGCAGGCGAAGCCCCGCCCCCCAGCGCCAGTTCTGGGGCACATGCCCAGCCTGGCCAATCAGCGCCGCGCAACCAGGCTTTAAGAGCCACGCGCCAGTCAGCCAGCGCCGCAGCGGTCGGCGCTGCTGGAGTTTCCATGGAGATGTCTGACGGGGCGGTTGCCATGGCTACAGCGGCGCTCGGGCCGTCGGGCGGGCGGCGGGGCTGGGAGCGGCGGAGACACGCGCTGCTGATCGTCATCGGCGAGATCGGGACCGAGGCGGAGCGCGGGGCGCTGCGGGCCGCCCTGGAGCGGGGTGAGCAGCTGGCGCAGCGCGGCGCGGCCGGGCTCCGCCTGAGGCGGGGCGTGCGCCGCGGGTGTCCTGCGCCTCTACCTAACGCGGCGGCGGGTCGGAGAGCGAGAAACTTGGGGCCGGGGCCGGTCGGTCCCGCCCGGGGCGTGTCGCGCTGCCAGGGCCGAGCCGCACGGCGGGCACCGGTCACGGGTCGCCTTCGACCACCTGCGCTCTGCCCGGCCTCGCGGCTGCTTACCGGCCGCCCTCCGCTCACCCGGTCCCGGCCCTGGCGCAGCCCGCCGCTCCTTACCGTCCCGCCCGGTCAGCGCGGCCCCGCCCGCTCTGCGGATCTGCCTCGGCCCCGGGCCAGGCCTCGCCCCCCGGCCTGAGGCGGCTGCCAGTGGGCGCGGGGGGAGGGGGGGGCTCGGCTCGGCTCGGCTCCTCTTGGCTGGGAAGGGTCCCCTCGCCTCGTCCCCAGTGGCGGCCCAGATGCTCTCGGGTGCGGGCGGTGACACAGGTGTCGGTGAGGGCTTAGCTGCGCTGGCCAAAATGCTTCAGCTGCCCCCTCACTCGACCTGGATGGGGCGGGCCTGGGGGCTCTGGGTGTCAGGGCCTCGGGTTTCCTCCAAGAAGGCTGGAATTAGAGCGGGATGTGGGTGAGTCCCGTGGGCCCAGCTCCCTGAGGCTAGTTTACTAACAGGCTTCCTGTCTTTGTCACCGGCCTAGGCCAGGTAAAGAGGGCTGGGATTGTGACAGAGATCCCCCTGCATGTGGTGTTCGCTGACCTCCAAGCGCAGGTTAGTGGCTTGTGGTGACCAGTGCTAGGTGAGCCCTTTGGTAACCTGCCATAGGGAAAGGAGAAGCTCCTCTCACTCATTCTCATCCTTGCATAAGAGACTTCAGCTCCTTAGTGAGGAAAAAGCTTCTTACCGTCTTTGCCACACAGCAACATGAAATGCGGAGACCTGCAGGGAGATGTGTTCAGGGAGCTTACCCTCAGCAAAAGGGATGGAATTGCCAATGAAACCTCTCTACTTTCATGCATGAAAGCAAGCAGGTTGATTGTATTTCCCCCTTGGCCTTGAGTGGCAGCTACAAGGATGCTCTGCATCCTACCCATTATCAGTCCCTAGGACACGCTGCTAGTCAGCAGAGATTTCCAGTGATAGTAAATGTGGAAAAGTAGCGAAGTTGCACAAACCACCACAGCTCGTGAAGAAGTGGCTCCAGTTTATTCCCAAGCAGTGGCTCATGGATGTCAAAGAGCAGCACCAGAAAAAATGTGGGTCAGCCTTTTACCCCAAGTCTAAGATGTGGTAGAGTAACAAGGTCTTCTCAAAGCCAACATCAGACCCTTGCAGTACCTCAGTTTCCCCATTTGTATAAGCCAATGAGCCAGTGCATCAGTGATGCTCCCACCAGTGTCCCTTTCTTTTCTGAAAGATATAGTATTGTTAAACAGTATATCAGTCAAGACTGATAAACCCAGGCTCTGCCATCTGTCCCCTTCTACGGAGAACTGCCTATAGTGAGGTGTTGTCATACAGCGAGGAATGTTGAGGCTTTGCCTTATGAACACCATCAAGATCTCAGCTGCTGTGACTTGGAAGGTGTGCAGTATTGCTTACAGAACATGACTACAAATCTCATGTGCGCTTCCCTTAGTGTGATCTGGGAGAACAGATGAGTGAGGCTAGAACCAAGAACAAATATCATGCTCAATATCAAGCATAACCACATGCTACCATTTCAGCAGGGTAATCTGTGGGAGACTGGATAGTGGCTACTCTTATTGCTGTGTACCAGCATCTGAACAGAAGGTCACATTTCTATTCTAGTGAGATCCTTCCAGTTTTGAAAGACTCACTCAAGGTAGTGAAGCTGGTATAAAAGAATTGTCAAGTCTTAAACCAGTTAATCCAGCAGGAAGTCAGACAGTTTGCCAGGGCATGCTGAAACTGTACCATTAGTCACATGGAACAGTATCCATACTGCACACACTACAGCAACATCCTAGAGACTGACCAGTTAGGAAACCTCAGGGTGGTATATTGTGCACACCTGTGTAAAGAAGAGGATGACCTGATCCCTCTGCAGTAGATGGAGCAGTTTAATCATTGAAGAGATGAGGGATGATTTTTAAAATCTGAAGTGAGTGACTGCCAGACCACATGGAGGAAAACCTGAGAATCAGTTAAGACAGAAGTGCCAACCCCACCCCTGCTTAAGGTTCTTAAAAAGGATCTCTCCTCTTTGCATTGTGGATGTAATGACAAACATATTGCAATGATGTAACAGCCAGCACTCCCAAATAGCTTTTCTTATTGCTGCTGCAGCCAGGATGCTGTGACTGACAGCTGCTAGCATCAGCAGGTGTCCTGCAGAGTGCCACCTGACCCCCCTCAAGATGGACTGCTGTTCAGCTTGGTCACATCAGCACTGCAGAGGTATTAAAGAGCCCCTGTGTTGGGCACATGAAAAATGGGAGCATCTTCCTTGCCCTGCTTGTATGTTCTCTTCCTGCATGCAGACCTCTTTCATGGCCTGTGTTTGGGGGATGCAGAGTAGGAATAATTGATATCTTCTGGTGCTGCTGAAACTGATGATGACTTTCTCTTTCTGAGAGTATCCTGTGCACCACTGACTTGTCATACATTCTGCAATGCAGCCTATCACCTGATTGCTGCACCATTCCTTTGCAGTGTGTGCTGTGACAAGCAAAAAGTTGAGAAAAAAACTTGCACAGAACTATTGTAAATAATATCTGTCTTTGAAACTACATGGTTGCTGTGGGGGATTATGGGAGGAGAAGGACTATTGACCCTGTTTCAGTGATGTACTGAGGACCGGAGCAGATCTTTGTGACTTGCATTTTGTATTCTGGAACTAGCTCTGATATTTGAGTTTGCATCCTCTGATCAGCAGTGGCCACTATGTTAACTTCAGCAGAATGTATCTCCTGTGAACTAGATTACTGTAGAACAAGAACTGACTGCTGCAGTCAGCTGGAATGATGTGGTATAGTGCTAAGATTTCCCCCCTTCCTCTGACTTTAATCAGGGCTGTTCTAGGGAGGGTGTGAATGGGGCAACCTTTGTGGGCCCTGTGCTGCCCCGCTGCCAGCTAGGCAACATGGGGCCTGCTGCACCACTGCCCTTTGGCAGCAAGCTGATTGGCCCTGGGCCCTGCCCCTCCCTCTGGACAGCCCTGCCTGTAATAGATCATCGCTCAGTAGTGAAACTCTCCCCAAGAGATAGCAACAAATGTGTAGGGGAGACACAAACGGCAAATACTGATGAAGCTGAGGATCTTAGTTTAGTTACCAGTACGTATTGGATTTGAATAGCACCCTACCACTGGGGTTAAGACAGTGTTGCCTTGCTGGAGGCAGCAGTAAATGAGGTAAGGTGGAGAAGTTGTACATTCCAACAATTTGATTACCATACTGACACCTTAGGATGGCAAGATGCCATCTGAGACTTGCTGCTTTTTGTTGGGACACAAAGATAAATTTTTCTATAACACTGTATGGTGCTACACAGAATGTGAAACTGTTCCTTACTGATGTCTGAAGGTGACTTCCCCAGCATGGAGTGATGCAGCCTGGTCTGGGAAAAAAGGCTACTCTGCAGGGAGATGAAGGTGATTATCCTGCAAAGATTGCATAGAGATTAAAGAGCACTCAGTCTAAGGGAGATTAGGGACTTCAGAAGACTGATTAGGTAAAAGAAGTTAAGGGGGTGGCCTGTTCTGTGACGAATATATATGTTATGAAAACATAAGATAGGAACTGCCACAGCAGAACAGATCATTAGTTTAAGTAGCCCAATATCCCACTTCTGCCAGAAGCCAGTGCTGAACACTTCAGAAGGTGTAAGACTCCCACAGTACATTTCCTTGATTATGCCTTAATATACTTGGCTTGGTCACTGTTGGTGGAACCTAAGAAGAATGGTAATCTTGTCCTGCCCCATAAGGACAGATTTGTAAAGGAACAAATGAGAATTGGCTGTCTACCTGTCCCTTGTCTTTTATAATGTTCATCTTGGGCCCTAAATATGGGTTTCTGGAAATATATCCTCCTGGCTGACTCTTATTGGTTGTGGTTTTTTTGTTTTGTTTTTTCCCCCCTCCATTCCTGGTTTTGGAATTCCTGGGAAAGAGCCTTAATTCTGTTTTTTCTTGTTGGCCAGGAATTCGCTCCTGGAACATTCACCTTCCCTCTGGGGACCTGAATCAGCAACTGAGACTCTTTGTAAGTCAGCATCTTGCTCAGTTTTCTTCAGAGTTCAAAGGTAAGTCTCCTTTTCATCTGGTTTGGTTTTTTTTAGCTTGTCTTTTGGAATCTGAAGCTGGTGAATAGAAGACAGAAATGAAATTGGTGTTCCAAGTGGAAAAATTGGTACAACTGGGTTCTTCCTGTGAATTGCTTCTCCAGGTTTGAGTAGATATTAAATGAACCCTGAAGGTGGAAATAAATAGGTATAAATGAGTCAATGCAAATGAATTTAATCTAAAACTGCTGGTCTATTTACTGGCTTGTAGAAGGACTAGAGGTATGTAAATAGGTTTTTAAACAGAGTGCCCAGGTAATAATTTAGATTCTTTTCATTCCTTCTTACAGTACAACACAACTTCATTGCACACTGACTGTTTATTCTCAGATCTCTTTATAGAAATTTTGAGATTTCCTGCACCTTGGAGAGTTACAAGAAATGAAAACCTTGGTGAGGAGGATTGCTTATAAAGACTAATCAAATGTTTCTGTTTACCTGAATAGCAATTTGCATTTCATAGGCATTTACTTAATTTCCTGGTTAGTTGGGGGTGAGCAGGTGCTTCATCTTAAATGCCATTGAAATTTTTGAAGCAATGCCCTATCACCATGCATGTAGAACTGACTTCTATTCCCAGGCTAATATTCAAATGCCTCAAAACTTGTATGGCAAGTGTAGAACATATCAGACAAATAGGCACAACTGTCACCATGAGCTGTGCTTGCAAAATGCTTTTATATTCACATTACACTTTGTGAGCTACCTCCTTTTTTAGGTTCCAAAGTGGTAGCTGTGTTAGTCAAGTCCAGCAAAACAAACAAGGAGTTTGGCAGCATTTTAAGAACTAAAGAGTGTGTTTACTGCAATTTCCTACAAAAGCTCAGTGATAAGTTTGTTAGTTTTTAAAAGTGCCACCAAACTCCTTGTTTCTCTCTTTTTAGGTGTTGCTCTCTGTACTGGAAGGAAAGTGCTGTTCTCCTAGTAGTTAGGATGTTTAACTGGAAAGTTGAGGTCTGGGTTCTATTTTTGGATTTGCCATTAATGTACAATGTGAGCATGGAAGCTTTTTCAACCTGTCTGTGACTTGGTTTTTTTACCTATAGAATGAGGCTAGTAAGAGTAATGCATTTTTGTAAAGCTCTATGAGATGTGTGTAGTTGAAGCTCTGTATTAAAGAACAGGAAGGATGCTTGCCTGGTATCATTAAGGTTTTCTTGGATTTACAATAATGGGAAGAAGGCTGAAGAGCTTAAAATGTGTGTATGGTGGAGGCAGGGTGGGGGGTTGAGCATGCAGTCTTAGTACACATTTTGTCTGAGCTTAGAGTGAAATCCATCCCAGCTAGTGAGCCACTTGAAAAGCAGGATTTTTAATCCAACTGAAGCTGTCTTCTGTACTCATGACTCTTCTGTTTTATTGGAGAGTGGCTATACTCTGGTCACTGACTAGCATGTGGGAAAACCATTGTGAGGGAAGGAGACTAAGCAGCTGCCTTATACAGCCTATTGCCTGCTCTGGGAAGGGAGCCCCTCACTTCTCTGCCAGGACCCAGACTTTTTTGCTCCCCACCCCGGGAGGGGGCATGTAGGTACCCATCCCACTTTGATAGCACCTCCAGTCAGGGAAAAGCACTTTAGCCTTCACACAACTATTATCTTGTTTATACTTGGCTCTGCAAAGAGATAATTGCGATCATCAGTGCTTTTGTGCTTTTTTTTTTTTTTTTTTTTTTTTTTAATTGCCACAACTCCCCTTTCTTTTCCCCCGGGGGTTAAAGAAAACCTTGGGGGGGGGGGGTCCAGAACTGTCCTAAATTGGTGGCTCCCCCTTGTGCTGGTGCAGGCCCCCTTCACCCATCCCAGCTACTACCCCAATATCCAATCCCCCCTCCTGCCCCCCCCCCCAACAAGAGCTGGGCTGCCCCAGTATTCATAGGCAGCATGCTGGGTTGGGAAACTATGCAGGCTGGCTGTGGCGCCCCCCCCCCCCCCGCTCCCCCCGCCTGGGAGAACACAGGAGAATGCTGGTTCAGGGCCGGCTATTTTTAGGGGCCCAGTGTTCAGGCCCCTTAATCAAAAATGGAACAAGAATGCAGTGTTCCAGCACCATTTCCTATTTTTAGGGGGCCTGGAACACTGAGCCCCTAAAAATAGTGGGTACTGGAATGGCATTCTGGCCAACTTTAACCCCTGCTGATCCATCCACCAGCTGGGCAGCAGAGCTGGCAAAAAAGGTGGGTATGCCATACCCCTTCATACCATCACAAAAAAAGCACTGGAAATCAAGGTAACAGCTCATTGGCAAACAGAAGCCACAGCTAGGAGGCACCTAGGGCGTCCTAACTTGACCATTTATGCCTTGGTGCAGACATGGTTACAGCCAATTACATCTACATGTGTACACAGAATTGTAGAAATGTAGAACTGGAAGGATCTCAATAGGCCATCTATTTCTGTTCCCAGTGCTGAGACAGGATTTCAAACCATGGGTCAGGCTGCAGTATTGGGTCACAGATCCTTAGGCAGGGCCATCCCTGGGGAGGTGGGGCCTGGGGCCAATTGGCCAGTGGGGGGGCCCCTCACCCCCTTGTGCTGGGGAAGCAGAGTGGGCCTGTCTAGAGGCTGGGCCCTGCACTCCTGCCCCTCCCCTGGGCTGGCCACTCTGCCTTGCCATGCCTCTAGGCCAGCCCTCCTGGCCCCCAGGGTGGAACAGCTGGCCCAAGAGTGGGGTGGGAGAGCTGAGCCTGGCCCCTGGGCTGGCCCACCCCACCCCTGCACTCGCTGCTTTGCCCTGGGGGCGGGAGGGCTGGCTCACAGGCCAGGTTCCACACTCCTGCCCTGCCTTTCTGCCTTCGGCTTCCTGCTGAGTGCAGCGGGGCAGGGGCAGGAAACAGTGCAGCCTGGGTGGGGGGCAGTGGCATGGGGCCCACAGAATTGTGGGTCTTGAGGCAGCTGCCCCTTCACCCCCCTCCCCCTGGGATGACTATGCCCAGCGCCTGCTGCTACCACTGAAAGACAAATGTGTCGCTGAAAGATTTATTGTTGGGTCATGGGTATAATTTTTTTTTTTTTTTTTTCCCCAACTGGGTCCCAAGATGAAAAGTTTGAAAACCACTGCTCTAGATCATCCCTAACAGGTGTTTGTCTAACCCAGTGTGTCTCAACCTTCAGTTGTCTAGGCAACACCTAAAGGCAATAATTATATTATGCAAAACACCTGATAAAAACTTTCTCAAAAAAGCTGGTATATACCAGCTGTCATGTTTATAATATGTATACTATGCATTCCCACAACAATTCAGGAAACAAAAATAAATAGAATTTTATGAATGTAGCATGCATTTATTTCTAAAAATTAGATACTTAATTATGCAAATAGCTTAAAAGTGGAAATCTTACTTGCATTTCAATAGAAATTCTGGGCCTGCATGTTCAAAAAAAAAAAAAAGTTAATCAAAAAAAGACTTGGTGTCCAAGTGATTTCAGTGCTGGTGGTAACAGCAGCAGGAAGTTAAAAATGCTCCGCCATAGAAGGTGGTGGCAGAGGATGCTGATGAGTACCTGGAAGCTTTGCTGTGGTTGGGGCATTTTAAATCTCACAAACATACCTCAATTTGCTGTGTTATTCATTCTCCCCTCCCCACAATGTGGAGGGGTTGGGGGTCAGTTGTGGAACACCTTTTACTATGTCTATGAGAAACACCCAGCTAACCTGTTCTTAAAGTCCAATAGTATAGATTCCACAAGCTCCCTAGTCATTTGTTCCAATGCTTGACTACACCTACAATTTTCCTGATGTCTTCCTTGCTGCAGTTCTTAGCCTTTCTTCTTGTCTTATGCTCAATGGATAAAGGAACAAATTTTGTCACCCTTTTCTTTATATTAACCTTTTACATACTTGAAGCCTGTTTATCATTTCCCCTTCAGCCTTCTCTTCTCTAGACCCAGTTTTTTCAATCTCTTTCCTCGTGTTATCTAGACCTTACACTTTCATTGCTCTACTCTGAGCTTCTTCCAGTTTGTCCCTTGTTGGTCATTAGCAGGTGGATGGCTGAGTTGTTAGTGGATTCATGCACGAGCTCCCCATGTGTGGGCTGCCCCATTCTTGTATAGTTAACTGAGATACCCCTTCAAAATCAGATGAATTGGCACAACCACAGATCTCTTGAGAATAAAAGCACTTGGTGAACTTTATTGTAGAGAAGCATGATGAAAAACAAATTACAACTTGTGAGTATGCTTCAATATCTGTGCCCTGATGCAGTGGAATGGTGCACATTGACAACAGGGTTTTCTGTCATCCCCTACGCTGGACAAAGCTATTCCCTCTGACTGCCATTTTTATATACTCTCTTGGACAGGATTCAGGTAATTGCCACCCTCTGTCTAGTCCTACTCATCTTCATGGGAAGGGACTGGACCAAAACAAACATATCAATCCATCATAGTGTTATGACACTGACATGATCAAACTGTCCCTGTTATCTAATATTACTGTCTTGACATATCAGTATTTTCTATTCATAGCTTTTTGAAGTAACACAATATGAGGTGCATCAGAATCTTAGCCAGTTACTGTTAATTTCCATGGCTCCTTACAGACTACTGTGACTTTCTGCATCCTTGACCATACTTGACTTTGTATCCTTGCTTAGTTTTCCAGGCCTCATCTTTGGCCCATTGTATGTGTCAGACGTCTTAAGCTCTCACTTTCTACTACAGCCACACATTCCCTGAAGTGTGGTGCTCAGAACTGAATTCCTTACTCCAGTTAGGGCCTCACTGGTGTTGAATATAGTGGAGGAATTATTTTTCATGTCTTGCTTATGCCACTTCTGCTAATGCATCTGTAATATTCCTCTCCCAGAATCTGGTCTGAGGTGCCACTGTCTCCCTTTATCACCACTCCTGGACCCTGACTTAGCCCACTTTGCCAGGTGGCCACCCATTCGTGGCTCAGCCCATGTCAGCTGCTTACATATAATTGGTCCCAGGCAGTGGGTGTGCATTCTCCAGCCACTCAGGGGATGGACCCCCAGTGAATACTCCCAGATGCCACACCAGGAACTTCTGTCCTGCAGGGATTGGGACCCTTCCCCAATCACTGCAGGCTCAGACACTGCTTTGCCAGGTTATCAGAGAAACTGGAGTGCATCCATTTGTTGCTCATTCACTCTCTCTAAAGCTCATAGAGCTTTGGATAAAATAAAATCATATTCTAATCAATAAACTAGTTTTTAAGTGAGTATTTAGCAAGTTGATGCACAGGCATTTAATAAAGCAGTCAGGAGCTAACCACTAGCAAACTAACATAAGACACATTCTAACAAAGTTTACTGTTGTAGTCCATTCTCATCTCTCCTATACACAAGACTGGCTGCTGGAGGTTTTCAGCCAGTCTGTCGTCCTGGTCATATTGACAAGAGCCCACTTGATGTACTGTACCAGCTTAATTGTGAACCATTGATAACTACTTCCTGAATAGGGTTTCCCAATGAATAGTTCACCCACTTTATAATAGGTTCATCTAGTCTATGGTTCCCTAACTTGCTTATGAGAGTCATTTGAGGAACTATCAAAAGTCTTAATAAATTCAAGATACATTGGAACTACTGCTTCCCCATGTCCGGAAGGTTTTTCACTCTTTCAAAGAAGTATATTAGGTTGATTTTGAAGTTATGCATTCTTGCAAATCCATGTAGACTGTTTCTTATCACAATATTGCCTATATGCTTTCAAGCTGTTTCTTTGATTCTTTACCTCTATTTTTCTGGGTATTTAATTTAAGCTGGTTGGTCTATAATTTCCTAGGTTGTCCTTTTTCCCCTTTTTTATAGATTTGCCCTCTTCCAGCTCTCTGGGAGCTCTCTTATTGTCCACAAGTTCTCAGAAATAATCATTAATGACTTGGAGTTCTTCAGCCAGTTCATTAAGTATCCCAGTCTGTATTTTGTTAAAGTGCTGAGTGTAAGACATCTAACTTATCAAAGACCTTGTCTAAACAAAGAAGTGTTAACAAGTTACAGCGATGATCAAAAAACAATTTAACTACAACTCTTGTGCTAGTCCACACAGCACTCGTTTTGCCAAAGCACATCCACAGTTGATGTTCTGGCATCAACAGTGAGGGCAGTGCACTTGAGCAGCTGTCCCATTGTATAGCTTGCTACCTTGTGCCATAAGTAGTCATGGGAAGGTGAATAGGATTGCAGTGCAGCATGGGTGCAGACTCAACAGTCCATGATGCAGTTATTTCTGTCCCATAGTTCAGTGGGTTTCTGACTTTCATGGCTTTTTAAGTGGCCCTAGTTTCTTGAGCACCCACTCTTTATCTCAAAGGTTGGATGCCTCACTGCTCTCCACTTCTGTTAGCATTCTGAAAGCACCAGGCTGGTCATGCAGTACGAGTTCCCAGTTGGAACAGGCATCTGATGTACCTGACTTGCTGCATACCATGCAAATAATGCCAGATTATTATTTGCATTCATAGAGCATCTGTACACGGTGCTGTAACAGACTACTCCCAGAATCTGGTCCAGTGTGCTGCTGTGATTCCCCAATCCCCATTCCTGAACCCCAACTTACCCTGCTTTGCTAGGTGATTACTCACTCCTGAGTCAGTCCACACTAGCCCTTTGTGTGTTATCAGTCCCAGGCAACGGCTAAGCACACTCTGGCTACTCAGGCCACAGTCCTCAAGTGAGCATTCCCAGGCACCAGATGCCACACCAGGAGCTCCTGTCCTACAGGGTTTGAGACCCACCCCAATCACCATAGACTCATGTCTGTCACTTTAACATAGAAATGGATTGGCCCAGCCACTCATCCACACAGCTTTAGGAAAATAAATGCTAGTTATTGGAACATGATTTTAAGCAAGTAACTTGTAAAGAATGCACAATAATTCAACATGTCAGGAGTTGCCACAAACAACTAAGATATAAAATGCATGCTAACCTAACAACACTACAACAATTATGCTCATCTCACCATTGCTGTCTGGCTATGATGGTTTGCAGCCATCTCTGTGTCTTTCTAGTCAGGCCCTAATTCTTCTTGTAGATATTTCAAGGTGGAGAGTCTGGCAGAAAGCCTAGAGCAGCTCCAAACATCTGTTTTTGTTCTCATTTTCCTCTTGGGCCTCTGCCCCTTCCTGAGTGGAAATGATCCCTTTGTCCTATCTGAACTTGGGACCTCAGTTCATGTTGTCTTTACTTCCTCCCAGGTACTTGCTTGCAGCTTTGGCTGTCTACATACAGTTGGCAGACAGTTCTGTTTGTCCTCCTCCCCCCGAGCCATGTAACCTGCTTCAGATGTGTGCACATACATGATGCTGCAGAAAGCATGATAATTGGATAATGCAACAGGGTATTCAGAAGGGAACCTTGCATGGCATAATTGGTATCAAACTGTAAATTACATTGCTAAAGTGAAGATGAAAGTTACATAGACCATAACCCAGGGGTGCATGGATGTGCATCTTGTGATAGGTGCATTGCTGCTTTTGGACCTCTGAAACAAGCACTGAGTGGTGAGATCACATTGTTACGCGCGTCTGAGATGATGAGCAGTGACTGCAGAACTTTTGAGTGCACAAAGCCATCTTTGTGGCACTCTGGGTGGAGCTTGACCTTGTCCTGCACCTCAGACAGCAGAATGAGAGCTGCCCTCTTTGGTGGAGAAGCACCTGGCAATTATTGTATGAAAGCTAGCAATTCCAGACTGGTGCTGTTAGGTTGCTAATCAGTTTGGCACTGGGAAGTCCACCACTGAAGCTGAATTATCACAAGTATGCAAGGCTATTCATCACATTCTTCTATGAAGGACTGAGTCTTGGAAATATGAGATGAAATAACAGATGGTTTTGCAGTGATGGGATTTCTGACCTGGTGAGCCAATTGATGGCACAGACATCCTAACTTTGGCCCTGGATCACCTTGTCAGGGAACCTACCAATAGAAAGGTGTATTTCTGTATGATACTGTGAGCACTTGTGGATCACAATGACTGCTTCACTGATATCAACCTTGGATGGTCAGGGAAGGTGCATGACACATGCATCTTCAAGAATGCTAACCTGTTCAGAATGCTGCAAGCATGGACTCTCCTTCTAGACCAGGGGTGTCAAACATGCATCCTGCAAACCTCTTTGTTCAATCCATGACTGCACTTGGCAGGTTGTCTGTGTCTGTGTGTCCATCTATTCCGGTCTGTTACTCTGACACATTACTATGGCAGTTCTCCCTTCACAAGAATCCCCACCCCAGGTTTCATAGATTGCAAGGCCACAAGTGACCATTGTAATTCGCAAGTCTGACCTTTTGCATAATCCAGGCTCTCTCTTTGGGAAGAAAAGTTTGAGTAGTCCCACTGTTTTGGGGATCTGGAAGTTTGGGGCCCCTGCCCTTTTAAAAAACTTAGTCAAGTTAGCCCTTAAATTCCCCCTGGTAAAGCAGAGGATATGGAGAACTAGGACTTGTACTGTCTGGAGGTCTGCAGACCCTTCCTAGAGAAACTAATGGATCTGTCCAATATGGTGCTGGATTCCCTCAAGTTTCTTTCCTGGTGGTGGTCTCTCAGTTTCCACACAGGATGCCTAGGGATCTTCAGCTCATGAATTTCACACAGGCTACTTCCATATTACACACTCACCTGTACCCAGGTTCAAACTGCTTTTCCAGTTTAGAGTATTAGCAACATCAATATCCTGTCCCATCACTACTACTACCTTCAGACTCATATTATCCATACTAGAGCCCAAACCTTTCTGGAGCAGCATTTCAATTACTTGGTGGTGGTTGTAGAGGGAGAAGAGAGAAAGGGGAGACATTCTGCTGCTCTAACATGTTCCTTAGCTGACTTCTGGGCCTTGGCTCTTCCCCTGCTCCCCTTTCAGGGTCAGGTGACAGTGTTTGCACATGGTTCCTTTGCTCCAGACCATCTATGTTCCTAGAATAACTTCGTTTTTATTCATGCTGCAGTGAGATGTAACAGCTCTGCTCTGTAGAGTTTTGCCTAGATCTCTCAAGCCATAAGCCTCATATTTGGGAATATCACATGTGAAGCCTCATAACCATATATGTGACATAGGAACAATTTTGACCCTAGGGGCAATGGGTATTCGGTTACCTTACTGCAATTCATGGGCTGTCCCTGTGGCACCAGGCATTCAGTCATACTGCTCCTTAGGGAAGTTCTCTGGTACTGGTGGAGATGCTGGTCCAGGAGGAAAGTAAAGACTAGATCAGATCATGGCACTGAGGCCCTATGAGCTCAAGCACAGGAAGAAGTATTACTCCCTTTGCTGGCTCTACCATCTCCCTTGTTCTCTCCAGGTGAGGTCACTAGTGCAGAGCCCACAGTCCTGCCAGATGACTTCAGGGCTCCTCAGGAGGGTGGCTTTCAGCTTGAGCATTGAGGCCAAGGAGCTCAAGGATTTGTCAGACATCCTATTCAATGTATTGGCAATGGTGGTGCTAGTTTGGATTGCTCTGTCTGCGCATGGAGTGCTCAAGATGGTCAAGCCCCATAGCATACACCATCTTTAGTGCCACCTACATCCAAAAGGGCCAAAAAGCAGTATTTGTCATATCCAAAGGGTTCAAATATTTCTTCACCCACCCTTCCCTGGGGTTTTGTGTTTGTGGTGGCCAATGAAAGGGACAGGCAAGACCACCAGCTTCCAACTTGAAAAATAGACTCTAAGAAGCTGGAGGAGTTTGACCTGGAAAATTATTCCATAACCACTCTAATTTAGGGTTGCAAAATCAGCTGTCAGGTATGTCAGTCTCTGGAACAAACTCTTGAGGTTCATGAAGGCACTTCCACTGGAGCACTCCTAGGACTTTACCACCATCTTGGAGGAAGGCAAGACAGTGGCTAGAGCAGCATTACAGGCAGAGCTGGACACAGTAGATAGGGCAGTGAGATCAGTGGCCTTGGTCATAGCCATGTGCAGGTGCTTGTGGCTGCAATCCCCTGCACTGGCCCGGGAGGTGTAGTAGTCCATCCAAGATCTTCCTTTTGATAGCTCTGTACTCTTCTCAGCTCAGCCAGATGCTAAGCTCCATGGACTGAAAGATTCTAGAGCTCCATTATGCTTGTTGGGCCAGAGTGCTTCAGGCCATGAGGAAGCATTTCTACCCACTGCAAGAGCAGTTTAGGTTTCAGGCCTCACCCTCCTCCTTCCTACAGGAAGAGAGAGAAGGATTGGTGTTTCAAATGCTGAAGCCCTGCCCTAATCTTGTCATTGTCTCAACTGGGACCCTTGTGGCAGTCCAGTGGCCAATTACTGCTGTCTTGAGTATGCCCAAGGATGGCATTGCACTCTTCTACCAGGAGCCATGCCTTTATTTTTTCCTCCCCCCCCTGCCCCCCCCCCCCCCCGAATAGGCCCATATTACATGGGACCAGTGGGTCCACCAGTTATCTCAGTGAGCTATAACTTATAGTTTTCCTTCCTTCCTTCCTCCTTACCACTTCCCTTCACTGTCTCTGTTCAGTGGTTTCTCTCATGAGAAACTCCTTATCTAGGAGATGAGGCCCTTCTGAAGGTCAGCCATGAAAGAAATTCCTCTAGACATGTGAAGGAAGGTATTTTGTTCCTGTTATTTACTTATGCCCAAAGCAAAAGGTGGTCTCAGACCTAGTCTAAGACCTGCAATGTCTCAAGTATCTCAAGAGACTGAAATTTTCCACAGTCTTTGTCCTCCATTATTGCTCACTGGATTCAGAAGACTGGCTTGCTGCCTTCAACCTAACAGACATTTCCACATCTCAATCTGCACCAATAACAGAAGATTCCTCAGATTCATAGTGGGCTGTGTGCACTACCAACTTGTATCATTTTCCATCTGCACCAGTGAGGCCATATCTGGAATACTGTGTCCAGTTCTGGGCTCCCCACAACAAAAAGGACATGGACAAATTAGAGCCCAGCAGAGGGCAACAAAGATCAAAGGGCTGGAGCACAAACCCTGTGAAGAAAGACTGAAGGAACTAGGCTTATTTAGCCTGCAGAAGAGAGGACTGAGGGGGGACTTGATAGCAACCTGAGGGATGCTCCAAGGAGGATGGAGCTCTACTGTTCTCAGTAGTAACGGAGGACAGAACAAGGAGCAATGGTTTTAAGTTACAGCTGGGGAGGTCCAGACTGGATATTAGGAAAAACTTTCTTACTAGATGAGTGGTGAAGCATTGGAATAAGCTACCTAGGGAGGTGGTGGAATCTGTCTTTTGGAGGTGTTCAAGGCCCAGCTGGACAAAACCCTGGCTGGGATAATCTAGTGGGAGTGGCCCTGCTTTTTTGGCAGGGGGTTGGACTAGATGACCTCATGAGGTCCCTTCCAACCCTATGATTCTATAATATGGATCCTTTTCTGCTCTTCAGAAGGCCTCTTTTTGTTTTTGGTTTAGAATGGGAGTTCTTAACCTTCTTTGGCTGGGACCCATGCCCCAGTTTGGGAGTCAGCTTTGAATTAATGTTTCTTTTTTCAATTTATTAAAGTATCATGGTGACCCACCCAAAATGGCACGGTGACCCATTTTTGAGTCGCAACCCATAGATTAAGAAGCCCTGGTTTAGAACATGTTGCTACGAAACGTATTTACATTAAACCAAAAGAGGTCACTTATACCAGAATAAGAGGGTCTACATGATAGGTTATACCAATGTAACACTAGTTTTAGATTCACATTTGGCATATACCAGTAGAACTTTGTTATGTAAACAAGCTCGTAAGCCCCTATGCAGTTCTGCCAATGCACTTAAGTCTAGCAGAGCCATCTATTGATTCAGGTTGACTCATAAGTGTTAGAACTAGTGTTGCTGGGGGTGTGAGAGCTTGAAGAGGTTTCCATCTTTACTGAGGTGGCGCGGCTTCCCTCTGAGCTAGAAGATTAACAACCAGTCTCTGTCTCCCTGATGGGTAGAACTGGGCTGTGGCTGTCTTGTGCACAGGTATCATAGAATCATAGGGTTGGAAGGGACCCCGCAAGGTCATCTAGTCCAACCCCCTGCCAAAAAAAGCAGGACCACTCCCATTAGATCATCCTAGTCAGTGTTTCGTCCAGCTGGGACTTGAACACCTCCAGAGATGGAG